>OZ005660.1:64451827-65051827 GCA_963930645.1 Salticus scenicus | reverse complement strand
TCCCTGTACACAGTTTATAAAAAATATAGCAATGAAAATTATACAGCTACTTATATGGAAAGCTGGAATGTGTGCGCCAATTTGCAAGTCAATCGAAGGATTTTTGCGGCCGCTATTGCGGTACATACAAATTCTTCCCATAGGCCGTAAGGATAAGAAAAATTTTGGCGTGTCCCTGTACACGAACAACAAAGGGAATACACACCTAACACTATACAGCTAATTCCGTTGGGCTCGTGAATATGTGTACCAAATTGCAAGTCTATAGCGTTATTTTTGGGGCCGCTATCGCGGTACATACAAATTCTTCCCATAGGCCGTAATTATAAAAAAAACTTTGGCGTGTCCCTGTACACGAACTACAAATGGAATGCACACCCAAAACTATACAGCTAATTTCGTGGGGATCATGAACATGTGTACAAAGTTTCAAGTCAATAGCGTGGTTTTTTCGGCCGCTATCGCACGACAGACAGACAGACAGACAGACAGACGGACCGACGGAACCCAAAATCCTCTTGAGTCTCAACAGAGGGCCTCCACTGACGTTTCGGGAAAAATTGAAGTCAATAGCTTGATTTTTGCGGCGGCTATCGCGGTACATACAGATTCTTCCCATAGGCCGTAATGATAGAAAATCTTTGGCGTGTCCCTGTACACGAACTACAAATGGAATACACACCTAAAACTATACAGCTGATTCTGTTGGGCTTATGAACATGTGTACCAAATTGCAAGTCGAAAGCGTGATTTTTGTGGCTGCTATCGCGGTACATACAAATTCCTCCCATAGGCCGTAATGATAAGAAAAACTTTGGCGTGTCCCTGTACACGAATTACAAATGGAATACACACCCAAAACTATACAATTGATTTCGTGGGGCACATGAACACGTGTACCAAATTGCAAGTCAATAGCGTGATTTTTGTGGCCGCTATCGCGATACATACAAATTCCTCCCATAGGCCGTAATGATAAGAAAAACTTTGGCGTGTCCCTGTATACGAACTACAAATGGAGTACATACCAAAAACTATACAGCTGATTTCGTGGGGCTCATGAACACGTGTACCAAATTTCAAGTCAATAGCGCTATTTGTGCGGCCGCTATCGCGCGACAGACAGACACAGACCAAAACCGTTTTGAGTCTCAATGTAGGGCCTCCACTGACGTTTCGGCAATTATTTGATTTTATCATTATAACACAAATCTCACACGTTTTTGTTTACACCTAAATACTAAATAAATAAATAAAATAAAATAAAAGTTTAAATTGCGTTAAAAGCGGCAATTAAACTAGATATTTCGGTCCGATTTTTTTTTTTTTTTTTTTGTTAAAAATCGGTACCGATTGCTGATAATCCAGGAGTGCAACTCGCTAATCGATGCTACAATCAGATCTATTTTCAATTAACTAAACTAATAATTTTGATTGCCAACGATTGATTTCTGATTTTATCATGCGAGACACTATCGCAGGCGATTACTTGGGAAGAAATCCTTTGCTAATTACTTAACCACGTGACTTCAATGAAACTGGAATTTTCAAATTTCTTCAAATTTTAACTGGATTCAACAGAAATTAATATATGACATCGGAATAGCTCACAGTTTAATTTTCTCAAAAATCGGTTACAAAACAAAGATTTTTAAATTAAAATTATACATATCGGACGAGAGGTAGCGATGCTATGCTGCGGGGAGGCCACATATGAAATTCTATGTGATACAAATGCACCAAACTTGGTAATAAAAATATGTATTATGAAAAATTATGCTGATTCAATTTGGGTGTATATCAGCTGAAAGATGGTACTACTTTTACTTTTCTTCCTATTAACATTTTATATATGAAATTTGGTGCAACTTTTCTCAATAGATGCTACGATTTAACGGAAAATTGCAGAAAGTAATAGCAGCACAACCAGTCTAGTGATATACACCCAAAGACCCAAACTAAATAAGCATAATTTTTCAAAATATATACCGGGTGACTCAAAAGTCACAGAAAAAAAAGATATATATATATATATATATTTGTGCACCACTTAATTTTTAGAGCAATTCTCTTCAAATATATTTACAATTATATAAGAAGAAAAGGTACTCTAAAAAAATGCTGGTGTGAAAAAAATAGGCGGAAAAGGGCGGGACTAACAGTTTTCCGAGTTAGGTTGGCAAGTATGCACTATGCTATTTTCTCTGAAATGCATAGAAAGACATGGGATTTTTTTAAGTAACAAAAAATTTTACTTCATCAGGTGGCATTTTAATTGTAAAATTACATTTTTTTTTTTTTTTTTTTATAGTGGCGCAGTACATTCAACAACGTAACTAGGACTATAATTGCTCAGTGTGACGTCAGATGTTGCGCATAGGCAATTCACATAGGAAAAGCTTCAGTATTTGCAATATGGCATCATTCTATCCACAGATCTGATAAAATCTGTTTAAATTGTAGGGGATTCCATGGAAGAAGGTAACACCAGTCACATAGAAAGATAAAATTCACCCTTACCATACCTATCACCATACAGGAATATAAATGCATACTTGCCAACATCCTCATTAATAATCCGTAATGCTGTTAGTCCTGCCCTTTTACTCACACCAATAAATTTGTAGAGTAATGGTTTCCAAATGCAATTACGATTAAATAAGATGAAAAAGACTCTAAAAAAGTACTGGTGTAAACAAGAAGGCGGGGCTAATGGTACTACGGAATTTTATTTAGGATGTTGGCAAGTATGTTGATGGTATACTTACTGATCTATAGGATATTCATTGTTGTTTGAAAATATTGGTGGAAACAGAAATATCTGTGTCATTTACTGACGTTATATCTTTCGTGGAATTACCCTTGTGAGAGTATACTGAGAATATAGGGCGATATGTTAGTGAAAAATGTAACTGATACTTTCTTTAAAAAAAAAAAAAAAAAAAAAAAAAACATGATTTTCTATACATTTTTGTGACAACCGCATACAGTTACACTTAGTACTTTTTAAAATAAAATATTTTTTAATTTTTCTGTGATTTCTGGATCACCCAGTTTAAATATATATGTGTGTGTGTATCACACCAAGTTAGAAGCATTTATATAACACAGAAGCTGAAATATAGCCTTCTTGTAAACGAGATTAAACTCCAGCAGAGCATCGCCATTTTTCATCCCGATATGCATCTAAATTGAATCAATATAGTTTTTCACAATATCCATTTCACCTATCAAGTATTACGTATTCATTTATCATGGAAGTTCATATATTACCTTCTTCACATAAACGGGATTAAATTAGGGTACAACAACGCCACCTGACTGCAGTTCTTCGGTATTTATTTCACTTTATTTTAAATGTTTAAATGGATATAAAAAAGCTTTAAGTTAATTCCGGTGTTTCATATAGTACGACATAAAAAAAGGGGGGGGGACTGTAGTTCAAATCTGAAATCTTATCAGAAGACCACAGAAATAATTTTCCTGAAATTTAAATGTTATTATTATTATTTTTTTTTTAAGTTTCGTATTAACATGAGTTTAGAATCAAGATTACTCAAAAATTTATTAAAATCAAGAAATCTAGAATTTAAAATGTAATTATCAAAAAATTTGTTTAGGTTACAATATAATAATAATATTAATAAAACAATTTTCATGAATTCCACCCCTCCCCTCTCTTCAGAAACCTATCAAGACTGATCTGAACCCTATGCAGAGCATAATTTTCAAGCCCTCTTCTTATCCCACTATGCTTTTTAAAGAATTTTCGCGTAAAAATTAAAAGTCTCTTATTCTCCTGGGAATTATTTTCGTTATTATTGTAAAATACTTTTTTAAACAGAATGTTGTTGCATTTTTAGTCTATTAAATCATACTTGCTAATATTCTAATTAATATGCCGTAGTATTGTTAATATCTGCCCCTTTTACTACACCACTTTATTTTTAGAGTAATTCTCTCCAATTGGAATTCATAGTTGTCAAAATTTTAATTTATTCCGGAGCATTTTTAGCCACTCTTTTATTTCGAATCATTATATGTGTATATATATATATATATATATATATATATATATATATGTATATATATATATATATATATATATATTAAGTACTCTGTTGTGACTAAGTAAGCCTATAACACAAAAATGAAAATTAATAGGCCGAGGAGAAAATCCATTTTCTCTTATAGAAGTAATTTAAATACTTATAATAAGAGAAAGAAGAATATTCTGCGTTGTAATTAATTTTAAAACTAATGCAATATAAGAGCAATAGCCCAAGCTCTTTTTACCTGAGCGAATAGTATAATTAAGACATAAAACTGAAGCAGCGAATCAAAATAAAATCAGATTTTTTTTAGAGAAACCATTTTTTATTCTCTGCAAATCAATCAAAATAAACAATTTAAAGAAATACGGGATATATCGATGGGTGATCAGAAGATTCATTATTCCACAAATTATAAATTACACAGGACTACAGGTGTCCTATTGTAATTATGTTTCATATTATTGACCTTATTTTATTATTTTATTCTCAAAATGATCAATTTTAAAACAAAATCTAACTAAATGACCCACTAGTCTGACCACCGATAATAAAGGAAATCAGAAAATGTAGAGGAACTAACCTTGCGATCACTGGAATATTCTGAAAACGGCTCCGACTTCGTTGGGAAAAATTCTCCATCATATTGAATCCTGGTGGATTTATTCAAACGTTGTCACTCGGGTAGAGGGTCTCCAAGCCAACACTTATTTCTGTCAGGAATCACAGGAATCAATTTCATCATCTGCTCACAGATTCCCTTAGAAGGTGGGCTGTCCAGGAATGGGTAAAGCAAGCAGGAGCATCAAAAAAAGATCTTGAAAATTTCCTACGCTAGAGATAGAAGCGAGCATATGTCATCTCTCAGCAACATCTTCCATCGCAGTCCCTCTCTTTTTCACTTTTTCTTCTGAGCTGGTCAGTTTTTTTTTTTTTTTTTTTTTTTGTTATTTTTTTTTAAACTTCCGTTCAACCGCGGGAAGAAATCCGCGTGTGGGTGGTCAGACAGATAGGGGAGAACAAGGATTCTCAGAACGAACCTGTAGTCCACACCATTGCAATAAAGACATTTTACAATAAAACATAGAAAAGGCAACTTAAGTATTTACATATATAAAATCATATGTTTACATCCAATTAAAAATATAAAAATAAAATGAAATAAACCTCTATTTTACATTTTGATGTAATTCTGGAATAATATTTTTTTTTCTTTCTTTATTATTATTATTATTATTATTATTTTGTTTATTTTTATTTTTATTATTATTATTATTTTGTTTATTTTTATTATTATTATTGTTATTATTATTATTATTATTATTTTATCCTCACAACATACTCCAATATGTAACTACGATAAATTAAGAAAAAATTACTTTAAGAAAGTTCTTCAAATAAATGCGAAACTAAAAATGCTCCACCGAAAAAATTTAAAATTTTGGCAATTCTGGTAATGACCATAAAAGAAAAAACTCTTAAAAAAAAAAGACTAGTGTGAAAAAAAGAGTGGGTATTTACAGTGCTACGGATTATTAATTAGGATGCTGGCAAATATGATTAAATTCCACATCATTAAAATAGTTATTTATTTATTTATGTATTACTATTATTATTTTATCAAAACCAGATTCATTTTTAGTGCTTTTTAACGTTTTAAATAGTTTTCACTTTTTTTTTTTTTTTTCACTATGCATTGTTTTTGTAAAAAAAAAAAAAAAAAAATAGTGTGTATTTGTAGTTTACTCTTATTAAGAATGTAAATTATGACCTAAAAATTTTTCCTCTTTTATAATCCCCAATATCAACAAAATGACTGCGTAACGGAAACTGATATGAATTTATCTGAAAGTTCAAATGCGAAAAATTAAAAAAGGACTAAGTTTTAAGAGGATTGTAACTGAAATTATATAGTAATTTTTGTGCCCATAAAATCGGTGGGTCCCAGGCATGGGCCTACTGAACCCTGTCAGTAACCAAACCATGTCCCTATTGCTTGATGTTTTTATTTATTATTATTTTATTTTGAGAGCAAGAGGGTGTGGCCTAGTATACAATTTGCAGTCAAATTTGAAACTTTCTGCCTTCCTTTCGCGACACTTTCAGAGAGGAAAAATTCCAGACTTTTTAGCTACCACTATTTTTATAAATAATCTCTATCCCATTAAATCATGATGCATTAATTTAAACATGCGGCCATGATTTCTGTATAAAAAATAGTGGTAGCAAAAAAGGCGGAAATTTCTCATTCCGGAAAGTGTTCTGAAGGGCGAAGATTTCGAGCTCTATATACTGCTATTAATTTCATTTTTGGTATGTGATTTAATGCTTTTAATACATTACTTTATTTGGTGGCTATGATGAGTGTTGTAAGATTTTGTGACTTTTTTATTAGAAATCCAACATTAAATTTTAAATCTAACGGCTTTCCATTGATTTCGAAGATTAATCGTCTGTTATGTTTATCAAATATCACTTCTCAAAACCATTTGCGAGTATTGAATAAAAAAGTAAAAAAAATCTGGCAACAATGAATAATGCATAGATGCCAACATTTAAATTTATTCCGGAGTATTTTTAGCCCCGCCTTTATTTCATACCATTTATTTTTTAATACTATATGTTTCTTTTTTTATAAAAATTGTTTTGGCAACCGAAAAATTGTAATAATTTGTTTTATTTTACTTCATCATAAAAAAAAAAAAAAATGTTTCTCTTAAAATTTTCTGGTAGCCTATAGTTACACGTTTTAGAAAAATAACATTTTATTTGCAGAGGAACACATTAAGGCGTGGCTCTATTTTTTAATGTTCCCTCAGAAGGGACATACGAGCGATAAGGGTTAAAATATTGGCAGCTCTGTTTTATATCCAATAATTAATATATTTTCTTAAAAAATATCAATTTAAAGCTTTATGAGTTTTGCTCATGATAAATAGTTTTACATAAATGCAATTTACTAATTTTTTTTTTCTTTTATTTTTATTTATTTATTTATTTATTTATTTTTTTTACGCACACACACACACACACATATATATATACAGAGAGAGGGAGAGAGAGAAAGTGTGTACATTTTGTTCTATTTTGTTTTGCATATTATGAATTTAAAGCTTTAACAAATTACTACAATATGCGAGAAATCATATCTTAAAAATAAATAAATATAATAAAATAATTTTATTTATTTGACACCGTATAAAGTTGCCGGGTTGTACTAATAAATACAAGCATTTATTACTACATCAATAAATTTATATTTAAATCATAATAATGATTCGTATCTTCTTGTAATGTCGCTGGTGTTGGTTACGACCGAATGCGATTGGTAACTTAAGGAAACGATGATGCGGTTAGAGAAAATAAAGCGTGTGCAATAGTAAGAGGTATAACATATTATAAAGTCATATCTGCATACAGCAGCGCCAATTGCTTCACATGGTCGAGCGCAAGTGAAAACAAATGTCGGAAAGTATTTCAAGTAGCGAAAGTATACAAACAAAACGACTACCACATTTGGCAGGTTAGCTTTAAAATGCCAAGCTACAGTCGGCAGCAAAATTATTCGAACGCTACCAATAATTCTTATACAAGAAATGTACACTGAAAGCTGTTTTGTTAAATAAATCCTTGTCAAATCATGTTCTTCTTTTTAGTCAGTCTAAGAACATGACTTGAAAAGGATTTATTTAATAAACAGTATTAAGTGTATGTACTTTTTTATTATATAGGAATTATTGCTAGCGCTGGAATAATTTTGCTGCCGACTCTAAATATTATTGTTTGTTGTGTTTTTTGTCGTCATGGTAATAAAATACTCTTCCAGTCTTCTTGCTTGTTGTCTAAGGAGTCTTGCTAATTTTCATTGTCAATAAAAACGCTGTAGAAAAAAATCAAAGTTTAATTTTAGCAAAATGTAAACGTATATTGAAAAGCCTGATTAATATAAGCATAAATATTTATATTTAAACAAGTTAAAGGATACATGCGCTGCGCGCACGTATTCCTTCCCTGATCCTTCGTGCCCCCTAAAAAAAAAAAAAAAAAAAAAAAAAAAATCATTTCTCATCGGGTAAAAACTCACACCGGGTCCCCACTGCCTTCGGCAGCGCAGACCCATGAGCGCTGGGCGGGCACGTGAAAAAGTAAACGTGTGATGCGGGCACATATTCCTTCTCAAATCAAATTTTTATTCTTAAAAGAAAATTGAAAAAATCATTTCTCATCAGGTACAAAGTCGGACCGGGTCCCCACCGCCTTCTGCAGTGCAGTTTCGTGCGCAATACAAATTAAGGGATACACGCGCTGCGCGCGCGTATCCCTTCGTGCCCCCTAAAAATAAAAGATCATTTCTGATTTTCTCTTCATTTCTTTAGAAATCAATACACAAATTAATGCACAAATATGTTTAAATATATTGATAAACAATAATAATCTATATATATAATAATCTATATTTTTTGTAGAAAAAATACGATAGTGGTGTAATTATTGAAATACGCGAGGATAAAAAATTATATTTAAAAATAAACAATATTTAAGATCGCGGATTCAGCTCAATGAACTAATAAAAAAAAAAAATAATAATAATAAAAATAAAAATAAAAGCAGTCTTTGGGGACTGCCGATAGAAGTGAAAACTAAGTAACTTGTGAATTGTATCGTCGAGCTATTAGATTGTTATTTCCGAATTATTTTTGGTTTGTAAAGAAGTGTTTATGATCTGTAATATATGATTCGGCACAATATTTGTAGATACCCAAATTAAATGAATTAAGCCTCATATTAGGTAAAAATATTGATTACTTATGAAATTATTTTAATTAGTAGCTGAGATACAAAAGAAAACCGATTCAGGACACCTCAAAACGTGTAAATCAGGTGAAATCTCGAATTCCACTTTCGGTAATATAAAAGAACTTTAAAATATCTTTCGAATGATGTATTAAAAATCTCCGACTTCGTTGGGAAAAATTCTCCATCATATAGAATTCTGGTGGATTTATTCAAACGTTGTCACTCGAGTAGAGGGTCTCCAAACCAACACTTTTTTCTGTCAGGAATCACAGGAGTCAATTTCATCATCTGCTCACAGATTCCCTTAGAAGGTGGGCTGTCCAGGAATGGGTAAAAAAGATCTTGAAAAAAAGATCATCAAAAAAAGATCTTGAAAATTTCCTACGTTAGAGAGAGAACCGAGCATATGTCTTCTCTCAGGAACATCTTCCATCACAGTTCCTCTCTTTTTCACTTTTTCTTCTGAGCTGGTCAGTTTTTTTTTTTTTTTTTTTTTTTTTTTTTGTCTGTTATTTTCTTTTAAACTCCCGTTCAACCGCGGGAAGAAATCCGCGTGTGGGTGGTCAGACAGATAGGGGAGAACATGGATTCTCAGAACCATCGAGCTTTAATTTAGGTAGAGAGCGAAATGGCAACCCCTTTGTGTGGCCAACATCATGGAGAAATTGTCACGTGACAATAACTTTGAGATTTCTCCTTTCTGCTGTGCGCGTGAACTACTACGGTATTGTGTTAGCCGAAAGCCGAATCATAGAGGTATTGCGCCCGCGTGGTTTGTGCAATCTTTGGTTTGTGATCTTTCCTCGTTGTGCGTAAGCGCAAAGCGTCAAGCGACAGTGTGCGCCAAGCGTGAATTCTCGCCAAACACACTTAGCTCCGTAAGCTCCGTAGAGGTCTGCCGCTACAAAGAGACGCTGGTAACATCGAAATATAGTCTTGATCTTCAATTCTCATAGGAATTATGTATTAAAATATTATTTTTAATTTTCATTATTGACGATATTGGCATAAAAAAAAAAAAAAAAAAAAAAAAAAAAAATCCCATTGGCATAAAAAAAATAAATAAATAAATAAATAAATAAATAAATAAACCCATCAAAAATCGGAGCAAAAATTTATAGGAATATAATACTTTCATCTTATAGCTGTAAAAGAAATTACATTATAATAGTATAAAAAAGAATAGGACAGATTCTATTTTTTAATGTCTTCATAATATTTTTATTAATAATCTACATGCATCATTATTTAAGATATTTGTTTTATTTATAATTCTCTTCGTTATATTTAAGAAGAAAGTATTCGATTAATGGAAAGTTTTAGTTACTGGTTTCCAATGAATTTATACGTTTTGACATATTCTGTACACGATTGCACTATTTTAAGTGTCTTCGAGTGTGCGTAAACTTTTGTGGATGCCCTATCTCAAGAATAAGTGGACGAAATTTAACCAAACTTGATATTTAGTTATAACATCGAAAATTAGTGTTTATAAGCTGTTACTGAAAATCGCCCACCAGCGACCGAGCGGTTCCGCGCTCAAAGCTGGTCGACGTGAGGTGCCGGATTCGATCCCCGCTCGCGCTCGTTGGCTTAGTCGTTTGGAGTTTTCCGCGGTTTTTCTCCGAAACTTGCGTAAATACGGACTAGGACCCCATAGAAAGAACTCCCCCATGGAGAGCATTCCTCTTTATGCGTAGGATCCTAGGGTAGTCAATCAGCCTTACTTCTAAAACACCAAACGTCCAATAGGTAGCGCTGTCATCCCGTATATAATAATTTTATTTTATTGTAATTATTTATCTGTTTCAAAAAAGTACGAAACTTCGCATAAATATGCACAGTGAGAATTGTTTTTTAAAGACTTTTTGTGGATTAAAAAGAATTGTTTAAAATAGTAATAACTAAATATGGGGGGGGGGGGAGGCTGTAAATGTAAACGCATCACTTTTCACTGGGAAGGGGGGGGGGGAATGCAATTTTTTAATATTAGTGTTTCTGAAAAGAACCCGTCAATACCTTTAAAACGAATGATTGAACCATACGTCTAGAATAATTAAAAGCAAATTTATCAGTTTTTTTTTTTTTTTTTTTCGTTTTTTTTTTTTAATAAATAAATAAATAAAAAACTTAGGAAGAAAAATGCAGTTTTTAAAATATGAATGTGGTCTATAAGACACAAAATAAACTTTCTTTAAATTATATATATCTTTGAAATGAAAATCATTTGCATTCATCAGGAAACGAAATTTTAATAAAAAAATATTTTAGTTAATATCTAATTTACATTGTGTGTATTTGTATAGGATAATATAAAAGAAAGTTTTATGATAGACACAACATACTATACATTTGAAATGTTTCAATTTCTATATTTTATTCAAAAGATTTTTTTTTTTAAATCTTTTTTCGAAATTGTAATTTATTTGAATAAAAATCGCTTGGCTGAGTTTTCATTGAAAAAAGAAATAATAATAATAAATACATAACTCTTATAATATATTTGTCAAAGAATATCTAATGATGTAAATATTCTTTGGTATTTACAACCTAAAATAATGTTTTTTTATGGGGAAAAATCTATCGCCAAGAAAGCGATAAGTAGCGAAAAAAGTTAGCTCAACGAAATAACACGTGATACATGATGGACACGTTTTCTTCCGTAGAAAAGAATAGGTATTCTCCTTCTACTAGTATATCTGCTCGATGCTCAGAACGAACCTGTAGTCCACACCATTGCAATAAAGACTTTTTATAATAAAACATAGAAAAGGCAACTAAAGTATTTACATATACAAAATCATATGTTTACATCCAATTAAAAATATAAAAAATAATGAAATAAACCTCTATTTTACATTTTGATGTAATTCTGGAATAATATTTTTTTTTCTTTCTTTCTTCTTCTTCTTCTTATTATTATTTTGTTTATTATTATTATTATTATTATTATTATTATTATTTTATCCTCACAACATACTCCAAAGTGTAACTACGATAAATTAAGAAAAAATTACTTTAAAAAAGTTCTTCAAATAAATGCGAAACTAAAAATGTTCCACCGAAAAAATTTAAAATTTTGGCAAATCTGGTAATGACCGGAAAAGAAAAATTCTCTTAAAAAAAAAAAAAAAAAAAAAAGAAAAAAAAGAATAGTGTAAAAAAAAAAGAGTGGGTATTTACAGTGCTACGGATTATTAATTAGGATGCTGGCAAATATGATTAAATTCCACATCATTAAAATATTTATTTATTAATTTATTTATGTATTATTATTATTTTATCAAAACCAGATTCTTTTTTAGTGCTTTTTAACGTTTTAAATAGTTTTTACTTTTTTTTTTTTTTTCACTATGCATTGTTTTTGTAAAAAAAAAAAAAAAAAAAAAAAAATACAGTGAATTTATGGTTTACTCTTACTAAGAATGCAAATTATGACCTAAAAATTTCTCCTCTTTTATAATCCCCAATATCAACAAAATGACTGCGTAACGGAAACTGATATGAAATTATCTGAAAGTTCAAATACGAAAATTTAAAAATGGACTAAGTTTTAAGAGGATTGTAACTGAAATTATATAGTAATTTTGGTGCCCATAAAATCGGTGGGTCCCAGGCATGGGCCTACTGAACCCTGTGAGTAATCAAACCATGTCCCTATTGCTTGATGTTTTCATTTATTATTATTTAATTTTGAGAGCAAGGGGGTGTGGCCTAGTGTACAATTTGCAGTCAAATTTGAAACTCTCTGCCTTCCTTTCACGACACTTTCAGAGAGGAAAAATTCCAGTTTTTTTAGCTACCACTATTTTTATATAATAATCTCTATCCCATTAAATCATGACACATTAATTTAAACATGCGGCAATGATTTCTGTATAAAAAATAGTGGTAGCAAAAAAGGCGGAAATTTCTCATTCCAGAAAGTGTTCTGAAGGGCGAAGATTTCGAGCTCTATATACTTTTCGGTATGTGATTTAATGCTTTTAATACATTACTTAATTTGGTGCCTATGATGAGTGGTGTAAGATATTTTGACCTTTTTATTAAAAATCCACCATTAAATTTTAAATCTAACGGCTTTCTATTGACTTCGAAGATTAATCGTCTGTTATGTTTATCAAATATCACTTCCCAAAACCATTGGCGAGTATTGAATAAAAAAAAGTAAAAAAAATTTGGCAACAATGAATGCCAACATTTAAATTTATTCCGGAGTATTTTTAGCCCCGCCTTTATTTCATAGCACTTATTTTTTAAAACTAAATTTTTCTTATTTTATAAAAATTATATACAGTGAAACCTCTCAAGTTGGACACCCCTGTAAGTTGGACGCTTTTTCTCGGAACTGAATGTATCCATTAACATTATGTCTAACCCCTATAAGTTGGACACCTCTCTAAGTTGGACACTTTTTCTTGGAACCGTAGGTGTCCAACTTAGAGAGGTTTTACTGTATATTAAAAAAAAAAAAAAAAAAAAAATCTTAAAATAAAGTGGTGCGAAATACGGGGCTAAAAGTACTCCGGAATAAATTAACCCTTTGCGCTGGGCATATTTTCCGTAAGACACGCGTTTTGGCGTTCCTGTAAAACGTCACACGTATAGTTTCCAACTTACTACCTTTTGGCTACCGAAAAATTGTAATAATTTGTTTTATTTTACTTCATCATTAAATAAAAAAAATGTTTCTTTTAAAATTTTCCGGTAGCCTATTACTATGGAGTTACACGTTTTAGAAAAATAACATTTTATTTGCCGAGGAACACGTTAAGGCGTGGCTCGATTTTTTAATGTTCCCTCAGAAGGGACATACGAGCGATAAGGGTTAAAATATTGGCAGCTCTGTTTTATATCCAATAATTAATATATTTTCTTAAAAAATATCAATTTAAAGCTTTATGAGTTTTGCTCATGATAAATAGTTTTACATAAATTACACACAAAACAAACACAATTTACTAATTTTTCTTTTTCCTTTTTTTTTTTTTTACGCACACACACACACACACATATATATATATGTATACAGAGAGAGAGAAAGAGTGTACACTTTGTTCTATTTTGTTATGCATATTGTGAATTTAAAGCTTTAACAAATTACTACAATATGCGAGAAATCATATCTTAAAAATAAATAAATATAATATAATAATTTTATTTATTTGACACCGTGTGAGGTTTACGTGTTTTTAAATATAAAGGTTTAGTAGTACATTGGTATGATGCAAATTAAATACATGTATTTATAATTCTCGTAATGTCGCTGGTGTCGGTTACGACTTACGACCGCTTGCGATTAGTAACTTAACAAAATGGTGGTGACTAACGACTAGCGTCTCGCCGCAGCGCCGGCTCCCTACAAAAATGCTAACTGAGCATGCGTACAGACTTGGATTTTTGGAAGTTGTTGGATTCGAGCAAGTTAAACAGAGTTTGGTGAGGCATCACCCCTTTAGCACATTTTCCTAAGTTATGTGTATTACTTTAGTCTTTAATACAAAAAATTTTTCAAATGACAAAAACATCCCCACCGCTAAACATTTCTATTTTTTTTTTTTTTTTTAAATAGTAACTTTATTTTTAGTTGGATTTCATTACAAATTTAAAATATGTAAAATATTTATTTTTAAGTTCAAATAATAAAGAAAAATTATTTTATTTAAATTTTAATTATTATATAAACTTGTTTGAATTTGTTAAATGTGTTACTTAAATTACTTCTTTTTAAATTTCCTTTAATGCAAAGATGTTTCAAATGAAATTTAAATTTATTGCATTTTTTTTTTTTTTTTTTTAATCTATTAAATCTATTAAACAGTTTATTTTATTTTACTTAGCTTAAGGGAAAAAAAAAAAAAAAAAAAAGTGGATTAGAATAAAAATTTATAATAGAATTTTTAAATATGTAAATTATTTATTTTTATGTTTAAATAGTAAACAAAAATTATTTCATTTAAATTTTAATTATTATTTAAAATTGTTTAAATTTGTTAAATATATTTCTTTTTAAAATTCCTTTAATGCAAATATGTTTCAAATGACAAAAACACCCCCCCCCTAAATATTTCTTTCCATATTTTATTAAAATAACTGCAATTTATGAATTAATACACTACATAGAGACTTGCTTTTTTATTTAATACTAATTCCTGCGAAGATTTTAAAAGAATATTTTTATGAGAGTTATTTAAGTTAATTAATGTGAAGAAAATAAGAAAACTTCTCAAATTGTAAAAGCATTCAGCAATTATTTCAATTTAATAAAGCATGACTCATCATCAGACCAAAAAAAAAAAAAAAAAAAAATCAGGCAAATGTGCAACATGAATGCACCAGCACAAGGCAGCAATTTTTCTACAGAATCTTTAAAAGTGTGTTTCTGAATGTGGGATTAGGCCTGAGTGAGATGTTCTCTGGGCAGTCTTTTTAAGGTGACCTAGCACATTCTAATGCGAGTTCCTAAGAAGACCATGGAAAAGTCGCACAACTAGGTTAACAAGCGTGTACCTGATTCAAAGCTAGCTCCGACCATCTATCACCTTAGATGACAGAATCTCTTTGCCAGTGCAATAAATTTAGAATAAGAAATTTGTTTAAAATACAGATTTCAAATTCGAAAAGAAATTTTTTTAAACTGATATTTTGGTAGTATTTTTATTTATTTATTTATTTTATTTTTTCCATATAAATAAAAAATATTAAAAAGGTTTTGACAACAAGTTTTCGTCTGTAGTCAAAGCCTGACTATAGCACGGGAACATGGGGCTCCTGCCCTGAGTGCACCAAGATAAAGCACTAAACTCCTTAAAAATGTATTCATAAATGTTTGTTGAGACTTTTTTTTTTTTTTTTTTTTTTTTTTTTTTTTTAAGAAGTAATTTAAATAAAAAAAAAAAGAACTCTTTTAAATAAAAAAAAGAACTCTTTTCTTAAGTTTTTAACGAACTCTTTTACCTTTTTTTTTTTTTTTTTTTTTTTTTTTTTTATTTATTAATTTTCCTAACACACACACACACACAAAAAAAAAAAAAGGTTGCTGTTTTTTAATAAAACTTTTTACCTGGTCAGTTTTTTAAATTCTCTTTGTAGTCTATAAATTTATAAATTGCAGTTATTGTAATAAATTATGGAAAGAAATATTTAAGAAGGGGGGAGAGTTTTTATTATTTGAAACATCTTTGCATTAAAGGAATTTTAAAAAGAAGTAATTTAAATAACATATTTAATAAATTTAAAAAAGTTTAAATAATAATTAAAGTTTAAATAAAATAATTTTTGTTTACTATTTAAACGTAAAAATAAGAATAAATATTTTACATATTTAAAAATTCTATTATAAATTTTTATTGCAATCCACGTTTTTCTTTCTTTCTTTTTTTTTTTTTCTTTCTTTTTTTAAGCTAAGTAAAATAAAATAAACTGTTTAATAGATAAAAATGCAATAAATTTAAATTTGTACTGAAGTTATTTCAAGAAAATGGCAGTTTCGTTTATAAAGAATTTTTTTTTAACTATCTATTAATTTTCCTTAAAAAAAAAAAAAAAAAAGTTTTTTTTTTTAATAAAACATTTTACCTGGTCTACTTTTCAAATTCTCTTTGTAGTCTATTAATTCATAAATTGCAATTATTGTAATAAAATATGGAAAGAAATATTTAGGGGGGGGGATGTTTTTGTCATTTGAAACATTTTTGCATTAAAGGAATTTTAAAAAGAAGTAATTTAAATAACATATTTAACAAATTTAAACAAGTATAAATAATAATTAAAATTTAAATAAAATAATTTTTGTTTACTATTTAAACATAAAAATAAATATTAAATTTGTATTGTAATTCAAGGTTTTTTTTTTTTAGCTAAGTAAAATAATAAACTGTATCAGAAACAACTTCCAAAAATCCAAGTCTGTACGCATGCTCAGTTAGCATTTTTGTAGGGAGCCGGCGCTGCGGCGAGACGCTAGTTGACTAACGTCTGTGGATGCAATGTGGTAGTACGGGGCCGAACGAATCAAAATTCAAGTTAGACAGAAATTTTATAACACCGTCATTGATTGGTTGTCAGTTATTTTAGCAACCTGTTAGCGAATTGGCGATGAAATGAATGGCTTGCTTTTTTGCTTTCCGTTTGCACTTTGTAAAGCTTTGGTTTGCACCGTATGCTACATGATTACATTATAATATTACTACTACTAACGTTTTTCTCTGAAACTGTTGACATTTTTACGAGTAACATTTAAACAGTGTGAAGTGAATTCCTGTTTCGAAAAGAGAATTTGATTGTTTTAACTGTTCATTTTAAATACTAAGGAATATATTGATGAAATTATATACATTTGGTAATGACTGTTTTACGTTTTGTTTTCAGTATTACGGATGTCATACTTCCGTTAACCCTTTGCGGCGCAAGACAATTCGGATCATTTAAATTATACTGCCACCGGAATTCATGAACTAAATTAAACTAAAAGAAATTTTAAATTTTAAGGTTTAAAAAACTGGCCTTTTCTGTGATGTTATAAACGTAAATTTTTGCTAAAAAATTTCTGGGATGAATTCTTGCAGCTGGATCTTAAATTTTGCGTCCTCGCAGCGAGGACGCCGCGCGTTAAGGGGTTTAAAGAATATTGAAAACACATTCCAGTGTTTCGCTCAGATACTTGTTGGATTGTTATTGTTAAAACAGTGTTCAGTAAGTTTCTGTTTTGCAATTGACAATTTGGCAGGTTTAATTATTCACCTTAAAAATAATAGGAGACATTTTAGAAGGATACAAAAAAAAGTAAATAAAAAAATTATGTACTTTTCATAGTAATAGTTTTAACTTTTTCAGTATTATAGGTGATTTTGTTTTACTCGTGATATATTATGCAGTAACTGAAGTCCATTTTCTTTTTAATTTTAATATATTTATAAACTGAAGGATTTTAAGCACAGAGCAATTTCCTCCTTAAATAAACTACTGCTGTTATATATAAGTAATTTGAGATAGAACAGTTATTAATAAAATCGTGCATATTAGGCTTAAATGTTTATTATTTTGGTTGTAGCTTTTTATGCAGAATGGAATACTAATTGATACTGTACTTTTGCTATTAATACTTCACATATCTTTTGCTTCTTACTTGTGTTAATGATGATAAATACTTAAGATTTGAAATAACACACAATAGGAGGTTTATTTACTTTTTTCCCCATTATACTGCAATAATAATTTCTGTAATCATTCCATTTCTATAACAAAAAAGCAAAATTAGTTTGAGAAAAAAAATAAAAAAGTGTGTGTGTATATGCTTAGTAAAGCAGACGAAATGTTACGTTTAGTTACCTATCAACCTAAGCAGCAAATATATCATTTTAAAACTCTTACCACACATGTATTGATTAAAAAAAAAATCTCTCAATAAATTATGCAAATAGTATATTGAGTTTGTTATTTATAAAATATGTAGGTATGTACTCAAAATTTATCCCCCATCCCCCTCACCAAAATTAGCGTACAAATTTTACGAAATTTTAAATTTCGGGATGTTCGGCGTTAGTATGGTAAAAGCTGCACTGTTGGAAGGAGGAGGGTCTTAACCCCCCACCTCCACACACACACACACACACAAGGGGCCTTTTTTCAAAAAGTAATGATCCGAACTTTACTAAATTTTAAATTTGGAGTTGTTTGAGAGTTAGTATAAGAAAAACTGCACTGTTGGAAAGGGCGGTTCTTACCCCCACGGTGTCTTATCTCAGAAACTTACAGCTCTAACTTTTTGAAATTTTAAATTTGGTGTTGGTTAGGTGTTAGTATAACAAAAATTGCACCATTGGAAAGGGGGAGGATCTTATCCCACTCAGTTCCTTATGTTGGAAAGTTATGGTCCTAACTTTACGAAATTTTAAACTTGGAGTTGGTTTTGTGTTATTATAACAAAGAGTGCAACATTGGAAGGGAATAGTGTCTTAGTTGGCATGTCAGTGCAAATCGGCTAGTGTGGTGAATGCCGTTGGGAGCGTGGCATTTTGGATGGCCTTGTGTCGTTCTCAGAAGGTTTAAGGATCCTGGCCGCCAAACCGTGGCTCGGCCAGGATCGAGGGCCCGAGTCCCAATATTGACTTACTCAGGTTTGTCCGAAGGTGACAATAAGGGCCTTGTAATCCTGACTGCCGGCCATGCCTGGGCCACTGCCCGCTGTCATGTGGCAGGTAAATTGCTGTCGTGGAGGTTAGGACTTGCACAATGTTGGGACGTCACTGACGGGACTGTATGGATACCCACTGTATCTAGGACAGCTGGTGATGGGGCGCACTAGCGCACCACCTCTCTCACCCCCCATAGTGCCTTAAAAATTATCTTCCAAGCTTTACGAAATTTTAAATTTTGGGTTGGTTTAGTGTTAATATAACAAAGATTACACCGGTGGAAGGGGAAGGGTCTTACCCTCCCCCCCCACGTTGCCTTATCTCGAAAAGTTACAGTGTTAGTGTTGCGGAATAAGGCCGATTGACTACTCTTGGGTCCTAGGCCCTTCCGTGGAGGTCTTTCTAAGGTGTCCTAGCCCGTATTTACACAAGTTTCAGAGAAAACCACGGAATACTCCAAACAGCTAGGTAGACGATTAGGTCGGGGAGGGGCAAAGGGGTGCAAAAATTTAGGAATTCGGTTAGACCGTTCAAAATTGGTATATATAGGTTTTCGGGGTCTATGAGTCGAATGAGGATATCTTCGAAAGTGTAAAATTAATAGGTGGGGCAAGAAGAGGGGCAGGGGGGCAAAAAATTAGAAATTGAATAAGACCGTTCAAAATTGGTAAAAATATGTTTTGGGGACCTATGAGCCGAATGACGATATTTTCGAAAGTGTTAAATGATAAAAGGGGGGGCAAGGGGGCAAAAAATTAAAAATTGAGTTACACTCTTCAAAATTTGTATATAATGGTTTTGGGGGAGTACAAGTCGAATGCGGATATTTTTGAAAGTGTAAAATGTTTGGGGGGGGGGGGCAAAAAATAGGAATTGAGTTAGACCGCTCAAAACTGGTATATATAGATTGTGAGGGCGTACGAGTCAAATGAGGATATTTTCGAAAGTGTAAAATTATTAGGGGGCAATAAGGGGGGGCAAAAAAATTAGAAATTGAGTTATACTGTTCAAAATTGGTATAAATAGGTTTTGGGGACCTACGAGTCGAATGAGGATATTTTCGAAAATGTAAAATTATTAGGGGAGACAGGACGGGGGCAAGGGGGACAAAAAATTAGAAGTTGAGTTAGATTGTTAAAAATTTGTATATAATGGTTTTGGGGACGTACGAGTTGAATGCGGATATTTTCGAAAGTGTAAAATGTACAGGGGGGGGGGGCAAAAAATAGAAATTGAGTTAGACCACTCAAAACTGGTATATATAGGTTGTGAGGGTGTACGAATCAAATGAGGATATTTTCGAAAGTGTAAAATTATTAGGGGGCAAAAAAATTAGAAATTGAGTTATGCTGTTCAAAATTGGTATAAATAGGTTTTGGGGACCTACGAGTCGAATGAGGATATTTTTGAAAGTGTAAAACTATTAAAGGGCAATAAGGGGGGGCAGGGGGACAAAAAAATTAGAAATTGAGTTAGACTGTTCAAAACTGGTATAGATATGTTTTGGGGGCCTACAACTATAATTAGGATATTTTTGAATGTGTAAAATTATTAGGGGGGTCAGGACAGGGGCTATAAATAAGCAGCTGCTTTGATTTTGGTTTGGAGTATCGCTCGCTCTAATTTTCTTTTTCCTATGATTAAAAGTCAATTCCTAATCACTGTAAAGAAGATCCATGTCTCTACCGGGACTCGAACCTGGCACATGTAAGCTGATGGGGAAAAAAATTCAGCTGCCAAGAAATTTTCTTTTTACCCTTTTATTGGCTACAAAACTCAATAAAAATACACTAATTGACTTATAGATTTATAATCCTTTTTTTTTTCTTCTTTTTCTGTAATACATGCGAAAGGCTATTTAAAAAAGAGTTGCTGTGACAAAGTTGAAGAAAATAGTTAGAGCTGTTTTTAAAACACCAATTCCCCAGACCTAAGATTGATCTACCAAATCGGAACACCGTTAAACTTTTTCTACTATAATCAACTAATACATGCAAAAGAACATCTAAAAATAGATTTACATAGCAAATTTGAAGAAATTCATTTAAGTCGTTTCTGAAATACTGGCTTTAATTAAAATTGGATTCTTCTTTCAGTTTTTCAATTTTCACTAAAAGTGGACAAATTCATCTGTATATTGGACCTGTCTTAATTTCAAATTTTCGTTGTTTTATCTTTTTTTCATTTTGAATATGTTTGTCATAACTCCCCCCCCCCCACACACACACACCACCACCACACACTCATTAACACAAGCACTGATCGATTAAAAAAAAATGGGGGGGGGCGAAATGACCTTAAAATATATAAAAAAAATAACAAAGATTATCTGTATTTATTTATTTAAAGAGATATCTCACAGATCACCAAGGTCAGTCAGTCAAAGCTCATTTTATTTAGTGGGGAAAATTGTCTATTGAATTTCATATTAGATAATTGATATTTTTAAATACCATTTTCCCATTCCGAAAATTTACAACAATTAAATTTGTGATTGTTTTCTAAAAATAAATAAATAAAATGAAACATAACTTTATCAATATACTGAAATAGTTCCTTATTTTTTCTTATTATCAGTTTCTGATTCACAAATTTAATTTTGCGATTTTTCATTTTGCTTTCTTTACCATCCCCCCCCCCACCCCCACCCCCAGACACACACACATACTCGAAAAAAAAAAAAAAAAAAAAAAGATGAAATTCTGGCAAAAACAGAATTTATCTTAGGACTGAGTTAGTGTTTTTTTTTTTTCTTTTTTTCTTTTTTTTCTTTTTTTTTTTTATTATTATAGCATCTCTTTCAAATTATTCAATTATATTTTCGATAGATTTTAGATTTCGATAATATTTCAACTATGGATAAATGGCACAAGAAAAGAAACGCAGATTAAGACTAATAGTCCTCAGTCCTAGTAAGATTAAAACTCGAAATATTTAACCAAAAACAATATTTCTATTCTTTATCGTAGTCGGAAAATGAAAGCAAAAATGAAATCTCATTGAATATTTGTTATTTTGTTGGCATCTGTATGTTTCTGTGGTAATTTATAGGATTGTCTCTTCTTCGTTCTCATTTTTTTTTTCTTTTTAATCATATATATATATATATATTAAGTGCTAACATTAGTCGGGTTTAAAGCACTGTTGGGTCGACTTTTGTGATCCCCCTCCAAAATTTGTTTGCTACAGCCCTATGTGCCACGTATCGCCCCAGCTTTAATTTTCTTAATTAAATCATGTGTTTTCTCTCAAATTGTTAAAATAAGTGTTTAATCACAGCTGAGCTGGGCACCTTGTGAGAAGAAATGATGATAGATGGACCATTGAAATCCTATTTTGGATACCAAGAGATAAGAAAAGACTGAGGAAGAGATTATTATGTCAGTAGAGAGATAAAATTTTAAAGTTTGGAAAAGCAGAATTGCACAGAAATGAACAGGTTGGAATCACTTAGGAGAGGTATTCATCCTGCAGTGGATTGATAAAAGCTGAAACTGATGATTATGATAATGAAATAGTTGCTGTTAGGATTGTAATAATGTGCATAGTTACTTTTTAAATACCAAATTGAAATAAGTAATAATTTAGCACATTGAAAAATAAATAAATATTATATATATAATTTGAATTATTTAGTACCATTGTAACACTCAGCTATACATATATGTATACATTACAATTTTGACCTATCTAAGAACGGTCAGATGGTTAAGTTATCAGAAATTCTGACGTGTTTAAGGAATATGGTGGGATTTCTGACAGACATTGTATATATGTTACATAGCTCTCCAGTCCAAAAATATTTTGCTACCTCAGTTCACTTTTTGTGTCCGAGGCTTATCTCCTCACTAATAAAAAACAGTCTTCAGTATTGAAAAATAAATCAAGTTTTTTTTTTTTTTTTTAATTGTTGTCTGAAATTTGTTAATTAAACCCTAAACTTATTTTCATGATTTTGTAAATCAGAACTGAAATTTTTTTATTTCAGTTCAATACATCAGAGACGAACTTGGCTAACCAAGGCTTTTACACTTCTCTTATACTTTCAACACACCCCATCTCCCCCCCCCCTAAAAAAAAGTTTCACATTTCATTTGGGTATCCACTGTGGTGCAGTCTGTTTTGAATGCTAGTTTCTTAGTCATCAAGTCCTTATCAAAACAAAAACATAGTTTCAAGTCTTGATTAATGTAACACAAATATAAATGGATAAAAAAATGTAAAATAATGTTTTAAAAAGTGCTTTGTTAGAAGCAAAACGAAGATTAGATTTGGTTAATAATAACAATAAAAAACGAGGGGGAGGTGAGTACATTGAATAAATAAATATAGCATACAGCTATTTAAAGGTTTCATTAAAGGAACTTCTTTTTCAGTCCATAAATAATAATAATAATAAAAAAAATAGATAATATATGTGTGCAATCAATTATACTTAGATTCATCACCGATTTTTTTTTTTTTTTTTTTTTTTTTTTTTTTTCACTAAGAAAAGAATTTTCCTTTAATGAAGCCTTAAAATAATTATATGCTAATAAATATTAATCTGTCTCTTACTTTTTTGCACAGTTTCCTTTATCTTTTTCTCTCCCCCACCACCACTACATACACAATATATTTGACATACACCCCTTCTTTTTCGTTTTTTTTTTACTGTTTTGTAAAAAAAATCAATTCCTGGATCCCCCATTTTTCTCCTAAGACTTCTTCCCTATCGCCAAGAAGCGCATTTTTGCCAACATAGTTAGAGAGTGGCAATCATTTGTCTAAACCAATCAAACATGCTGTTTTAAAAAAATATATAGTGGAAATGTAAGAAGGATTTTGATTGGTTCGGCTCCATTCAGATCCATACTACCACACTGCATCCACAGACGCTAGTATGATGATGCGGTTGGAGAAAATAAAGCGTCTTCAATAGTAAGAGGTTTAAGATATTATAAAGTCATATCTGCATACAGCAGCGCCAATTGCTTCACGTGGTCGAGCGCAAGTGAAAACAAATGTCGGAAAGTATTTCAAGTAGCGAAAGTATACAAACAAAACGACTACCACATTTGGCAGGTTAGCTTTAAAATGCCAAGCTACAGTCGGCAGCAAAATTATTCGAACGCTACCAATAATTCTTATACAAGAAATGTACACTGAAAGCCGTTTTGTTAAATAAATCCTTGTTAAATCATGTTTTTCTTTTTAGTCAGTCTAAGACAATGACTTGAAAAGGATATATTTAACAAAACAGTATTAAGTGTATGTACTTTTTTATTATATAGGAATTATTGCTAGCGCTGGAATAAATTTGCTGCCGACTCTAATTATTATTGTTTGTTGTGTTTTTTGTCGTCATGGTAATAAAATACTCTTCCAGTTTTCTTGCTTGTATCTAAAGAGTCTTGCTAATTTTCATTGTCAATAAAAACGCTGTAGAAAAAAATCAAAGTTTAATTTTAGCAAAATGTAAACGTATATTGAAAAGCCTGATTAAAATAAGCACAAATATTTATATTTAAACAAGTTAAAGGATACATGCGCTGCGCGCACGTATTCCTTCCCTGATCCTTCGTGCCCCCTAAAAAAAAAAAAAAAAAAAAAAAAAAAAAAAATCATTTCTCATCGGGTAAAAACTCACACCGGGTCCCCACTGCCTTCGGCAGCGCAGACCCATGAGCGCTGCGCGGGCACGTGAGAAAGTATACGTGCGCTGCAGGCACATATTCCTTCTCAAATCAAATTTTTATTCTTAAGAAAAGAAAATTAAAAAAATCATTTCTCATCAGGTACAAAGTCGGACCGGGTCCTCACCGCCTTCTGCAATGCAGTCCCGTACGGACTACAAATTAAGGGATTCACGCGATGCGCGCGCGTATCCCTTCGTGCCCCCTAAAAATAAAAGATCATTTCTGATTTTCTCTTCATTTCTTTAGAAATCAATACACAAATTAATGCACAAATATGTTTAAATATATTGATAAACAATAATAATCTATATTTTTTGTAGAAACAATACGATAGTGGTGTAATTATTGAAATACGCCAGGATAAAAAATGATATTTAAAAATAAACAATATTTAAGATCGCGGACTCAGCTCAATGAACTAATAAAAATAATAATAATAATAATAATAAATAAAAATATAAGCAGTCTTTGGGGACTGCCGATAGAAGTGAAAACTAAGTAACTTGTGAATTGTATCGTCGAGCTATTAGATTGTTATTTCCGAATTATTTTTGGTTTGTAAAGAAGTGTTGATCTGTATTATATGATTCGGCACAATATTCGTAGCTACCCAAATTAAATTAACTAAGCGTCATATTAGGTAAAAATATTGATTACTTATGAAATTATTTTAATTAGTAGCTGAGATACAAAAGAAAACCGATTCATGACACCTCAGAACGTGTAAATCAGGTGAAATCTCGAATTCCACTTTCGGTAATATAAAAGAACTTTAAAATATCTTTCGAATGATGTATTAAAAATCTTCGACTTCGTTGGGAAAAATTCTCCATCATATAGAATCCTGGTGGATTTATTCAAACGTTGTCACTCGGGTAGAGGGTCTCCAAGCCAACACTTTTTTCTGTCAGGAATCACAGGAATCAATTTCATCATCTGCTCAAAGATTCCCTTAGAAGGTGGGCTGTCCAGGAATGGGTAAAGCAAGCAGGAGCATCAAAAAAAGATCTTGAAAATTTCCTGCGCTAGAGAGAGAACCGAGGAAATGTCATCTCTCAGCAACATCTTCCATCGCAGTTCCTCTCTTTTTCACTTTTTCTTCTGAGCTGATCAGTTTTTTTTTTTTTTTTTTTTTTTTTGTCTGTTATTTTCTTTTAAACTCCCGTTCAACCGCGGGAAGAAATCCGCGTGTGGGTGGTCAGACAGATAGGGGAGAACAAGGATTCTCAAAACCATCGAGCTTTAATTTAGGTAGAGAGCGAAATGGCAACCCCTTTGTGTGGCCAACATCATGGAGAATTGTCACGTGACAATAACTTTGAGATTTCTCCTTTCTGCTGTGCGCGTGAACTACTACGGTATTGTGTTAGCCGAAAGCCGAATCATAGAGATATTGCGCCCGCGTGGTTTGTGATCTTTCCTCGTTGTGCGTAAGCGCATAGCGTCAAGCCACAGTGTGCGCCAAGCATGAATTCTCGCCAAACTCACTTAGCTCCGCAAGCACCGTAGAGGTCTGCCGCTACAAAGAGACGCTGGTAACATCGAAATATAGTCTTGATCTTCAATTCTCATAGGAATTATGTATTAAAATAATATTTTTAATTTTCATTATTGACGATATTGGCATAAAAAAAAAAAAAAATTCCCATTGGCATAAAAAAAAAAAAATAAACCCATCAAAAATCGGAGCAAAAATTTATGGGAATATAATACTTTCATCTTATAGCTGTAAAAGAAATTACATTATAATAATATAAAAAAGAATAGGACAGATTCTATTTTTTAATGTCTTCATAATATTTTTATTAATAATCTACATGCATCATTATTTAAGATATTTGTTTTATTTATAATTCTCTTCGTTATATTTAAGAAGAAAGTATTCGATTAATGGAAAGTTTTAGTTACTGGTTTCCAATGAATTTATACGTTTTGACATATTCTGTACACGATTGCACTATTTTAAGTGTCTTCGTGTGTGCGTAAACTTTTGTGGATGCCCTATCTCATGAATAAGTGAACGAAATTTAACCAAACTTGATGTTTAGTTATAACATCGAAAATTGGTGTTTATAAGCTGTTACTGAAAATCGCCCACCAGCGACAGTGCGGTTCCGCGCTCAAAGCTGGTAGACGTGAGGTGCCGGATTCGATCCCAACTCGCGCTCGTTGGCTTAGTCGTTTGGAGTTTTCCGCGGTTTTTCTCCAAAACTTACGTAAATACAGACTAGGACCCCATACAGACTAGGACCCCATAGAAAGAACTCCCCCATGGAGGGCACTCCTCTTTATGCGTAGGATCCTAGGGTAGTCAATCAGCCTTACTTCCAAAACACCAAACGACCAATAGGTAACGCTGTCATCCCGTACATATTTATTTTATTTTATTGTAATTATTTATTTGTTTCAACAAACTAGGAAACTTCGCATAAATATGCACAGTTAGAATTGTTTTTTAAAGACTTTTTGTGGATTAAAAAGAATTGTTTTAAATAGTAATAACCAATTATGGGGGGGGGGGGGGAGGCTGTAAATGTAAACGCATCACTTTTCACTGGCAAAGGGTTGGGGAGATGCAAATTTTTAATATTAGTGTTTCTGAAAAACTTTAAAACGAATGATTGAACCATACGTCTAGAACAATTAAAAGCAAATTTATCAGTTTTTTTTTTTTTTTTTTCGTTTTTTTAATAAATAAATAAATAAAAAACTTAGGAAGAAAAATGCAGTTTTTAAAATATGAATGTGGTCTATAAGACACAAAATAAACTTTCTTTAGATTATATATATCTTTGAAATGAAAATCATTTGCATTCATCAGGAAACGAAATTTTAATAAAAAAATATTTTAGTTAATATCTAATTTACATTGTGTGTATTTGTATAGGATAATATAAAAGAAAGTTTTGTTATAGACACAACATACTATATATTTGAAATGTTTTAATTTCTATATTTTATTCAAAAGATTTTTTTTTTTTTAAATCTTTTTTCGAAATTGTAATTTATTTGAATAAAAATCGCTTGGCTGAGTTTTCATTGAAAAAAGAAATAATAATAATAAATACATAACTCTTATAATATATTTGTCAAAGAATATCTAATGATGTAAATATTCTTTGGTATTTACAACCTAAAACAATGTTTTTTATGGGGAAAAATCTATCGCCAAGAAAGCGATAAGTAGCGAAAAAAGTTAGCTCAACGAAATAACACGTGATATATAATGGACACGTTTTCTTCCGTAGAAAAGAATAGGTATTCTCCTTCTACTATGACATGTTTCCTCAGAAAATCGTACATTCAAGATAGATGAAGTTGAAAAGCTTACAGAAGAAGGAATAGAAAAGCATCATCTTCTTGGAGTAATTGCGTGAAACACGTAATTGAAGAAGAAAAAAGAATGTGGTTATTAGATGGTTTGGAAGAACAAATTGTTGAAACCATGAGTTTTAATATTGATAGTTCTTCGAGTGACTCTGAGCAGTCAACGGATAATGATGATAGCCTTAGCAGAATCGAGCCATTAGACGAATAAGAATAATTTTTTCAAGGCTAAAAAAAGTTCTTTTCAGAACTAACATAAAAAAAGTTCTTTTCAGAACTAACATAAAAAAGTTCTTTTCAGAACTAAAAAATAAGTCCTTTCGAGGACAAAGCCTTGTGAAAGGCTAAAAATTAAAAGATAGAAAGATTAATTATAATAAGAATTTAGAACACAAATTACTCAATTGTCTTTTTCAATTACCCCTCCCTTAAACAACAATAAAATAATAATGATAATGAGTAAAATTAAATATATTAAAAATAAATGAAAGAAATAAATATTAAGCCTTTTTAAGATTTCATAAGTAAAGCCTATATTTTCAATTTTCAACTCTAGATACTAAAATTTTAAATCCTTAACACAGTACTTTTTTTTTTTTTTTTTTTTTTTTATCGCCCTCCCCCCCATTTCCCTCATTCATTTTTCTCTCCGCCAGGAATTGAGATGTTCTTTTAAAACTGGGAGAGGGTCGGTACCGGGTTCGAACCCAGTTCGTACTCGGCAGCCTAGCTGATCAGTGTGTTTCGTAGTTTTCTCCAAAACCCATTTAAATACGGACTAGGTATCCTGGAATCCCTCCCTTCCCACTCTCTTAAAAGGCATTCCATCCATAACTTGGCACTCGTACAGTCATTTGGCCATACCACAGTCATTCATTTTTCACTGAAAAATTGCCTATTTATTGAAAAATAATACTTTAAAGTAACGAAGTTCTGAAACCTTTTCCCTCTTTTTCTCTCTCTTTTTTATTTTTATTTATTTATTTATTTATTTATTTTTGTGTGTGTGTCTCTGTGTAGATTTAAACACTAAATCGATCATTCATTATTTAATCTACTCCTATTTGTACTTTATTCTTTTTCAATCAATTTGCCTGGACTACTTTTCTGATTTCACCGCTTTTACCAGAAATTTTAATACAAAAAAATTCAAATTTTACGCAATATTTTTTTCTCTTGGGAAAATAGATATATCATTTGCTAAATTTCACATCTTCTGCAAATTCCAGTTTCCTTTTTTGTTTTCTTTTTATAAAAAATAATTATTTTAGCGTAAAAAAAAAAATAACTCATATAATATTGAGTGGTTAGAGAGTTAAAACTTTATTATTATTATTCTTGTATAAAAAAATTTCGAGTAAATTAAACAAATCTGTATAACAATAAAGTGTAAAATAAAATATAATGGACTTATAACCATGCATTTATGGATAACAAAAATATGACTGATAACATTGTTATATTTTAGTGGAGTGAGAATTACACAATGTTACCTGTAAAACAAAGCCCACCAGCAGCCGAGCGGTGCTGCGCTCAAAGGTCGAAGATGGGAAGTGCCGGGTTCGATTTTTGGTTGCGCACTCCTACCCGTTTGGAGTTTTCCGTTGTTTTCTTCGAAACTCGCGTAAATACGGGCTAGGACCCCTTAGAAATGCTCTCACGGAGGCCATTCCAGCTAAAGGCCTAGGACCCTAGCATATTCAATCCCTACAACCAACCAACCTGTTAAAGAAAGATAATTCATTCTGCTCTCAAAGCTGGTAGATAAAAGGTGCCTAGTTCAAAATTCACAATCGTCGGTTTAGCCATTCAGTGATTCTTGCGGATTTTTTCGAAACTCGCATGAATACAGGCTAGGCCATTTAGGCCACTGTGAAATCTACCAAAGTGTGTCCCTCTTCCCTCCTGTAATAGAGGTAAATTAGTATTAAGTCTTCTTGAAAAAATTGGGGACTGGAAAAAGCTGGCTCATAAATAGAGGTGGACTTTCAAAGAGGTTTTACTGCATTATATAGCTTTTCCAACTTCATTTTTCCATTAAAAATTAGTGCACCTTCAATGTATTTTACCAAAGTGATAACACCTTAAAATTTGTTTCTTTTTAAAAAGAAATCATAAAATACTTTTTGTAGCCCTGAAAATTGTTTGAAATTGCATACGCATTATATAATATTCTAAAAAAAAAAGAAAAAAAAAGTTAGATGGGGGGGGGGGTGGATATCATTTAAAATATTGATAGAGACATTTTGTTTTTAACTGGGTTATAAATAAAATCGCGCATCTGAATATTTTTGCATAGCCCTGCAAACCAGTCATTAATACTAAACATGCTATACTCAATGAGAAACATGCCTTTTGCATCTAAATAATGTATGTTACTTTCATTATGCTTTGTGATATATAAAAAAAATAATTAAAAATGGCTTTAAAAATACAACTTATCGACCATAATGTACCCGAATCCTTTAGTGAAAACTTGTTAACAAGGCAATAATTATAATCGCATTGTTTTCATGCCACAGTAGACATAAGCAACATATATAAATTTCAAGGCATTGTAAAACATGTACAGAATGCTAGAGAGATGAACTGACGTCATAAATATTTTCTAAATTTGAATGAGAGTTGTTTCAAAAACATTAAATGTAGATATATGCATGCAATTTAAAACACGTGTATTACTAAATGAATGCTTTTTATTTATTTATTTATTATTATTATTATTATTATTTACAATAATATTAGTAGAAAATCTTTTCATTAAATTCAGATTTCTGAAAATATATAAAAATTAAATTAATATTTTGATAGATTAAATTATGATTGTAAATTTATAAGTTAAAAAAATTGTATTAAGTTATTTTGAGTCCATTCAGTATTGTATCTGTATTTATATAAACGCACACACATACTATTCTTTGAAATAATATTTTAACGTTTTTTTCAACATGTAATTCTTTTCATTTCTTTTAATTCAACACCAATTCTTTCAATAATAATTTTTGAATAATTTAAACACAATGCGCAATTTCCCCCCACAAAAAGTAAGGATAAACAGCCAAATCTAGTATCCCTACTACCTCTTATTTGTATGAATACAGGGAAAAGGGAGTAAACTGGCTCCTGTAGCATTCACAGTGTGCTCAAGTTAGGTTTGCCCCGAGTATAGTATATCTGCTCGATGCTCAGATCGAACCTGTAGTCCACACCATTGCAATAAAGACGTTTTACAATAAAACATAGAAAAGGCAACTAAAGTATTTACATATATAAAATCATATGTTTACATCCAATTACAAATATAAAAAATAATGAAATAAACCTCTATTTTACATTTTGATGTAATTCTGGAATAATATATTTTTTTCTTTCTTTCTTCTTCTTCTTCTTATTATTATTTTGTTTATTATTATTATTATTATTATTATTTTTATTTTATCCTCACAACATACTCCAAAGTGTAACTACGATAAATTAAGAAAAAATTACTTTAAAAAAGTTCTTCAAATAAATGCGAAACTAAAAATGCTCCACCGAAAAAATTAAAAATTTTGGCAATTCTGGTAATGACCATAAAAGAAAAATTCTCTTAAAAAAAAAAAAAAAAAAAAAAAAAAGACTAGTGTAAAAAAAAAGAGTGGGTATTTACAGTGCTACGGATTAGTAATTAGGATGCTGGCAAATATGATTAAATTCCACATCATTAAAATATTTATTTATTAATTTATTTATGTATTATTATTATTATTTTATCAAAACCAGATTCTTTTTTAGTGCTTTTTAACGTTTTAAATAGTTTTTACTCTTCTTTTTTTTTCACTATGCATTGTTTTTGTAAAAAAAAAAAAAAAAAAAATACTGTGAATTTATGGTTTACTCTTACGAAGAATGTAAATTATGACCTAATAGTTTCTCCTCTTTTATAATCCCCAATATCAACAGAATGACTGCGTAACGGAAACTGATATGAAATTATCTGAAAGTTCAAACACGAAAAATTAGAAAAGGACTAAGTTTTAAGAGGATTGTAACTGAAATTATATAGTAATTTTGGTGCCCATAAAATCGGTGGGTCCCAGGCACGGGCCTACTGAACCCTGTCAGTAATGAAACCATGTCCCTATTGCTTGATGTTTTTATTTATTGTTATTTAATTTTGAGAGCAAGGGAGTGTGGCCTAGTGTACAATTTGCAGTCAAATTTGAAACTCTCTGCCTTCCTTTCGCGACACTTTCAGAGAGGAAAAATTCCGGACTTTTTAGCTACCACTATTTTTATATAATAATCTCTATCCTATTAAATCAAGACACATTAATTTAAACATGCGGCCATGATTTCTGTATAAAAAATAGTGGTACCAAAAAAGGCGGAAATTTCTCATTCCAGAAAGTGTTCTGAAGGGCGAAGATATCGAGCTCTAAATATTGCTTTTAATTTCATTTTCGGTATGTGATTTAATGCTTTTAATACATTACTTTATTTGGTGTCTATGATGAGTGTTGTAAGATTTTGATACTTTTTTATTAAAAATCCACCATTAAATTTTAACTCTAACGGCTTTCTATTTACTTCGAAGATTAATCGTCTGTTATGTTTGTCAAATATCACTTCTCAAAACCATTGGCGAGTATTGAATAAAAAGGTAAAAAAATCAGGCAACAATGAATAATGCATACATGCCAACATTTAAATTTATTCCGGGGTATTTTTAGCCCCGCCTTTATTTCATACCACTTATTTTTTTAAACTATATTTTTCTTATTTTATAAAAGTTATATATATTTAAAAAAAAAAAAAAAATCTTAAAATAAAGTGGGGCGAAATATGGGGTTATAAGTACTCCGGAATAAATTAACCCTTTGCGCTCGGCATATTTTCCGTAAGACACGCCTTTTGGCGTTCCTTTAAAACGTCATACGTATAGTTTCCCACTTACTACCTTTTGGCTACCGAAAAATTGCAATAATTTGTTTTATTTTACTTAATCATTAAATAAAAAAAAAATGTTCCTCTTAAAATTTTCCGGTAGCCTATAGTTACACGTTTTAGAAAAATAACATTTCATTTGCAGAGGAACACGTTAAGGCGTGTCTCGATTTTTTAAAGTCCCTTCAGAAGGGACATACGAGCGATAAGGGTTAAAATATTGGCAGCTATGTTTTATATCCAATAATTAATATATATTTCTTAAAAAATATCAATTTAAAGCTTTATGAGTTTTGCTCAGGATAAATAGTTTTACATATATGCAATTTACTAATTTTTATTTTTCTTTCTTTCTTTCTTTTTTTTTCTTAAGCACATACACACGTATATATATATATATATATATATATATATATATATATAAATATACAGAGAGAGAGGAAGAGTGCGCATTTTGTACTATTTTGTTTGCGCGTTATGAATTTAAAGCTTTAACAAATTACTACAATATGCGAGATCATATATAAAAATAAATAAATAAAATATAATAATTTCATTTATTTGACACCGTGTAAGTTTTACGGATTCTTAAATATAAATATTTAATATTACATCACGGAAGTTTATATATAAAATATAATGATTCGTATCTTCTTGAAATGTCGCTTGGGTCGGCTGCGACCGCATGTGATTGGTAACTTAAAAGGGGGTCCAGGGCTCAAAAATCTTCAAAAATTCGATTTTTTTTTTTTTTATTAAAAAATTCTATGATCTTTTCTGCTTAAAATGCCGTTTAGATCATGTTTCTATCTTCATTAGAACGGAAGATATAATTATTTTGCTTTGAGCTGTTTTTCCAACTCCAGTTTCAAAGAGCTGTTGCTATGGTAACACCCACCTTCTGTTTGAAAACAAACGCCGCGCTAAACATAAACAAACATTTTTAACCGCATTTTTTCGAGAAATATATTTCAATTATTAATTAAATTGAACGCTGATTAATTTCATATGTTTATATTTTAAATTTATACACTTCTACTTCTACTTTGAGAAGAAGTGAAGTGAAATAACTTCGTAGTTTAGTGCCGGCGTGGGTTTGTTTACAACGTGCTGGGATTTGATTATCGTAATGATTTTTACTTTGAAATATTTTTTTTACCATTGACATGATTTATTACTATTGATTATACACTTTTTTACATTGATTTATTATTATTTTAAAGTGATTGCTTGATTATAGTGATTCTGGCTTGTTCAAAAGTTATATTTCGTTTTGATATGATATGAATACGATACAAATATATTGATAATGCTTTGTTTACAAGAGTAAGGAATTTTGTACTTATTTCGAAATTAATTCGGAGTGTATTTTAAGTTTTTATATCTTTTTTTCTTGAGAAATTTTGAAAGAACATTTGTAATATGGGCAGGAAACGAAAATCTGCTCTTCAGAAGTCTGAAGCAATGAAAAAAAAGAGAAGCAATCCATCAGTTTCATCCCCTGAAAAAGTAAATCTGGAAATAATAAAGCGTTTAGATGGAAGAAAAATGCCCTCGCCTGTAAAAAATAACTTGGAAGGTCAGGAAGAAAATTACATCATCATAAAACAAGCTATTTTTCAATCAGTAATATCAAAGTGCTGTTGTCAAAAATGTTATCAACTAACATTAATTGTACAGGTTGGTAAATGCAATGGATTTGCTCAAAATCTCAAAGTTATTTGCAAAAATTGCAGTTTTGAGTTCTTATTTTGTTCTTCAGATAAAGTTTCAGGAAACGAAAATTCTTTTGATATTAACCGCAGAGCTGTAGTTGCAGTTACAGAGATGGGGAAAGGACACGCAGCATTAGAAAAGTTAACTTATAACATGAACTTACCGTGTATGGATTGAAAAGTTTTTACTAAACATTTAAAATATTTGCATTCTTCAACCGTAAAAAGTACATGTGAACAGTTAAAAAGCATTCGAGAAAAAGTAAAACAATTTCACCTTGGTTCGAATAGTACATGTATTTCAGATATTGCAGTCAGCTATGATGCAACATGGCATAAGCGCGGCCATACTTCAAATTATGCAGTTGGTTGTGTGATTGATGTCCTCTCTGGTTTTGTAATTGATTATGAAGTTTTATCTAAAATCTGCTACCACTGTATCCAGGCAGCAAAAAGTCTTGGAAAAGAGTCTCCGGAATTTCATATATGGTATGAAGGACATGCTCGAATTTGTGATAAAAATTACGACGGAACATCTGGTGGAATGGAAAGCGAGATGGCAAAACGGACGTGGCTTCGTTCCGAAAGTCTTGGGTTCCGCTACACAGAATTAATAGCAGATGGCGATTCGAAAACTTTCACAGACCTGCAAGATTTGAATGTATACGGAAAAGAAACTCTCATTACTAAAACAGAATGCATAAATCATGTTGGCAAAAGAATGGGAGCTGCACTGCGTAAACTTGTTGAGGTTGAGAAAGCAAAGGGTGTTACACTCGGAGGGAAAAAACATGGAAGCTTGTCAGAAAGCACAATAAAAAAAATTACGCGCTATTATCGTAACTCGATAGTACGCAATAAAGGCAACATAATTGCCATGAAAAAAGATATTTATGCCATCTTACAGCACTGCAGTTCAACAGATAAAAAGCCGAAGCATTCGACCTGTCCTCCTGGAGAAAATTCATGGTGCTTTTATAATCGTGCGATTTCGATGAAGCTAAAGCCTCCAGCACACAAAACCAGTGTTAAAACCCCTCTAAGAGAAGAAATTGTTGCCAAAATGATGCCAATTTTTCAAAGATTGGCTTCAGAAGTATTATTGCAAAAATGTGCAAAAGGGGAAACACAAAATAGGAACGAGTCTTTGCACAACATGATTTGGAGTCGTTGCCCCAAAGTGTTTAACACTTCTAAAACTCGAGTAGATATTGCTGCAGCTAGGGGCATATCAGATTTCAATTATGGAATGAGGGTATCTTCAATAAATGCCTTAAAAACATGCCATTTATCACCTGGCAATTCATCCTTAACTTCCTTGAAACGCATAAGGACTCGCCATGTTAGAAAGGCGTTGTTCAAGTCAACAGAAGCTTTTAAATCTTATAGAAAAAAAGTTGAATTAGCAAAAATTACAATCAACCAAAAAAATAAGCTGAAGGAAGGCGTTACTTATGCATCTGGAGGTTTTTAAGAGGTATTTAAACATATATTAATATTGTTTTTTCATTTATAATGTGTTTTTATCTATACCGCTTCTTTTCAACAATTTTAATTTTCGCATTCATGCTATTCAAAAATCAAAAGTTGATAAATGCATTTAGCAAGGGTTTAGTTTCCATGATGCGTTTTTTCACCATTTTTCATTTTCAAATTGATATACAGTCAACTCTCATTAATCCGCAAAAGTTTTGTCCAAAGGTGCGGATTATAGGATTTTGCGGATTACAGGTTATTTTCTTTGTTTACATTTTTCTTTTCCAAATTTAGAGTGAGTTATGATTAATTTAATCATATATGAATAGACATTAAAATGAAAAGATATCTAATAAGTTTTAAAATAAAATATTTTTTCAATATTAACTCAACTTATCAATTATAATGAAGCTAAATAATTTAGGCATACTCAAATAATGTATAGCAATAAAATATAAACATACATATTTGGTTAAAAAATACAAAAAAACTATATTTCAAGTGCAGAAATGGAAATTCCTTATTGATTACTTTTTAAATTTGTTAAACATTGATGTAATAGTACTGGAAATATATATATATATATATATATATATAATTTTTTTTCAGAAACTTTCGCTTGCTAATTGTGTAAAAATGCAATTTCTTTTTCAGAAATAGAATGTTTTGAAAGAAAACTCATGCAATTCTCCCCAATTTTAAACCCTTAAAAAATTTAAATTTGCAGATTAATTTCCGAAAGCAAAGATTAATTTAAAATTTGAATTAAAAAAAGAGAAAAGTTTCTAGTTCGTTCAGAATCTTAGCTGTAAATTTGTTTGTTTACATTAAAAAATCCATTGCGGATTAGAGGTATTTGCGGATTAACGGGAGTTGACTGTAACTCAAAAACCAATAAAGATAGAGCCTTGAAATTTTAAACTTGGCATTTTCAAATATTTTACTTTAATTTGTCTTTGGTAAATTTAAAAAAAATTATTATTTTTGAAAATATGCGACTAAAAAAAATTACGTTGAAAATTTGTCAATTTTTTGTTAAAAAATTTTTATCTTTTTTTTTTTTTTAAGAAAAATTTTTTTAATGCCGAAGACAAATTAAAAATAATATATTTCTCTTCAACTACATGAAAAAAATTTTAAATTCCGTTTATAATATTTTGAGTTATATCAATTTTAAAATACCTCACTTTTTTTTAAAAAATTTAAATTTTAAATTTTTTTTAAAGTTTGAGAAAATTTTTATGTGGTTTTTTGTTTAGTCATTGCATGGTTAATTACCAAAAAAAATTTCAAATCAGTGGGTTAATTAGTAAAAAGTTTATTAGTAATTTTAAAAAAATCATTCTTCGCTAAGTCGTATAACGACTCGTCAGGTTCGAAAAACATTATTTGAGTCTATGGAAACATTCAAATGCACATTAAAAAAATAGTAAAAATAGCTAAAATTAAGCTAAAATTAAAGGATAGAGTTCTAAATTGTGTTATTTATGCATCAGGGAGTTTCTAAGAGGTATTTAAAGATTTTATAAGCAGTGATTATGTTGTTGTAACTTTAAATACATTTTTCTCCATGATGCGTTTTTTCACCATTTTTCATTTTCAAATTGATATAACTTAAAAACCAATAAAGATAGAGCCTTTAAATTTTAAACTTGGCATTTTCAAATATTTTACTTTAATTTGTCTTCGATAAATTTAAAAAAAATTATTATTTTTGAAAATATGCGACTTTAAAAAAAAATTACGTTGAAAATTTGTCAATTTTTTTAAAAAAAATTTTTATCTTTTTTTTTTAAGAAAATTTTTTTTAATGCCGAAGACAAATTAAAGATAATATATTTCTCTTCAACTACGTGAAAATTTTTTTTAATTCCGTTTATAATATTTTGAGTTATATCGATTTTAAAATACCTCACTTTTTTTAAAAAAATTTAAATTTTAAATTTTTTTTTAAAGTTTGAGAAAAATTTTATGTGGTTTTTTTGTGTAGTCATTGCATGGTTAATTACCAAAAAAAATTTCAAATCAGTGGGTTAATTAGTAAAATTTTTTTTAAAATGGGCCCCGGACCCCCTTAACGAAATGATGATGCAGTTGGAGGAAATAAAGCGTGTGCAATAGTAAAAGGTTTAACATATCATAAAGTCATACCTGCGTACAGCAGCGCCAATTGCTTCACGTGGTCGAGCGCAAGTGAAAACAAACGTCGGAAAGTATTTTCAGTAGCGAAAGTATACAAAAAAAACGACTAATACATTTGGCAGTTTAGCTTTAAATTGCCAAGATACAGTCGGCAGCAAAATTATTCGAGCGCTAGCAATAATTCTTATACAAAAAATGTACACTTAAAGCTGTTTTGTTAAATAAATCCTTGTCAAATCATGTTTTCTTTTTAGTCAGTCTAAGAACATGACTTAAAAAGGATTTATTTAACAAAGCAGTATTAAGTGTATGTACTTTTTTTCTTTTTTTTTTTTATATATAGGAATTATTGCTAGCGCTGGAATAATTTTGCTGCCGACTCTAAATATTATTGTTTGTTGTGTTTTTTGTCGTCATGGTAATAAAATACTCTTCCAGTCTTCTTGCTTGTTGTCTAAGGAGTCTTGTTAATTTTTATTGTCAATAAAAACGCTGTAGAAATAAAATCAAAGTTTAATGTAAGCAAAATGTAAACGTATATTGAAAAGCCTGAATAAAATAAGCACAAATATTTATATTTAAACAAGTTAAAGGATACACGCGCTGCGCGCACGTATTCCTTCCCTGACCCTTCTTGCCCCCTAAAAAGAAAAAAAAAAAAAAAAAATCATTTCTCATCGGGTAAAAACTTACACCGGGTCCCCAATGCCTTCGGCAGCGCAGACCCATGAGCGCTGCGCGCGTACGTGAGAAGGTATATGTGCGCTGCGGGCACATATTCCTTCTCAAATCAAATTTTTATTCCTAAGAAAAGGAAATTGAAAAAATCATTTTTCATCAGGTAAAAAGTCGGACCGGGTGCAGGTCCCGTGCGCGCTACAAATTAAGGGATACACGCGCTGCGCGCGCGTATCCCTTCGTGCCCCCTAAAAATAAAAAAAAATTTCTTATTTTCTCTTCATTTCTTTAGAAATCAATACACAAATTAATGCACAAATATGTTTAAATATATTGATAAACAATAATAATCTATATATATAATAATCTATATTTTTTGTAGAAACGATACGATAGTGGTGTAATTATTGAAATACGCGGGGATAGAAAATGATATTTAAAAATTAACAATATTTCAGATCGCGGACTCAGCTCAATGAACTAATAAAAAAAAAAAAAAAAAAAAAAAAGAAAAGAAAAAAGAAATCAAAGCAGTCTTTGGGGACTGCCGATAGAAGTGAAAACTAAGTAACTTATGAATTGTATCGTCGAGCTATTAGATTATTATTTCCGAATTATTTTTGGTTTGTAAAGATGTGTTTATGATCTGTATTATATGATTCGGCACAATATTTGTAGCTACCCAAATTAAATGAATTAAGCCTCATATTAGGTAAAAATATTGATTACTTATGAAATTATTTTAATTAGTAGCTGAGATACAAAAGAAAACCGATTCAGGACACCTCAAAACGTGTAAATCAGGTAAAATGTCGAATTCCATTTTCGATAATATAAAAGAACTTTAAAATATCTTTCGAATGATGTATTAAAAATAATTTAATCATGATTAGAAATTGAAATATTAAAATATTACAACGCCATCTGGCGGTAGAAATTTCTGTAATCAACTGTTCGATTCCAAATCAACAAAGCTTTCTAATGATGTATTACTTATGAAATTATTTTAATTAGTAGCTGAGATACAAAAGAAAACCTATTCAGGACCCCTCAAAACGTGTTAATCAGATGAAATTTCGAATTCCACTTTCGATAATACAAAAGAACTTTAAAATATCTTTCGAATGATGTATTAAAAATAATTTAATCATAAATAGAAATTGAAATATTGAAAATTTAAAATATTACAGCGACATCTGGCGGTAGAAATTTCTGTAATCAACTGTTCGATTCCAAATCAACAAATCTTTCTAATGATGTATTACTTATGAAATTAGTCTAATTAGTAGCTGAGATACAAAAGAAAACCGATTCAGGACACCTCAAAACGTGTAATTCGGGTGAAATCTCGAAATCAACTTTCGATAACATAAAAGAACTTTAAAATATCTTTCGAATGGTGTATTAAAAATAATTTAATCATAATTAGAATTTGAAATACGCGTATTAGAATAAAATTTAATTTCCAATTAAAATGTAATTTTTTTCCAAAATCGATGAAATTTGAACTGCAACTATCCCCTGTGCTGCTAACGGCGCACAGTAAGTTTGAAAGAATTGAAAAGAAAATTGAAGCATTTTGAAATTTGAAATTTTTATTCCTAGTAGAAAAACCACGTGATGTCAATCGGAAAAATATCTGTTTCTTCCCCACCAGACATGGTTTCCTCTGTGAATGGGTTGTCATGGTAACGGCAACGGACGCAAAGGATTTGCCTGCAGAATTTCATTACGGAATGAAGGTCGCCGTATTCAATGGTTTAATGCCTAAAATTAAAAAAATTATAATTCATTCAGTTTTTGAAAAAATCTTTCAATCTTTTGAGAAGTGAATTGTGAAACCGAGATGTATATACAAAAAAAAAAAAAAAAAAAAAAAAAAATGATTTATCTCGAAACGATTTTGAGGTATAAAATGTTTTGTGAAAACATCGATGTTTCGTAAAATCTAAAAATATGGATCGCTAATTCGTATTTCGTTTATATGGTTCGAAAGAGGATTAAATGACTTTTCCAAATATACCAGTTGTTAATAAATGGGTCTGTTATTCGTTCGTACGGAGTGATTCAAAAATGACGATCGAGAAAAAGAGAAATGTTCGACCCTTTTTAAAACTTTTTTTTTTTTTAAAGATAAAAAATTCGTTTTTTTTTTTTTTTTTTTTTTTTTTTTTTTTTTTTTAATATTATTATTATTTATTTATTTATTTATTTTTATTGTACCGTAAGAATTGGTAATAAATGCTCTTTCTCGTGGTACAGGAGTATTTTCCATATCTCGAACCGTTTACGTAGGACCGCTTTACAAAAACCCACCAATTTTTCTCTTTTTGCTTTTTCCTTTGAAGTACGTGGTTCCGGGTGAAAATGACGGTCGCTTTCCATTTTGAATCGCTTTTTCGTTAGATATGGGTCGACGTTTTAATTAATATCTCCGCTAATTAGGGTCGCATCGTTTAGAAAATTAGATAACGTACATCTGCGATAATTTTCCGTCCGTAGGTCCCTGTCCGAAGTCCGTGTGACCATTAACGGCCGAGCTTTAGATGCTTCAAGCCGGTTCTCACAGACAGACACACACACGCGTACAGATTTTAATAATATTAGAGACTAGCGAGCTTCGACCTCTAGCGGGTCAGTATTTTCAAATGAATCACTAAAATTAATGAATCACTAACAGTTACTTTTAGTGCTAAGAAAAGAAATTAAAAAAAAAAATCATTTCTGATTGGGTAAAGTCGGCCCGGGTCCCCACTGCCTTCGGCAGTGCAGTCCCGTGCGCTCTGCGCGCGCTTATTCCTTCCCTGACCCTTCGTGCCCCCTAAAAAAAAATCATTTCTGATCGCGTAAAAACTCACACCGGGTCACCACTGCCTTCGGCAGCGCAAACCCATGCGCGCTGCACGCACATATTCCTTCTCAATTCAAATTTTTATTCTCAAGAAAAGAAAATAAAAAAAAATCATTTCTCATCGGTTAAAAAGTCGGAAAGGTTCCCCACTGCCTTCGGTCGCGCAGTCCCGTGCGCGCTGCGCGCGCGGTGCACGCCTATTTCTTCCCCACCATTTGAGCCTCTCCTAATTAACCTACGTATACCAGTTTTGAACGGTCTAACTCAATTAGCTGAGATGCAAAAGAAAACCTAATCAGGAGACCTCAAAACGTGTAAATCCGCTGAAAACTTTCGATAATATAAAAGAACTTTAAACTAACTTTCGAATGATGTATTAAAAATAATTTAATCATGATTAGAAATTGAAATATTGAAATTTGAAAATATTACAGCGCCATCTGGCGGTAGAAATTTCTGTAATGTACTGTACGATTCCAAATCAACAAAGCTTTTTAATGATGTATTACTTATGAAATTATTTTAATTAGTAGCTGAGATACAAAAGTAAACTGATTCAGGACACCTCAAAACGTGTAAATATGGTGAAAACTTTCGATAATATAAAAGAACTTTAAAATATCTTTCGAATGATGTATTAAAAATAATTTAATCGTAATTAGAATTTAAAATACGCGTATTAGAATAAAATTTAATTTCCAATTAAAATGTAAATTTTTTCCAAAATCGATGAAATTTGAACTGCAAGGCTGTCTTGTAATGTTAGGTCTGTATACCAAGTTTAGTGTGCGACATTGAAAAACTGAAAACTTTTCAAAATTGCAGTTTTTAATCGCAGTACCAAAACACGTGACCTCATTAAAAACCAGATGTTTCTCTTTCCGTTCAAGACTGTAGACGATAGTCTGCGATATTAAAATTGTTTGATTTGTTGCCACCATTTTTTTTAGTTTAGTTAATTTAAAAAAATCTAATTGACCGATCGATAAGCCGTCTAAACCATCGGATTGAAAAAAATCGGCCCTTTCATTTGATACCATATTTGTAACGATACGACTGATATTTCTAATTTATTTATCACTTTTCCGTAAGAATGTGTCTTTTTAACCAAATAGCCGTGAATTCTCAGTCATTTTTCGATCGACATAGCTCAACGTTTTAATTAATATCTCCGCTAATTAGGGTCACATCGCTTAGCGAATTATCGCGATGTCGAAATGAAGAAATTCTGCGGTTGTCGACACCGGTTTCGAGGCACTGCGACCATTAGCGCCGGAGCTTTAGCGGGCACAAGGCATTTCTCACAGACAAACAGACAGACAGAAAGACAGACAGACAGACAGATGCGCACAGATTTTAATAATATAAGGAGATAGCTCTCAAATGATAGTATTAATGTTTTTTTTTTTTTTTTTTTTTTTTTTAATAAATAATGTTCTCTGAATCCATTCAGTAAATAGTATTTATTCTATTTGACAGTTGTTTTGATAAAAAAAGAAATACTTATTAATTAATCACTTATTGTGGTTAAAAAAGAAAAAGAAAGAAATGACACAAATTTTACTTTAAAATGTAAGTAAAACGTTTGGATTGTAAGGTATGTTCAAAAATGTTACAAATTTTCATTTTTTTTTTTTTTTTTTTTTTTTTTTTTTTTTAAATACGGTGAATGTACAGTAGCGTTTGCATATATTATATAAAATCTCTATTAAAATAATCAAAAATGTATTTGACGCTTCAGTAATAAATACATACTTTTTTTTTTTTTTTTTTTCATCAATTAACAATATACAGTGATGCATTAAGATTGATTTTATAGATTCAAATTTACCATTTTTATCAACTACAGTAATTTAATAGTTACAGTACATACACTGTTAAAAGTATAAAACTGTTTTGTATCTTTCCCAATATATTGGCATTTTCTTTTGGTTGTGTTTTTCATATTTGCAGGTAGAGTCCTGCACGGGTCGGTTTTTACCCGACTCGAACCCGACAGATAAATTTTAAATCAACCCGAAACCCGAACCGAACCCGACAAAAAAATTTTAATTAAACCAAAACCCGACCCGAAACCGACAAAAAAATTTTCATTGACACGAAAACCGACCCGAACTTGCAACAGAGAACTTTTTGCGACCCGAACCCGGCCCGAAACCCGACTTATCTATCCCGAACCCGACCCGAAACCCGACAAATAAATCAACATTACTTATTCATTTAAAAACCATGCAAAACAAGGTAAAATAATATAACATATGACATAAAATAAAGTAAATTTTCAATGTCACATAGTTTGTAAATTAAAAAAAATAATAACTAGTATGTTGTGGCTACCACAAGACATTCTTCTATTCTTTTCTGTGAAATTAACTAAGTGCGAATAACTTATTAAAACTATAATTAAAAATATTTAACATGATGAATGCAAATAATTTTCATCTTAGGGAAATCTAACACTAAATATCCAAACAGAGACAGTTTTATTGTCTATAAATAACATCTTAAACTAGTATGTTGTGTCCACCACATGACTTCCTTCTATATTTTCCTATACAAATTCACCCAGTAAAAAACTTTATTAAAATTAATATTTAAAAAAATTATATTCCATGATAATGCAGACCATTTCCATATTAGAGAAGAAGTATATCACTAAATGTCCAAAAAAGTCAATTTTATCCTCAATGTTATTATTATTATTATTATTTTATTTCATTTTATTGTTAAAAGATCGATGGTTCAACCATTCGTTTTAAAGGTACTGACGAGCTCTTTTGAAAAATACCCATCATGAAAATTTTCTCTCCTCGAGGGAGGGACTTGATCCCCAAGGGGGGAGGCGAGGCTCCTACATACATAATAATTTTTTTTCCCCAGTTGAATATCTCTATTACAAATAATTCTTTTAAATTTCATAATGATTATTAAAAAATAATTATCTTTGTGCACATTTATACAAAATTTTATCCTATACCACCGGGTTAAAAATTTAGAAAAAGCGGGATGGCAACGCAACCTGTTGGATAATTTTTTCCAAAAGTTGATAGGCACTAATTTATGTTAAGGTGTAACTACATACCAAGTTGTATGAAATTCTTTGCAGTAATTCCTGAGATACAATTGCCGCAATATTTTGTCACACACACACACAGAGACAGACAGACATTTTCTAAAGATGGTCAAATCATGTTCTACAACTCTCAAAACGTGTAAATTCATCAAAAATCCGAGGTCGAAAATTTTTACGAATCCAATATTTTCTTCTATTGAATGTAAAAGAAAGTAAAAATGCATTTTTATAATGGTTATCTCACATATCAAGTTTTCTACAGTTATATGATATAGAAGTTGAGATATAGGCATCCCGTTATCGATGAAATTTGCAGTATAGCAGCGCCACCTATTGGACGACAAGCATTCAAACTGAATCAGAATAATGTCTCATAATCGCCTTCTTACATATTAAGTTTTGTTTGATGATACGCAGTAGAACCTGAGATATAGCTTTCCTTGTAATTGTGGAAATCGTTGTGTGGCAGCGCTACCTGTTGAGCAATTTACATCAAAAGTTGACAAGCGCTAATATATGTTGAAGTGCACCTACATAAAAATTTATATGCAATTCTGTGCAGCAGTTCCTGAGATAAGCCTTTCTTTAAATTGCGGTCATCGCTGTATAGCAACGCCACTTGTTGGCTGATAGGCATTCAAACTGAATCAGCGAAATATCTCATATTGGTCTTCTCACATATCAAGCTTTGTTGGATTATACGCAATGAAACCTGAGATATAGCCTCCTTGAAAATGCAGAAATTGCTGTATAGCAGCGCCATCTGTCGAGCGGTTGACACCAAAAATTGATAGGCACTAATTTAGGTCAAGGTGCATCTACATATGAATTTAAATGCAAGTCTGAACAGTAGTTCCAAAGATACAGCTGCCACAAAATGTTTGTCACACCCACACAGACGGACAGACAGACATTTTCTAAAAATGGTCAAATCATGGTCTAGACCTCTCAAAACTTGTAAATCCGTCGAAAACCGGAAGTCGAAAATTTTTACGATTCCAATACTTTCTTCGATTGAATATAGAAGAAAGTGAAAAAAAAAAAAAAATTAAAATGTAATTACTGACTGTATTGAGTTAAAAATTAAAAAAATCTAAAAAAAAAATGTTTAATAATAATGTTTAAACATTTATGTGAGTTGTGTGTGAACTTCAAGATTGCAAAAATGTACTTCAAATTCAGTGTTACAAGTTCGTTGTTTAATGCTTATATTCTGAAAAAAAAAAAAAAAAAAAAAAATGTATCTTTACTTATTGCTTTTGTTCGACGTGATTGTTTATAATTATTTGGGACATCTGCTTTTCCACAATCACTTTCAATTCACAAAATCAGCAAATTATCTTTCTACAGGTGCAATTTTCGTGTTTTGTTTATTTGTTCAAGAGAAGACGTTAAAGAATATTATTATTATGCCTTGATTGAATCCGTTTCCTAAATGTATTTATTTTACATTACTTTTTACTTTCTTCTATATTCAATTGAAGAAAGTATTGGAACCATAAAAATTTTCAACTTCCGTTGTTTGATAGATTTACACGTTTTGCGACTTCCAGAACACAATTTGACTAGCAGTCGCGGATTTAAGGGGGGTGCTAGGGGGCTTACACCCCCCCCAAAAAAAAAAATAAATAAATAAATAAATAAATAAATAAATAAATAACACTGACATTCACAATTGAATATTGCAATTGTAAATTTTTTATTGGTCTAGAATAACACTTTGAAAAATCTTAGCCCCCCCCCCCCCTCCCCCCAAAGTCAGTTCTGGATCCGCATTGTTGATTAGGTATTTTTAGAAAATATGTGTATGTCTGTTTGTGTGTGTGCGTGAAAAAAAAATGTTGTGGCGACTGTATCTCAGTGCAGATAACTGCATATAAGTTTATATGCTGATGTACCTTGACCTAAATTAGTGCCTATCAACCGTTGGTGTCAATTTCTCGACAAATGGCGCTGCTGGACCACGATTTTCACAATTTCAGGAAAGGCTATATCTCAGGAACTACTACACAATTTTGTATATAAATTTATATGCAGATACACTTGATACACTTTGACATAAGTTAGTGCCTACTAACTTTTGTGTCAATTGCTCAACAGGTGGTGCTGTTATACGTCGACTTTCGTATTTTCAGGGAAGGCTATATCTCAGGTTCTGTTGTGTATAATCAAACAAAACTTGCCATGTATCAGTGTAGCCATTATATGACATTACGCTGATTCAGTTTGGATGCATATCAGCCTACAAGTGGCTCTGCTATACTGCAATTTTCCCGGAATGTGGCTACATCTCAACTTCTATGGCATATAACGGTACGAATCCCGATGTATGAGGTAACCATTATGAAGACGCATTTTTTAAGACTTTATTTATAGAGAATTAAACTGTCTTTCTTTTCTTATATTTAGTGTTTGTTTTTTATAAAATGAAAATCATTCATTATGGTAGATAATTTTAATAAATAATATTTTTAAGAAAATATTTTTTTTGAGCGAATTCCTATAGGAAAATATAGAAGAAAGTTTGAGGTGGTCACAGTGTACTAGCTTTAAATGAAATCACAACAAGTATTTCTTCTATATTTGCTGTATATACAAGTATAAATGGAGGAAAATTCAAAATTCCGTTCACATAAAAGCGAGGATTGAATTTCATTAAAAGTAAAGGTATTAAAATAAATAAATAAATAAATAAAAAATAGTATGTTGTGCCCACTACAAGACTTTCTTCTATATTGTCTATTGCAAATTCGCTCAGTACAGATAATTTATTAAAGCTATTATTTATTAAAATTACCTACCATAATGAATGCAGACGATTTTCATCTTACAGAAAAATTACACTAAAAGTACAAAGAAAGACAGTTTTATTCTCGATAAATAATATATTAAAAAATGCGTTATGATAATGGTTATAGCACTTATCAAATTTTGTACAGTTATACAGTTGAGATATAGCTTTTCCGTTCTCGGAGAAAATTGCAGTACAGCATCGCTACCTATTGGCCGATATGCATCCAAATGGAATTAGCATAATGTCTGATAATAATGGTCTTTTCACATATCAATTTTATTTTAATTATACACAATAGAACCTGAGATATCTCTTTCCCTTAAATTATAGAAATCGTTGTATAAAACCGCCACCTATTGAATTATTGGTACCAAAAGTGGATAGACAATAATTTATATCATGGTACATCCATATATAAATTTATGCGCAATTTTGTGTAGTAGTTCCTGAGATATAGAATTGTGGAAATTTCTGTATAGCAGCGCCACCTTTTGAGAAATTGACGTATGAAAGTTGACAGGGACTAGGTTATGTCAAAGTGCATCTACATATAAATTTATATGCAATTCTCTGCAGTAGTTCCTGAGATATAGCATTCCCTTAAATTGTGGAAATCACTGTATATCAGAGCTATCTGTTGAGCGATGGGCACCAAAAGTTAATAGGCATTAACTTATGTCAAGATGCATTTATTTATAAATTTATATAAAATTATGCGCAGTAGTTCCAGAGATACAGTCGCCACAAAATTTTTGTCACCCACATACAGAGACACAGAGAGATATTTTCTCGAAATAGTCAAATCGTGTTCTGAACTCTCAAAACGTGCAAATTCATCAAAAACCGGAAGTTGAAAATTTTTACGAATCTAATACTTTCTTCTAGTAAATATAGAAGAAAGGAAAAAAAAAAAAAAAAAAAAAAAAAACTTGTAAATTGCGAAATCTTTTCAATTTCCAGAATGTAAATACGTGTTATACTGTATTTGAATTTATTAATTTATATATTAACAACAGTCGAGAAAGATTTATAATACTTTTCTAATTTTCATGCAATTTCTACAAAAGATACATATTAGTTTCGTTGAAGAAAAGAAAAAGGATCCAGATACAAATACGGATCTATTTTTCTAGCGGATAACCGCGGATGCGAACAGGAAGCTACGATACATGTCTAGTATATGTCTGTGCAGAATGTTTAAATTAGTTACAGAGTTATAGACATGCCTATAAATTTATGTTTATAATTGTAAAAAATATTTTGAAAGGTGCTCTCAAGTCGATCCAACTTGCTGAAAACCAAACCCGACCCGCAAGAAAAAAAATTCAGTCAACCCGACCCGATGCAGGACTCTATTTGCAGGTGTGCAAGTATGCTGTAGTTTACTATAACTATTTCTAGATACTGATATTCCTCCTTATTTTTACACAGCTGCCAATATTTTAGTTTATTTCGGAGTAATGTTAGCCCAGCCTTTATTTCGCACCACTTATTTTTTAAAAGTATTTTCTTCTTATTTTATGGAAGTTATGCATTGAAGAAATTTTTTTTATAAACTAAGTGGTGCGAAATAAAGGCGGGGCTAAAAGTACTCCGGAATAAATTAAAATATTGGCAGCTATGTTTTCGAGTTCAAGAGTTTTATAAAAAGTCAATGTTTGAAATTGTGAAAATAAATTGTGGCATATTCCTGTATTTGCATTTGTAATCAATTGACATTCACAGACAATAGATCTCTGACATATTTGGATGCAAGAACAGATCTTCCACAGGGCAAGAAATAAACAACAGCTAATTTCAATGCCTGAACATTCAAATTAACTACTTTTTGAAATGCCAAAGTGCTAAAATTTTTTTAATTTTTCTTTTCCAACATAAAATTATTATTGATAGAATCTTCTGCCAATACTAAACTGCACATATCTAGGATCTCCCTCTTCCATATTTCTTTTACATTGCTGGTTAGAATTAGGGGAGAGGGATGCATGCTTGACAACCACCTCATTAATAACCGTACAAATGTTAACGCCCCTTTACTACACCACTTTATTTTTAGAGTAATTCTGTCCAATTGGAATTCACAGTTGTCAAAATTTTAATTTATTCCGGAGCATTTTTAGCCACTCTTTTATTTCGAATCATTATATATATATATATATATTATTATTATTATTATTATTATTATTATTATTATTAATATATATATATTTTTTTATGTACTCGAATGTGTAACTAAGATAAATTAAGAAAAAAGTACTTTAAAAAGTTCTTCAAATAAATGCGACACTAAAAATGCTCCACCGAAAAAATTTAAAATTTTAGCAATTCTGGTAATGTCCTTAAAATAAAAAAAAAAAATACTCTAAAAAAAAAAAAAAAAAAAAAAAAGAAGAAGAAGAAGAAGACTAGTGTGAAAAAAAAGGATGGGGGTTTACAGTGCTACGAATTATTAATTAGGATGCTGGCAAGTATGATTAAATTCCACATCATTAAAATATTTATTTATGTATTATTATTATTATTATTATCAAAACCAGATTCTTTTTGAGTGCTTTTTAAGGATTTAAATCGTTTTTACATTCTTTTTTTTTTCCATTATGCATTTAAATTTTTGTAAATAATAATTAAAAAAAAAAAATTACTGTGAATTTGTGGTTTTCTCTTACTAAGAATTTAAATTATGACCTAGAAATTTCTCCCCTTTTACAATATCCAATATCAAAAAAAATGATTTGTTTAACGGTAATTTATGATATGAAATTATCTGAAAGTTCAAATACAAAAAATTAAAGAATGACTAAGTTTTAAGAGGATCGTAACTGAAATTATATGGTAATTTTGGTGCCCATAAAATCGGTGGGTCCCAGACATGGGCATACTGAACCCTGTCAGTAATCAAACCATGTCCCTAATGCTTAATGTTTTTATTTATTATCATTTATTTTTGAAAGCAAGGGGATGTGGCCTAGTATACAATTTGCAGCTAAATTTCAAACCTCTGCCTTTTATTCACGACATTTTCAGAGAGGAGAAATTCCAGGCTTTTTAGCTACCACTATTTTTATATAATAATATCTATCCTATTAAATCACGACACATTAATTTAAACATACGGCCAAGATTTCTGTATAAAAATAATGGTAGCAAAAAAGGCGGAAATTTCTCATTCCAGAAAGTGTTCTGAAGGGCGGAGATTTCGAGCTCTATATACTGCATTTAATTTCATTTTTGGTATGTGATTTAATGCCTTTAATACATTACTTTATTTGGTGCCTATGATGAGTGTTGTAAGATTTTGTGACTTTTTTATTAAAAATCCTACATTAAATTTTAAATCTAACGGCTTCCTGTTGACTTCGAAGAAGTTAGGAAGTTTGGATGGAATGGTTTTGAGACACGTCTGATAGCGTCACGCATCCTCCTTTATCTAAATATGGAACCTAACGGAGTGAGAGTCACGAACAACAATTTCACTGCAATGGAGAGAGGGGGGGGACATAAAAGGAACAATAAACAATAACAAAGGAATTTAAGAGCTTATGGAAAGATGAAACACAATATTAAAAATGAGTAGAAAGGTTAAGTACAGCATTACACAACTGTTATAAAGTTTACGGATAGCAAGAATATTGTTTATTTTTCAAGGAGCAAATTTTATAATTTTTTTTTTTTTTTTGGTATGTTGAAACACAATTTTGTAAATTTTATTTATTTATTATAACACAAGGACAAGAAACACATAACACGAGACAGCACAAAGGCAAGGACAGAATATAATCTCCGAAGAGAAGTCAAGGGTTGAAGACGATAGAAAAGTGAAAAGGCAAAAATGCTAACACAAAAAAGGTTAAAGGTGGGAGTTTAGACTGAGGCCCGCTTTGGGTCTGCGTCTATTAAGAGTACCATTATGGTTATATGTTGCGAGAGTGTTTAAAGCAGGGTTATCTAAGCTTTCAAGTGCCAAATGAAATTGAACATTTAAGTGTTGGATGAAATCATTAAGTTGAAATGATCATTATTAAGATGAAATCATTAAGGAATAAGAAGTATTGATTTCTTTATAAATATGAAATTTTTTAACGTACCATCGCATATTAAGAATTTGCCGAATAGTTGAATTTTGAGCTCTAATGAGTAACTTAATTTGCGATTTGGCAGCATATGTCCATACCATACAAGCATATGTTAAAATGGGTCTTAAGTAGGAAGTGTACAACAGCAATTTGTTTTTAAAGTTTAATGTACTATTTCGAGCTAAGAGGGGAAGTAATTTACTTTTAGCTGCAAGGAATTTATTACGCGTGGTGAGATTGTGTTGTTGGGACTTCGAAGATTAATCGTCTATTATGTTTATCAAATATCACTTCTCAAAACCATTGGTTGGTAATGAATAAAAAGGTAAAAAAATCTGGCAGCAATGCCTATGCATAGATGCCAACATTTACATTTATTCCGGATTATTTTTAGCCCCGCCTTTATTTCATACCACTTATTTTTTAAAACCATTTTTTGTTATTTTATAAAAATTATATATATATATATATATATATATATATATATATAATCTTAAAATAAAGTGGTGCGAAATAAAGGCTGGACTAAAATTACTCCACAATAAATTAAAATATTGGCAGCTATGTTTTATATCCAATAATTAGCTTTATGGGTTTTTCTCAGGATAAATAGTTTTACATAAATGCAATTTACTAATTTTTATTTTTCTTTCCTTTTTTTTTTTTTTTTTTTTTTCTTAAGCACATACACACGTATATATATATATATACAGAGAGGGAGGACGAATGTGCATTTTGTGCTATTTTGTTTGGATATTATGAATTTAAAGCTTTAACAAATTACTACAATATGCGAGAAATCAGATATTAAAAATAAATAAATGAAAAGTATAATTTTATTTAGTTGACACCGTTTAAAGTTTACGAGATTTTAAGTATAAATTTTTAATACTGTATCCTTTATTTTGTGTCTGCTTTTTCTACGTATCTTCCTGTAATGTCGCTGGGGTCGGCTAGGACCGCATGCGATTAGTAATTTAATATAAAGTGTATGTGAATGTACAATAAGACTTCTTCAGACACCATAAATTTTAAACCAGCACAACCGGTTTCGAAAGGACGTAGCCTTCCTTCATCAGGTGCAAAAATCACGTGCTTCTGCCTTGGAGGCAAAATCCAGAGGGGAGGAGCAACACAAACAACTAATAGGAAGCATCATGCAGGACCAATCAGAGAGGAACACACAAAAACAAAAGGAGGGAGGGAAGGAATAAACAATTAATTTTATTTTTTAATGATTTATTTATTTTTTAAATTAATATTATACTAACAAGAAAATTGAATAAAATTAATTTATTTATAATTATTATTTTTATTTATTTATTTTTATTTAGCATTATTTAATTTTAACTATTATTATGTTATAAACATAATGAAGGAAATTATTTAATAGAATTAAACTAATTTTTCCAGGCTGTAGACAGCAAAGTGGAATCAGATTTTTCATTGACAATTTTATCACGATTAAGGTAAATAGCTAAATTTTCCAAAAAATCCAGTTCGGAAATGCGTTTGGCATGAAAGATAATTTCGGCACTCTTAAAATTAAAACTATGATCAAATTCCCAACTGTGCTTCACAATAGAACATTTAGAAATTTCTTGATTAATAACATACCGAGAATGTTCACGTAAACGACATTCAAGATTTCTTTTTGTTTGACCAATATAAGATAAATCACAATTATTACAAGGGACATTATAGATACCCCACTTATGAAGCTCGGGGACAGGGGATTTTGTTGAAGGGAATCGGAATTTATTAACAGGTTTAAAAATAACGTGAAAATTGAAACGCTTTAAAACTTTGGCTAATTTAAAACATAAGGGGGGATAAAAAGGCAAGGCAACAAGATTATCAGGTTTAATTTTATCATCAATGGAAAGAGTAGAATTATAAGTTGGCCTACTGAACTTTTTGATAGCTTTATCAATTATAGGAGGTCTAAAACCTCTTTTAACAGCAACGGACTTTAAATAATTGAGTTCTTCTTTAAGAGAAGAAGTATCAGAACAAAGTTTAAGGGCACGATACACGTAAGTGTAAAATGTGCCAATTTTTTGTTTAGCCGGATGATTAGAGAGAGCATGGGGAGCAGGGCCTGATTAAGGGGGAAGCTCGCACTTCACACATTATTTATACTTACACCGTTATTTTTTAACAAATACTTTCCTCCTATAATGAACAGAAAATTTTCATTAAAAATTATTTTAAAAGAATTCTGGTGTCTAATAACGGTGAGTAAATTGGATTGTTTTACACCGTTCATTTTTTATTAAAAATATTTCCTCGTCAAAGCGTGGAATTTCTATGACATGAAGTAAAAAATAATTGTAAAAATATTCCGGTATGAGCGAGCTTCCCCCTTAATCAGGCCCTGATGGGGAGGGTTAGAAACAGTGATGATTAACAGTGGTGATTAACCTTATTCTGGGTTTCTTACTAGTTTAATCACGATCCTGTGTTCCAGGTAATTCTATTTTTACATTTTTGCATGCTTTTACTTTTGTGTGAATTTGTCATTTATTTATTTTTTGCATGCTTTTACTTTTTTGTCAATTTGTACTTTTATTATTATTATTATTATTATTTGTATCTATTGTAACTATTTTAACATTTAATAGCAGGAGACTTGGCGTTGGAATATTAAAACAGGAATAAACTACTACGTCAGAAACGCCAAAGAAAAATTATTGAGGTGCATACAGCTGTTTCGGTAACCGAAAGCGTACCGTCTTCAGTGCGAAAAGAATTCTGAATCTGGAGAAGTGCACGTATATATAGGAGAGGGACCGGATTTAGTTCAACCAATAGGATTACGGAAGAGGTGGGGAGTGTGGACAATAGGAAATAAGGAATGTGTAGCTGTGTAAACAGTAGAAAAATTAAGAAAATGTGGACTGAAATTATGACCCTTCCATTATAGACAAAGATGTCCAAAAATTACAACTCCCTCGTATTTCGTCTACTAAATCAGTCACATCTAATATCAGTATTGTTTTACCCTATTTTTCTAAAACCAGTCAAACCATTGCTAAAATTCTCAAACAATATGATTTTAAAATAATATTTTCGCCTTCCAATAAACTCACCTTTTCTCAGTTAAAATATCCTATTGATATGCATAATTCTTGGGGCATTTATAGTATTTCCTGTCAGTGTGGTTTATCATATATTGGCCAAACTAAACGCAGTCTTAAATTTCGTCTAAAAGAATATATGAATTACGTCCGCAAACAAGAAACCAATAAATCGGCTATTTCTAAACATTGCTGGGAGGAAAATCATAATTTTAAATTTAATTCAGCTAAAATAATTTGCAGACCTAAATCTATTCATGAACTCGATTTCTTTGAAGCGTTTCATGTTTATAAAAATTTTAAAAACCTTGTAAATTGTGATTTCGCTGTTCCCTATTTGTCTGATTGTTGGAAATTTTACATTCAGTCCCCATTTTCTTAATTTTTCTACTGTTTACACAGCTACGCATTCCTTAATTCCTATTGGCCACACTCCCAACCTCTTCCGTAATCCTATTGGTTGAACTAAATCCGGTCCCTCTCCTATATATACGCGCACTTCTCCAGATTAAGAATTATTTTTGCACTGAAGACGGTATGCTTTAGGCTACCGAAACAGCTGTTATGCACCTCAATAATTTTTCTTTGGCGTTTCTGAAGTAGTAGTTTATTCCTGTTTTAATATTTTAACATTATTTTTTGTGTTACCATGTTTAACTCCCATTTCAACAGATTTTGTAAACTTAGACGTAAACGTGTAAAATTTCTTAACCATCTGAGATTTCTTCAAAAATGTAAATATAACAAAGTTATTCCTAATTTTATTAAATTGCAGTGTTCTGTTCCTGTAACTGGTAGAATTTCTAAAGCATTATTTCGCTCCAAATTTATTCTTTTAAATGCTTGTATTCAAGATTTTCGTCAACGTATCGCCAAAATTGAGGAAGAGCTTTATGAACTGTTTCTAACTCTCCCCATGCTCTCTCTAATCACCCGGCTAAACAAAAAATTGGCACCTTTTACACTTACGTGTATCATGCCCTTAAACTTTGTTCTGATACTTCTTCTCTTAAAGAAGAACTCAATTATTTAAAGTCCGTTGCTATTTAAAAGAGGTTTTAGACCTCCTATAATTGATAAAACTATCAAAATGTTCAGTAGGCCAACTTATAATTCTACTCTTTCCATTGTTGATACAATTAAACCTGATAATCTTGTTGTCTTGCCTTATTATCCCCCCTTATGTTTTAAATTAGCCAAAGTTTTGAAGCGTTTCAATTTTCACGTTATTTTTAAACCTGTCAATAAATTCCAATTCCCTTCAACTAAATCCCCTGTTCCAGAGCTTCATAAGTGGGGTATCTATAATGTCCCTTGTAATAATTGTGATTTATCTTATATTGGTCAAACAAAGAGAAATCTTGAATGCCGTTTACGTGAACATTCTCGATATGTTGTTCATCAAGAAATTTCTAAATCTTCTATTGCGAAGCACAGTTGGAAATTTGATCATAGTTTTAATTTTAAGAGTGCCGAAATTATCTTTCATGCCAAACGCATTTCCGAACTGGATTTTTTGGAAAATTTAGCTATTTACCTTAATCGTGATAAAATTGTCAATAAAAAATCTGATTCCACTTTGCTGTCTACGGCCTGGAAAAATTTGTTTAATTCTATTAAATAATTTCCTTCATTATGTTTATAACATAATAATAGTTATAATTAAATAATTCTAAATAAAAATAAATAAATAAATAAATAATAAATAATAATAATAATAATAAAAAATTAACTTTATTAAATTTACTTATTACTATAATATTAATTTAAAAAATAAATAAATAAATAAATAAATAGATAAATAAATAAATAATAAAAATAAATAAATAATAAAAATAAATAAATAATAAAAATAAACAAATCATTAAAAAATAAAATAAAATTAATTGTTTATTCCTTCCCTCCCTCCTTTTGATTTTGTGTGTGCATGTGTGTTCCTCTCTGATTGGTCTTGCATGATGCTTCCTATTGGTTGTTTGTGTTGCTCCTCCCCCTCTGGATTTTGCCCTGCTTTCAGTCTTGCTTTTGCCTCCAAGGCAGTAGCACGTGTTTTTTGCCCCTGATGAAGGAAGGCTACGTCCTTTCGAAACCGGTTGTGCTGGCTTAAAATTTATGCTGTCTGAAGAAGTCTTATTGTCTATTTTTAAATATAATACAATGTCTATTTTGTCTATTTAAATAGCAACGGACTTTAAATAATTGAGTTCTTCTTTAAGAGAAGAAATATCAGAACAAATTTTAAGGGCATGATACACGTAAGTGTAAAAGGTGCCAATTTTTTGTTTAGGCGGATGATTAGAGAGAGCATGGGGAGGGTTTGAAACAGTGATGATTAACAGTGGTGATTAACCTTATTCTGGGTTTCTTACTAGTTTAATCACGATCCTGTGTTCCAGGTAATTCTATTTTATTTACATTTTTGCATGCTTTTACTTTTTTGTGAATTTGTCATTTATTTGTTTTTTGCATGCTTTTACTTTTTTGTCAATTTGTACTTTTATTATTATTATTATTATTATTATTATTATTTTGTATCTATTGTAACTATTTTAACATTATTTTTTTGTGTTACCATGTTTAACTCCCATTTCAACAGATTTTGTAAACTTAGACGTAAACGTGTAAATAAAAAAAGCAATAAATAAGCCTCTCATAAAAAGCAATGCTTTGGAACAGTTTCGGGTGTACCTGTACGCAAACCAGTACTGATATTTACTCCATTTTCTATAAAAAACATCCGATAGTGAACTTGAATAACATATTTCAATTTCGTTAAGATTTGTGTAAAGTAAAGGTATTAAAAAAATGGTTTATAGAAATACCTCTTATAGAACACAATGCTTTGGAATATTTTCGGGGTCCCCTGTACACACAGCAGTAGAGGTATTCATTTCATTTTCAATTGGAAACATCCGATAGTGAACTTGAATAACATATATCAGTTTAAAGAAATTCCATGCATATTTACGGGAGTAAGAGCGCGGGCAGACATGCAAACAAACTGAAATCATTAGCACTTTTCACCCTTTTTGGAAAGTGTTAAAAATGAAAATACTTCCATTATTTTGTCCAACACCTGTACTTCTCTATCACATTGGAATTCCATCCAAAAAGCAATCACTTTAAAGGTATAAAAATAATAGCATTTAATGCCTTAAAAAGTGCTGCCAGCTAGATTAAATCATTATTAGATAACTAGCTTGTTGTAGGGCGACTAAGGCGCCCGTTAAAAAATAATAGTTTCATTTTATTTATGAAATTTTCTCACTTTGTTTATCTCTTCGTTACCTTTAAAATTATTATTTTATAGACGTCATTTTTTCATATGCATGAGCAAATTTATTTTTATTTTTTTTACGGGAAAGCATATTTCATTTTATGCTGAAAAAAAAATGACAACAATTAAAATTTTAAAATGTATTTTAAAGCGTTTATTTTCATATTTTAATTAATTTTTAAAAATGTAATTATATATTCGTTACAAATAAGGTACCCAATGAAAGGCGTAATTTTTCTAAATCCGTTGGTTTAAACAGCTTATCTATCGGGCAATTAGATTTTTTTAAATCGACTAAAGCATGAAAATTAGGAGACAGAGTCCAAGGAAATTGTTTTATCTAACTATATTGTGTGCGTGTTTGTGTCGAGCTTCAGAGGCAATGATTAAGCATAGTTCATTAGCAATTTAGCACGCACGTTTTAATATTACTTTAAGCGGCCACAAAACACATGACAACATACATCACATTATATCATAACATTTTAACTAGCAGCTGGTTCCTAGCAACGAGATATGTAAATTAGAGGGCTGATTCAATGGATGAAGGATTAGCTTTCCGTGGTTCAAGATGAATCACGTGACATGCTCCAATAGGTTGCTGTGTTTGACCCTTTATCGCTATTTTGGCATTTAAAATAACAGTTCGACAAATTATCATTATTATTAGGTAACATGACACTCCTATGACAGAAAAAAAAAATTGTTTTTAAAATATTTTTACACATATTTCACATTTCAATAAATAATAAAATACCCTTTTTTTCATCGTTTCCCAACAAAGTTTAAAAGTGTTTATAAAAGAAAATTTAAACTTTTAAAGAGCTAAATTTAATAACAAATAATAATTTTTCAACTATTTTTAAGCATTTTGTCGGTTAAAGTTCAACTACACGAAATAAAAAAGAAGTAAAATCAAAATGATTTACAACAAAAGAATATTAAACTACGTAAGTAAACAAAAACATTGGCGGTTATGATTTTTTGCCAAGAACAATCTTCAAACCGTTGCCATAGAAATTTACTGAAAATGAGCTGTTACCAAGGGAACCACCGAATACGCAGCTGCAAGGAGAGCATGTCACATGACTCATCTTGGACCTTCTCAAGGGTTACCATTTATCACTCTACTTTATATATCTCGTTGGTTCCCATCTGCAACAACAACAACCGACATGCGAGTTCTAACAACAGTCAAAATTACAGTTATTTTATTGTTCTTTTTGAGTTGCAGCTGGATACCACATCTCCCTTCCTTTAAAGATTAAGTCTCTTGGGGGGATGAACTTCTCGACCACTTCTGGTGACATATGGTGAAGTAATAACTGCAGAGGAAGGATTGGACCCATTCTTACCTTTACTGGAGGATACTACCTTTGAGTCTGATGAATCAGTTTTAGTAGGACCGGATACTTTAATTACAGGTGTATTACAGTTTACTGGATCTGAATGATCTACTTCATCAGCCTCTGGGTTGAAATCTGGTGAGGGTATTAGATGCATTCTATTTCTTCTATATTGCTTCTTTCCTGAGTGCACTGTATATGATCTTGGATAGTTTAATCTTTCGGTTATTTTTCCTCAAGTTTTCCTGTCTGTAATCCACACTGTGTCTCCTGGATTTAAGACGCTCAAATCTCTTGCTCTATGTCTCTTACTGAAGTTTGAAGCTTGTTTTTCCACTCTTTTCTCCTCCTTTCTATCGAGATCATGTTTATTTTCTATTTTTGGTTATAGCTGTGATTTTGTGAGAGGGAGAGCTGTTTGTATTCTTCTATTAAAGAGTAACTCAGCAGGACTTAATAATTTTCTAGAGGAGTTGCCCTGTAATTCAACAAAGCTATATATGGATCGCTGGACTTCTTTAGTCGAAACTTTATATTTTTCACAGCTGATTCCACAAATCCATTGCTTTGTGGATATTTAAGACTTGAAGTGGTGGGACGAAATCCATAAGCCCGTGAAAATTCTGCAAATTCAGAAGAATCAATAGGTTCAAATTGTGGACCATTGTCTGATCTAACTAAGTCTGGAATCCCGTGTCTTGAAAAAATAGACTTACAATGATTGATTACTTCAGCTGACGTTAATCTATCTAATCTGGCAATTTCAGGATATCTTGAAAAATAGTCGGTGACAGTAAGATACCAATAATTCTTCAACTTTAAAAGATCCATGCCGACAACTTCCCATGGTCTTTGTGGAAATTCTGTTGGCATAAGAGGTTCACGGTGATTTGTTGCTTCTTTAATGCAATTTGTACAGGTTTTTACCATCTCTTCAATTTATTTATTTATTCCTGGCCAATAAACAGATGTTCTCACTCTTGCACGACATTTAGTAATTCCTAAATGACTTTCATGTATCTGCTTTAAAACTTTTCTTCTATGGTCTGGAGGTATAATAATTCTGCATCCGTTCATTAAAAGTCCATCTTGAATAGATATTTCATATCGATGATTCCAATATGGCAAACAGGAGCTGTCTATGTTTTTTCTTGTTGGCTAGCCGTCTAAGACTAATTTCTATAAGATCTTGCATGTTGGGTCTGCTTGTTGAAGATTTCTTAATTCTTTCAGTCGATGATAAGAAGCTGGTAAAGATGAAGATATCATGCGAACATATGCATCTATTTCTTCTTCTAGTTCGTCGGGTATTTTCTTAATTTTATGTGGATTTCTAGATAGAGCATCAGCAGCATACAACTTTTAGGGGTAGGGTACTTCTTTATAGCAGCAAATTTCTCTTTGTCTGGATGAATACCATCGCCATCAATAATATGTCCTGAAAATTTAATCTTGTTGACAGAAAATTTAAACTTATTTTCATTCAAAGTAATACCAGCACACCTAATTTTTTCTAAAACACACTTCAATCTTTCATCATGTTCAGCTTGATCCTTTCCCCATACTAAAATGTCGTCCATATGACAAATTTTTTCTGAGGTCTTTTCTAGGAGCTGCATCTTTCTCTTTTGGAAATGTTCAGGCGCTGAGGAAATTCCAAAAGGTAATCGTAGGAATCGAAATCTTCCAAAAGGTGTAATGAACGTCGTTAAGTATGAAGATTTTTCCTCTAGGGGTATCTTCCAAAAACCAGAGTTCGCATCTAATTTTGAGAAAACTTTGGCATCAGACAACAAATTTAAAGAATATTCAACAGAAGGTAAAGGATGAAATTCTCTTTGTACACATTTATTTAATTCGATTAAATCGACACATATTCGAACAGTTCCATCACCTTTCGGAACAACTGCTATTGGAGAACACCACTCTGTTGGTCTATCAACTGGTACAATAAATGCTTGCGACACCATATTTTTAATTTCAGATTCAGTTTTCTTGAGAAGAGGAATTGGAATTCTTCTTGGTGCAGGAACAGCAAAAGGAACTGAATTTGGCTTCAGTTTGATTTCATAACATCCCTTGATTAACCCTAAGCCTCTAAACAATTCTGGAAAATATTGCTTGGGATGAATGGAACCAATTTCTAGAATTCTTGGACCTAGTCCGAATGCTTGTATTGCTGGCTTCCCTAATAAACAGCTCTGTAAACCTTGAATGACATAAATGGTTTCAGTAATTTTTTTCATTTTATAACTAATTTCTGCATTGAATTTGCCTAATAATTTGAGTGCATTACCATCTGGACCACAAAGTTGCTTATCAGGTTTCATAACTTTTGCATCTGTAAAAACAGAATCTTTAACTGATACCGGAATTACTGTATGATCTGTCTCACTATCAATTTTGAAATTAACAGTTCCATTTTTGTATCTGATTGGGACCTTCCATTCAGTGCTGTCAAATTCAGAATGAACATTTTGGATTGTTCCGAGAAATGAAATAGCTGATTTTTTATCGTTTTGACAACAAACCATAGCACAGTGCACAATTTTAGAACAGTTCATGCATTTTGCATCCTTAGCGGGACAAAATTTTCTGTCGTGTTTTTGATTTCCGCACCACTTACAGTCCTCAGGAAGTTTTTGTTTTTCAGACTTTTTATTAAAAACTCTCTTCGTGAAAGTTATTGCTTCACGATGAAAATAACCAGATTTCTTTCCTTTCACTTTGTCAACATTTGACACCGCTTGAACTAAGGTTTTGTCAGTAGTTAAAATTTCCTGTTGTTTCTTGACAGATTCGGATAATCGAACTTTTCCTATAGCTCTACACAATGTGAGTTCTGAATCCAACTGAAGTTTCTCGCTTAAATTTTTATCTTGGATCCCAACCACTATTCTATCTCTAAGTAACTCGTCATGGAGTATACCACACTCGCAATATTCTGCGAGAGAATATAATGCTGTGATAAAATCGTTGACAGATTTCCCTTCCTTTTGAACCCTTTGGTTAAACTGGGCTCTTTCAAAAATTGTATTTTTCTTGACTATAAAGTGATCTGTGAATCGTTTAATTACGATATCGTATTTTATTTTGTCTTCAGCAGATAGATCGAAGGAAGTAAAAATATCTTCTCCTTTATCTCCCATAAAATATATTAACGCATTTACTTGTTCTTCATCAGGCTGCTTATTAAGTCCGGAAGCGAAACAAAATCTATCGAAACGCTGTTTCCATTTAGACCAAAGTACAGGTGTAGAGAAAGTAAAACTTTCGGGTGGGGTAACCTGGTAAGCTGGAGTCGAATATTCTGTCATTATAAAAAAAAAAAAAAATCTCGTTTCGAACTAATTCAATGGAATATACAAAGATAATGTTATTTAACTTACTTCGAAAGATGTTTATCCTACTTGTATTTTCAAAAAAAATCTTCCATTATAAAGCACTAAAATACTTTTAAAAACAGTTCGTGTCGAAACCATTGTTATCCACATTCGAAACCAAACCTTTTGCCGCATCCGCCATGTTTTATCTAACTATATTGTGTGCGTGTTTGTGTCGAGCTTCGGAGGCAATGATTAAGCATAGTTCATTAGCACGCACATTTTAATATTACTTTAAGCGGCCACAAAACACATGTCAACATTAATCACATTATATCATAACCTTTTTAACTAGCAGCTCGTTCCAAGCTGCAACAACAACAACCAACGAGATATATAAAGTAGAGTGATAAATGGTAACCCTTGAGAAGGTCCAAGATGAGTCATGTGACATGCTTTCGTTGCACATGCGTATTCGGTGGTTTCCTTGGTAACAGCTCATTTTCAGTACATTTCTATGGCAACGGTTTCAATGTTTTTGTTTACTTTACGTAGTTTAATATTCTTTTGTTCTAAACCATTTTGATTTTGATTTTACTTCTTTTTTATTTCGTGTAGTTGAACTTTAACCGACAAAATGCTTAAAAATATTTGAAAAATTATTATTTGTTGTTAAATTTAGCTCTTTAAAAGTTTAAATTTTGTTTTATAAACACTTTTAAAGTTTGTTGAGAAACGATGAAAAGAAAGGTATTTTATTATTTATTAAAATGTGAAATATGTGTAAAATTATTTTAAAAGCAATTTATTTCTGTCATAGGACTGTCATGTTACCTAATAATAATGATAATTTGTTGAACTGATATTTTAAATGCCAAAATAGCGATAAAGGGCCAAACACAGCAACCTATTCAAGCATGTCACGTGATTCATCTTGAACCACAGAAAGCTAATCCTTCATCCATTGAATCAGCACTCTAATTTATATATCTCGTTGACAACAACTGACATGCGAAATCTAACAACAGTCAAAGTTACAGTTCTTTTATTGTTCTTTTTGAGTTAGAGCTGGATACCACAGAAATAATTTTCGTGAAATTTAAAAAAGTTAACTTATTTCTGTTTTTTTTTTTTTTTTTTTTTTTTTTTTAAGTTTTGTATTAACATGAGTTTAAAGTCAAGATTACTCAAAAATTTATTAAAATCAAGAAATCTAGAATTTCTAATGTAATTAACAAAAAATTTCTTTAGGTTACAATATAATAATAATATTAATTAAACAATTTTCATGAAATCCACCCCTTCCCACACCCACACCCACCCCCCTCTTCAGAAACCCCTCAAGACTGAACCCTAAGCAGAGCATTCTTGTCAAGCCCTCTTCTTATCCCACTATGCTTTTTTAACAATTCTCGCGTAAAAATCAAAATCTCTTATTCTCCTAGGAATTATTTTTGTTATTATTATAAAATACTTTTTTAAACAGGGATGTTGTTACATTTTTAGTCTATTAAATCATACTTGCTAATATTCTAATTAATATGCAGTAGTATTGTTAATATCTGCCCCTTTTACTACACCACTTTATCTTTAGAGTAATTCTTTTCAATTGGAATTCACAGTTGTCAAAATTTTAATTTATTCCGGCCACTCTTTTATTTCGAATCATTATATATATATATATTATGTACTCCAATGTGTAACTACGATAAATTAAGAAAAAAGTACTTTAAAAAAGTTCTTCAAATAAATGCGAAACTGAAAATGCTTCATCGAAAAAATTTAAAATTTTGGTAATAACCGTAATAAAAAGAAAAATAATCTTAAAAAAAAAAAGAAAGGACTAATGTGAATAAAAGGGTGAGTATTTACAGTGCTATGGATTATTAATTAGGATGCTGACAAGTATGATTAAGTTCCACATCATCAAAATATTTATTTATTTATTTATTTATGTATTATTATTATTATCAAAACCAGATTCTTTTTTAGAGCTTTTTAACGTTTTAAACAGTTTTTACATTTTTTTTTTTTTTTTTTTTTTTTTTTTTTTTTACACTATGCATTGTTTTTGTAAAAAAAAAAAAGAAAAAAAAATTACTGTGAATTTGTGGTTTACTCATACTAAGGATGTAAATTATGACCTAGAAATTTCTCCCCTTTTATATTCCCCAATATCAACAAAGTGACTGCTTAACGGAAACTGATATGAAATTATCTGAAAGTTCAAATACGAAAAATTAAAAAATGACTAAGTTTTAGGAGGATTGTAACTGAAATTATATAGTAATTTTGGTACCCGTAAAATCGGTGGGTCCCAGGCACGGGCCTACTGAACCCTGTCAGTAATCAAACCATGTCCCTATTGCTTAATGTTTTTATTTATTATTATTTAATTTTGAGAGCAAGGGGGTGTGGCCTAGTATACAATTTGCAGCCAAATATCAAACTCTCTGCCTTTCTTTCGCGACACTTTCAGAGAGGAAAAATTCCAGGCTTTTTAGCTACCACTATTTTTATATAATAATCTCTATCCTATTAAACCACGACACATTAATTTAAACATACGGCCAAGATTTCTGTATAAAAAATAGTGGTAGCATAAAAGGCGGAAATTTTTCATTCCAGAAAGTGTTTGGAAGGGCGGAGATTTCGAGCTCTATATACTGCTTTTAATTTCATTTTTGGTAAGTGATTTAATGCGTTTAATACATTACTTTATTTCGTGCCTATGATGAGTGTTGCAAGATTTTGTGACTTTTTTATTAAAAATCCACCATTAAATTTTAAATCTAACGGCTTCCTATTGACTTCGAAGATTAATCGTCTGTTATGTTTATCAAATATCACTTCTCAAAACCATTGGCGAGTATTGAATAAAAATGTAAAAAAATCTGGCAAGAATGCATAACATTTAAATTTATTCCGGAGTATTTTTAGCCCCGCCTTTATTTCATACCACTTATTTTTTAAGACTATATTTTTCTTATTTTATAAAAATTATATATATTTAAACAAAAAAAAAAAAAAAAAAAAAAAAAAAACCATAAAATAAAGTGGTGCGAAATATGGGGCTAAAAGTACTCCGGAATAAATTAACCCTTTGCTCTCGGCATATTTTCCGTAAGACACGCCCTTTAGCGTTCCTTTAAAACGTCAGACGTATAGTTTCCAACTTACTACCTTTTGGCTACCGAAAAATTGTAATAATTTGTTTTATTTTACTTCATCATTAAATAAACTAAATCTTTCTCTTAAAATTTTCCGGTAGCCTATAGTTACACTTTTTAGAAAAATAACATTTCATTTGCAGAGGAACACGTTAAGGCGTGGCTCGATTTTTTAATGTGTCCTCAGAAGGGACATACGAGCGATAAGGGTTTAAATATTGGCAGCTATGTTTTATATCCAATAATTAATATATTTTCTTAAAAACTATCAATTTAAAGCTTTATGAGTTTTTCTCAGGATAAATAGTTTTACATAAATGCAATTTACTAATTTTTCTTTTTCTTTCTCTTTTTTTTTTTTTTTTTTTACGCACACACACACACACACATATATATATATATATATATATATACAGAGAGAGAGAAATTTTGTTCTATTTTGTTTTGCATATTATGAATTTAAAGCTTTAACAAATTACTACAATATGCATACTTGCCAACATCCTAATTAATATTCCGTAGTCTTGTTATTCCCGCCGTTTTTCTGACACCAATAAATTTTTAGAGTAATATTCTCCAAATGCAATTACGATTAAATAAGAGGAAAAATACTCTAAAAAGATACCGGTGTAAAAAAGAAGGAGGAGCTAACAATACTACGGAATATTAATTAGTATGTTGGCAAGTATGACAATATGCGAGAAATCATATATTACATATAAATAAATATAATATAATAACTTTATTTTTTTGACACCGTTTTGTTTTCACGGGTTTCTAGATATAAATATTTAATACTACATCGAAGAAGATAATATCCATTTAAAGTATTCTAATGTCTTGTACTGTCGTTGTGGCCGGTTACGACCGCATGCGATTGGTAACTTAATCGAAATGATGATACGGTTGGAGAAAACAAAGTGCTAGCAATAGTAAAGTGTTTAACATTTTATAAAGTCATAACTGTAGAAATCCTAAGGATTTTAATATCTCCATACAGCAGCGCCAATTGCTACACGCGGTCGAGCACAAATGAAAACAAACGTTCGAAAGTATTTTGAGTAGAGAAAATATTCAAACAAAACGACTACCACATTTGGCAGGTTAGCTTTAAATTGCCAAGATACAGTCGGCATCAAAATTATTCGAGCGCTAGCTGTTAAAGCGCTCACTTAAAACTGTTTTGTTAAATAAATTCTCGTCAAATCATGTTCTTCTTTTTAGTCAGTGTAAGACCATGACTTCACAAGGATTTATTTAACAAAACAGTATTAAGTGTATGTACTTTATATATATATATATATATATATAGGAATTATTGCTAGCGCTGGAATAATTTTGCTGCCGACTCTAAATATTATTGTTTGTTGTGTTTTTTGTCGTCATGGTAATAAAATACTCTTCCAGACTTCTTGCTTGTTGTCTAAGGAGTCTTGCTAATTACTTTCTCTTACCCATAAGGTAGAGAAAGTATTGTTTTAGGCTCAAATTCTCGAACGCGAGATTTTGTTATATTTACACGATTTAAGGTCCCCTGAATACGAAAATCATGTCTTTAGCAAATGGTCTGTGTGTGTGTCTGTGTGTGTGTCTGTGTGTGTGTCTCTGTGTGTGTGTGTGTGTGTGTCTGTCTGTTATCAGCATATCTCAAAAACAAATTATGGCAGAAAGTTCAAACTTGGTATTCTAAATGTGTATCATATAGGGATGCTACAGTAAGCTTTTCGTTAAGATCAAGCAAATGGTTCGTGTACAGGGACAATCAAGAGAATTCTAATACATTACGTCTATGGGGGAAATTGCAGGAAAATAGAGTTTAACGCATACTTGCCAATATCCTAATTAATATTCCGTAGTCTTGTTAGCTCCGCCCTTTTTCTCACACCAGAAAATTTTTAGAGTAATATTTTGCAAATGCAATTACGATTAAATAAGAGAAAAAATACTTTTAAAAGATACCGGTGTGAAAAAGAAGGCGGAGCTAACAATACTACGGAATATTAATTAGTATGTTGGCAAGCATGGTTTAACGTCTATAGACTGCACTAAACCAAATGAAACAAATATATATTTTTTGTAATAGAGACAGTTAACGGGGAAAAATTTTTTGTGTATGTAGGAAACTCGCCTCCCCCCTGGGGGGGAAATCCCCCCTCGAGGGGAGTAAATTTTCATGATGGGTATCTTTCAAAAAAGCTCGAAAATACCTTTAAAACGAATGGTTGAACCATCGATCTGCGATAATTTAAAACAAAGTTATCGATTTTTTTTTACTTTTAACGAAAAAAAAAACTTAGAAAAAAAATCGTACTTTTTTTTTTTCTATATTGAGAATAAAATGGACTTTTTTTGGATATTTGGTGTTAAACTACTTCTCTAATATGGAAATCGTCTGCCTTATCATAAAAGATAATTTTTTTAAATAATAATTTTAATAAATTATTTTTTAAAAAGAGAAATATTTTTTAATAACCGAATTAAATTCTATATAAATGTAGGTGCATCAATGAAACGGGGGGTTGAGGGGGGCGGTAGCCCCACTCACACAGAACTAATTATCATATAAAACTCTTCAGAAGCCTAATATGAATTGTTTAACATAGGTTTACATAACAGTACTCGTTATCTTACCTCTTAATCTCCAACCTGTATTTATAGTATTAAATTTCAGGGTAAGAGAAAGTCGTGTGAGTGACACACCAGATTATTTTTATTGTCAGTAAAAACGCTGTAGAAAAAAATCAAAGTTTAATTTTAGCAAAATGCAAACTTATATTGAAAAGCCTGATTAAAATAAGCACAAATATTTATATTTAAACAAGTTAAAGGATACATGCGCGGCGCGCGCGTATTCCTTCCTTGACCCTTCGTGCCCCCCCCCCCCCAAAAAAAAATCATTTCTGTTTGGGTAAAAACTCCCACCGGGTCCCCAATGCCTTCGGCAGCGCAGACCGATGCGCGCTGCGCTCACATATTCCTTCTCAAATCAAATTTTTTATTCTTAAGAAAAGAAAATAAAAAAAATCATTTCTCATCTGTTAAAGAGTCGGACCGGGTCCCCACTGCCTTCGGCAGCGCAGTCCCGTGCAAGCTGCGCGTGCACAAGATAGGGGCAACGCTCGCGGTGCACGCCTATTTCTTCCCCATCCTTTCAGCCCCTCCTAATTAACCTACATATACCAATTTTGAACGGTCTAACTCAATTAGCTGAGATGCAAAAGAAACACAATCAGGGCACCTCAAAACGTGTAAATCTGGTGAAAACTTTCGATAATATAAAAGAACTTTAAAATGTCTTTCGAATGATGTATTAAAAATAATTTAATCATTATTAGAAATTGAAATATGGAAATTTTAAAATATTACAGCTCCATCTGGCAGTAGAAATTTCTGTACTCTACTGTTCGATTTCAAATCAGCAACGTTTTCTACTGATGTATTATTTATGAAATTATTTTAATTATTATCTGAGACACAAAAGAAAAACGATACAGGAGACCTCAAAACGTGTAAATCAGGTGAAATCTCGAATTTCATTTTTGATAATATAAAAGTACTTTAAAATATCTTTCGAATGATGTATTAAAGATAATTTAATCATGATTAGAAATTGAAATTTTAAAATATTACAGCGCTATCTGGCGGTAAAAACTCCTGTAATCTACTGTTCGATTCCAAATCAACAAAGCTTTCTAATGATGTATTACTTATGAAATTAATTCAATTAGTAGCTGAGATACAAAAGAAAACCGATTCAGGACTCCTCAAAACGTGTAAATCGGCTGAAATCTCGAATTCCACTTTCGATAATGTAGAAATTTCTGTAATCTACTGTTCGATTCCAAATCAACAAAGCTTTCTAATGATGTATTACTTATGAAATTATTTTAATTAGTAGCTGAGATACAAAAGAAAACCGATTCAGGACACCTCAAAACGTGTAATTCGGGTGAAATTTCGAATTCCACTTTCGATAATATAAAAGAACTTTAAAATATCTTTCGAATGATGTATTAAAAATAATTTAATCCTAATTAGAATTTGAAATACGCGTATTAGAATAAAATTTAATTTCCAATTAAAATGTAAATTTTTTCCAAAATCGATGAATTTTGAACTGCAACTATCCCCTGTGCTGTTAACGGCACACAGTAAGTTTGAAAGAATTGAGAAGAAAATTGAAGCATTTTGAAATTTGCAATTTTTATTCCTAGTAGAAATATCACGTATAGGTAAAAGATTTCTTTCTTCCCCACCAGACATCGTTTCCTCTGTGAATGGATTGTCATGGTAACGGCAACGAACGCAAAGGACTTGCCTGCAGAATTTCATTACGGAATGAAGGTCGTCGTATACAATGGTTTAATGCCTAAAATTAAAAAAATTATAACTCATTCAGTTTTTTTTTTAAAAATCTCTCAATCTTTTGAGAAGTGAATTGTGGAACCGTGATGTATATGCAAAAAAAAAAAAAAAAAAAAAAAAGATTTATCTCTAAACGATTTTGAGTTATAAAATGTTTTGTGGAAACATCGATGTTTCGTAAAATCTAAAAATATGGATCGCTAATCCGTATTTTGTTAAAATGTTTATATGGTTCGAAAGAGGATTAAATGACCTTTCCAAATATACCGTTTGTTAAGAAATGGGTCTGTTATTCTTTCGTACTGGGCGATTCAAAAATAACGATCGAGAAAAAGAGAAATTTTCGACCCTGTTTAAAACTTTTTTTTTAATGTAAAAAATTCGTTTTTTTTTTTTTTTTTTTTTAATTGTACCGTAATAATCGGTAATAAATGCTCTTTCTCGTGGTACAAGTGTATTTTCCATATCTCGAATCGTTTACGTAGGATCGCTTTACAAAAACCCACCAAATTTTCTCTCTTTGCTTTTTCTTTTGAGGTACGCGGTTCCGGATGAAAATGACGGTCGCTTGCCATTTTGAATCGTTTTTTCGTTAGACATGGGTCGACGTTTTAATTAATATCTCCGCTAATTAGGGTCGCATCGTTTAGCAAATTCGATAACGTACATCTGCGATAATTCCTCCGTCCGAAGTCCGTGCGACCATTAGCGGTCGAGCTTTAGCTGCTTCAAGCCGTTTCTCACAGACAGACACACACACGCGTACAGATTTTAATAATATAAGAGATTTTAATAATATTAGAGATAGCTCTCAAATGATAGTATTAACGTTTTCTTTTCTTTCTTTTTTTTTTTTTTTTTTTTTTTTTTTAATAAATAATGTTTTCTGAATCCATTCAGCAAACAGTATTTATTCTATTTGACAGTTGTTTTGATAAAAAAGAAATACTTATTAATTAATCACTTATTGTGGTTAAAAAAGAAAAAGATAGAAATGATACAAATTTTACTTTAAAATGTAAGTAAAACCAAAACGTTTGGATTGTAAGATATGTTCAAAAATGTTACAAATTTTCAATTATTATTTTATTTATTTATTTTCTTTAATACGGTGAATGTACAGTGGCATTTGCATATGTTCTATAAAATCTCTGTTGAAATAATCAAAAATGTATTTGACGCTTCAGTAATAAATACATAATTTTTTTTTCATCAATTAACAATATACAGTGATGCATTAAGATTGATTTTATAGATTCAAATTTACCATTTTTATCCACTTTAAATACAGTAATTCAATAGTTACAGTACAGACACTGTTAAAAATATAAAATTGTTTTGTACCTTTCTCTATGTGTTGGCATTTTCTTTTGGTTGTGTGTTTCGTATTTGCAGGTGTGCAAGTATGCTGTAGTTTACTACCACTATTTATAGATACTGATCTTCCTCCTTATTTTTGCACAGCTGCCAATATTTTAATTTATTCCGGAGTAATGTTAGCCCCGTATTTCGTACCACTTATTTTTTTTTTAAGTTTTTTTTTTTTTCGTATTTTATGGAAGTTATGTATTGAAGAAAATTTTTCTATAAACAAAGTGGTGCGAAATAAAGGCGGAGCTACAAGTACACCGGAATAAATTACAATATTGGCAGCTATGTTTTCGGGTTCAAGAGTTTACTAAGTCAATGTTTGAAATTGTGAAAATAAATTGTGGCATATTCCTGTATTTGTATTTGTAATAAATTGACAATCACAGACAACAGCTCTCTGACTTATTTGGATGCAAGAACAGATTTTCCACAGGGCAAGGAATAAAAAACAGCTAATTTCAATGCCTGAACATTCAAATTAACTACTTTTTTAAATGCCAAAGTGCTAAAATTTTATTATTTTTTCTTTTCCAACATAAAATTATTATTGATAGAATCATCTACCAATACGAAACTGCACATATCTAGGACCTCCCTCTTCCTTCTTCTTTTTTTTTTTTTTTTTTTACATTGCTGGTTAGAATGAGGGGAGGGGGATGGCTTTACAATCCTGTAAATTAGGCTTTGCTTGTTCGCTTTTAACTTGGAAACAAAAACAGAATAGTCTCTTAGAAAAATAAACAAATGTTTCTTATTTTTAAGGGAATATAATTTGTTTGAATGTAAAGATTTGTTTATAAGTATGCTGTAGTTTGCTACCACTATTTCTGAATACTGATCTTCCTTCTTAGTTTTGAGCTGAAAAGCATAATTAAAAGCTAGTGTTTGAAAATTGTGGAAGTAAATTGTGGCAGTCGCCTGTATTTGTATCCATTCCCAATCACAGATAATAGCTATCCGACCTAATTGGTTACAAGAACAGTTTACCCACAGGCAAATGCCTGAGTATCCAAAATAACCGCTTTCTAAGTTATTTGCCTTAAGTTATCGCCTTAAGTTATCTGCCAATACTAAAGTGCTCATTAAGAAAGTGCTCTCTCATCACCAAAGTGCTCTTTAAGAAATTTCTCTAACTATAATATCGTTGATTTAAAGAGTAAAAAAATTTCATACATTGATTGTGGTATGAATTCTGCGCCCGTGTTCCATCCCTGAACTTTAAAACTTCTTCGTATGCCATAAAAATCAATACAAGCAATATCGATTTCGAAAGGACGTAGACTTCTTCAAGTGAAAAAAAAAAAAAAAAAAAAGTGATATTAATTTGGAGGCAAAAGTGAAACTGCTTTAGACTTTGCCTCACGAGTTGTATTCAAGAAATCTCAAAGCGTGCTATTTCATCGAAAACCGATTTTTTTTTTTCCAAATCTTACATTTTCTTCTTATGTATGCCGAAGATAAATCTATCTTTAAAAAAAATATGTAGTCAGTTTCATGTAACTGAAATTCATTATGCTTTACCTAAAAATGTATGTCTTTAAAGAAGAGCTGCTGGCTTCAATTAAGAAAAAAAAAAAAAAAATGAAAATGAAAATAAATAAATAAAAAAAGACTTTTCATAAGGATTTCGCAGGGACTACTGTATAAATTTCCATGTAAATTCATATATGCACCTTAACTTGAACAAATGCGTATTAGGTTTTGGTATTCATTTATCAACAAGTTGCGCTGCTATACAGATATTTCTACAATTTAATGGTTGGCTATATCTCAGGAACTGCATCATAGAATTACATATAAATTTATGTGTAGTTTCATCTTGACAAAAATTAGTACCTGTAAACGTTTCGTGTCAATTTCTCAACAGGTGGCGCTGCTATACAACGATTTCCGCAGCTTAAGGGAAAGCCATATCTCAGGTTCTATTGCGTATAATCAAACAAAACTTGATAAGATAGAAGGTCATTACGAGACATTATGCTAATTCAATTTTGATGCATATTGATTTATAGGTGGCGCTGCTATTCTGCAATGTTCTCCGAGAACAGGAAGCTATCTCAACTTCTATGGCGTATGACTGTACAAAACTTGAAATAGATATAACTATTACGAAAATAGGTTTTTTAATATATTAATTATACCGAATAAAACTGTCTTTCTTTGATATTTAATGTTAGTTTTCTCTAAAATGAAAATCGTCTGTATTCATCATGGTAGATAATTTTAATAAATAATAGTTTTAATTAATTTTTGTACTGAGGGAATTTATAATATGGAAGAAAGTCTTGTACTGGCCACAACATAATAGATTTAATTTGTGTATGCTCAATAACATAAAATTTTGATCTTCCACGCATTCACATTCACTCATTAACAAAGATGCGAATAGGAAATTGACAAAATCTGAAAATCTTGTGCATAATTCAAAGATGATTTAATTTTTTGCAATAAAAGAAGAAAACAGATACATAAAATCATATTGTAGGAAAGCACTACAGAACTAGTGTGTAAAATTAATGAGTACAAAACTATGAATAAATATAAAATGCACGAACTCACGAGTTCTTGCTTTTTATGATGTTTAATCAAAGTTTTGTGTTCATTACATAAAACCATACTTTCTAGTCATAAAACCATACTTTCTTTTTTAAAGGGAATAAAGAACTAAAAGAACATATGAATTACGTCCGCAAACAAGAAACCAGTAAATCAGCTATTTCTAAACATTGCTGAGAGGAAAATCATAATTTTAAATTTAATTCTGCTAAAATAATTTGCAGACCTAAATCCATTCATGAACTCGCTTTCTTTGAAGCTTTTCATGTTTATAAAAATTTTAAAAACCTTGTAAATTGTGATTTCGCTGTTCCCTATTTGTCTGATTGTTGGAAAGTTTACAATTAGTCCACATTTTCTTAACTTTTTACACAGCTAACATTCCTAAATTCCTATTGGCCACGCACTCCACCTATCCTATAATCCTATTCGTTGAACTAAATTCGGTCCCTCTCCTATATATACGAGCACTTCTCCAGATTCAAAATTCTTTTTGCACTGAAGACGGTACGCTTAAGGCTAAAACAATTTTCTTTTTGGCGTTTCTAACGTAGTAGTTTATTCGAGTTTTAAAGGGTTAAATAATTCAAATTAGGCTTAGGAAGAACTTTATGTAATAATTAGTTGTGTGTGAGGCGGGGAGAGGCTACCGCCCCCTCAACCCCCCCCCCCCCCCCCCCCACGTTTCATTAATATACAAAAAGCAAGCGATGAATATTTAGCTTAAAGCATACATTATTTACCATATCTCTATGAGGAATTTATTTCAATTCCCGAACAGCTTTCCTGGAAATGGTAAAATATTATTAGTAAAGCACATCCACTAACAACAAATAACTATTGTGTTGTGGCCACCACACGATTTTCTTCTATATTTTCCTATACAAATTGACTCAGTAAAATAATTTATTAAAATTATTATTTAAAAAAATTATCTTCCACGATAATGCACACGTTTCCATATTAAAGAAGTAGTATAACACTTAATATATGAAGAAAAAGAAAGAAAAGTTGAATTTATTCTCAATATTACATTAAAAAAAAAAAAAAAAAAAATGTTAAAAATGAAAAAATTGATAAGTTTATTTTAAATTATCGCAGATCGATGGTTCAACCAATCGTTTTAAAGGTATTGGCGAGCTCTTTTGAAAGATACACATCATGAAAATTTACTCCCCGCGAGGGGCGGACCTTACCCCCCCCCCCCAGGGGGGAGACGAGGCTCCTACACACAATTTTTTTTTTTCCCAGTTGATTATTTCTATTACACAAAATATATATTCGTTTCATTTGGTTTAGTGCAGTCTATAGATGTTAAAGTCTACTTACCTGTAATTTCCCCCGTAGTCGTAATTATTTGAATACTTTTGAGTGTCCCTGTACACAAACCATTTGCTTCATGTCAACGAAAAGCTTAGTGTAGCATCCCTATATGATACACATTTAGAATACCGAGTTTGGAATTTCTGCTACTATTTGTTCTTGAGATATGCTGATAACAGACACACACACAGACCAACCGCTAAAACATGATTTTCGTATTCAGGAACCTCAGAAAATGTAAATATAACAAAAACTCACGTTCGAAAATTTGACCCTAAAACAATACTTTCTCGACCCTATGGGTAAGAGAAAGTAAAAATCGTAAATGTTTATATCCTCTTCCAGCTAGCTTAATAACAGCTTTAATACAACTAACAAGGAGAGGTCACGACATGGAAAATTCAGATCGGGACGAAATTGCGCAGGATTGTAGTATACTATGAGGGTAACAACATATTAAAGCAGTAGGACCCACTATCCACAAAATTTCGAGAAAAAACCATTTAAAGTTTCAGTAATCTTCAAATACAATTTATTTCAAAAGCTAGTAAGAGCCTGAGTGGCGTGATCCTAACGCGCGAGCCTCCCACCTAGATGACTGGGGTTCGAGGGTACCTGCAGGACTACTTTTTTTTTTTTTTTTTTAACTTTTTATGTAATCTTAACTTTTTATTTATTTTACTTTATTGTGCAATTCAATTCAAAATTTGAAAATTTTAATAAAAAATTATTTAATTTTCTTGAGTATAAAATAACTTTTTCTACTTTTAATATATATAACTTAAAAATACAAAAATTTTATATAACTTAAAAAATAAAGTTTAGTTTTATTTTAACTTTAAAATAAGGTAAAACTAAAGAAACTGTTTTTAATTATTTATCTAAATATTTTATTTCATTTTAGGTATATTTAATTTTATTTTTTAAATTACAAGAAAAAAAAAATACAGAGAAATGATGATTTTAATTGCATATATAATTACTATCCAAATTAAACAATTACTTCTCCAATCAATAGTTTCTTAAAAATTATAGTATAAGATTGCAATGCTATTAAATTATTAAAGGTAAATAAATGTTATCTTTAAATGTAGATTTTAAATGTTAATATACATCTTTTCTTTTTCGATAACGACTTCCCTTTTTTTTTTAATCCTTCTGCGCACAAAATAAAATGCCACTTGCCCTTTATTATTAACAAGCTAGAAGTATTTTCGTAATTTATACACATTCAAACCAAATCAGGAAGCTCAAACCAAGATTTAAGTACACCTGCTAACTATTTTACACTTTGTTTACAGCTTGTTTATTTTTTAATTATTTAAATATTTGTCTGTTTTTCGTTATGTTTCTTATTTAGGGTTTTGCAAAACTAAACTTTATTTCTTAAGTTATAGAAATTTATTGTATTTTTAAGTTATAAATATTAAAAGTAGAAAAAGTTATTTTATACTCAATAAAAATGAATAATTTTTTATTAAAATTTTTAAATTTTGAATTGAATTGCACAATAAAGTAAAATAAATAAAAAGTTAAGATTACATAAAAAGTTAAAGAAGAAGAAGAAAAAAAAAAAAAAAAAAAGTAGTCCCGCAGGTAGCCTCGAACCCCAGTCATCGGGGTGGGGGACTCGCGCTTTAGGATCACGCCACTGAGGCGCTTGCACGCTTGTGAAATAACTTGTATTTAAAGATTACTGAAACTTTAAATGCTTTTTACTCGAAATTTTGTGGATAGTGGGTCCTACTGCTTTAATATGTTGTTACCCTCATAGTATACTACAATCCTGCGCAATTTCGTCCTGATCTGAATTTTCCATGTCGTGACCTCTCCTTGTAAGTATATTTACAAAGCATGACATGAGTTTCTCAGTTTTTGTTATAAGTTTTATTCATACATTTCTTTTTTTTTTTTTTTTTTTTTTTCTTTTTTTTCCAGCTACGTCTTTCTCTGTTACAATATCTTCATTTCAAACTCTAATAAAAGCAATTAGTAGCAAAAATACAGTAAAATATATTAAAACCTCTCTAAAAAAATATATATAAAATAAAATAAAATAAATTTCCCTAATACAGTTATTTTACAACTTTTAATAACATTTTTAAATTATTGCAAACTAGCAAACCCGTGCAAAATTTTCGCACTTTCTTTTCTTATTTACCTTTAAAATAAAACTCATGAATATTATACCAATTTCACCACCTAATTAAAATTTTAATTTAGCAGAAGCCAAATTATTATTAGGACCAGATCAATACTATGCAGTAGTGAAATCAAAATCATTCAAAAAAAGTTTTCAAATTAAAATTCATTGTTGAAGACCCCAGTTATCATATTTCCTCAGGCAGTACAGTTTTAGTATAGGACTTTCATGACGCCATTTAAGTTTTTTTTCGCCATGTTGGTGATGACTTTTTATTTATTTTGGTATAATTTTTTGTTTAAAAAAAATTCCTTTCTATTTTGATTAGACTTTTTATGATAGTGATTTTTAGTCAATTTATGGAAATAATTCATATTCTGTATATATCTTTATAGCATTGCTAGGTTTAAAATGACCCTTACAAAAATTGTAAAGATGCAACTTTTAAAAAGGCATTTTCCATAAAATAATGTCATCAGACAAATATTGGCCTTTTTTCTTATTAGTTCACTAAGTTGAGTCCGCGTACTTAAATATTGTTCCTTTTTTAAATATCATTTTTTATCCTCGTGTATTTTATTAATTACACCACTATCGTATCGTTACGACAAAAATAATTGTAACTGGTCTAAGCTGAGTCCGCATACATTAATATTGTTAATTTTTAAATATAATTTTTTTATCCTTGCGTATTTTATTAATTACGCCACTATCTTATCGTTTCGACAAAAATAATTGTAACTGGTCCACGTTAGAGAAATATTATATTAATTATCAATTTTTCAGAATTTTACAACCCCACTTCCTTCCCCCAACATCACCACAACCATTTCTAGTTAGTAGAATTACATTCAGTTGCACAAAAATCGGAAATTTAACTTAATGGAGGAAAAAAAAAAAAAAAAAAAATCTATTTTATGCATACTTCCACTTTAAGGTCACAGTGACCATTAAGTTAAGAATTTTTTTCAAGATAATCAACAAATCGTAAAACAAGAATGAAAAATCATGCAGTATACACTGATTAGTACCTCTTTCTAATTGCGCCCACTTACTGTATCATATAACCATAGCCTCCTAAACTAGATACCTGTCGCGTCGCTCGGAAACTTGGAAACAGTTCAAGCGGTAGACAGAGCCACCTGGTATAGATTGAGCGACTTTTTTATTCAACAGCCAACCAAAATTTTTTAAAGTGGGATATGATATACATGAAAGGAGAATAGAATCGAAGAAACGTCGATTATACATATCATATATTTTTTCTTAAAATTATTGGTGGCAGCGATCTGTACCAGGTGGTGCTATCTACCGCTTCAACTGTTGCCAATTTTCCGAGCCACGCGACACGCATCTAGTTTAGGAGGCTATGGTATAACATTTAATATTTTTTCCCTACATCATCACACAACGGACAAACTGGAGGACTGAAAAAACTTAGAGTAGAAAATTACTTAAATGTGATTTATGTAAATATCTGTCCTAAAACGCCTTTTTCTGATAATCCATGCACACAAAACAGTTGTACAGAATCTATTAATGTCATTTTAAGGTGCCTGCCTATCTTTAAAATGCAATTTTCGGTCAAAACTCCGATTTTCTTTTTTTAGATTTGTATTAAACCTGACATTTTAGCTTTCTAAATCAGTTTGAATTTTGTTCCTATCTTGCTTAGAGTTTGAATTATAGGTATTTTACTATTAGTCACTCGCCAGTTTTTGAAACCGAAAGTGACCGGAAATGACACGTAAATGTTTGTTTACAGAAATGTTTTACTCAATATAAGCATCAAAATTTGTTACTGAATATAAAATGAATTTGAAAAAGAAATTAAATGCTTTGAAATAAATCAGGAACTTATTAAAATTATTTTTTGTTTAATAAGTAAAATCTTGTTTTTAAATCTGTTTTCTGTTTTTTCTCAAAATGAGATTTTTAGCATTTTGCTTTATCCCAAAACATCATCACTCCAAAAGTTATAATTAAAACGTTATGAAACTTTGACAAAATACTCTAGAGGAGTTGTTTTAGGGATTGAACTACGACGATGAATCTAGCTAAATTATTATTATTATTATTATTTTGTCGATAGAAGTTATGAACTGTCATGTATATTCATGACTTTTTCAGCATGTAAAAATGTTATCTTCTCAAAAATATTAAATAACATGGTTATAGTTTTGAGAGTAGTTCACTCTCTTAAGGACCTTTCAATAATCTAAAGAAAATTTACAGAATAAAAATATCTTTATTTAAATTTAAATATCTTTAATAATAATATATCAAGAATAATATATCAGAATAAAAATATAAGTGCTTTTTTTTTTCGCAAATTTTATGCATATTTTGAGCCTAAATATTAAAATATTTTAAAATTTGCATTTTTTTTTTTTTTTTTTTTTCAGGATATTCATTGTTTTTTACTATATTCTATCATATAATGCATATAAATAAGTAATTTTTCAATTATTAAAAAAATCACCTCCGACCAGTGTTGGGCATAATTGATTAAAATGTATTTGAATTACAATTAAATTACAATTACAATTATTTTACTGTCAATCGATTAACAAGTAACTGATTACAAATAAATTGAATTATTACAAATAAATTGAATAAGTAATTCGATTTATTTGTAATCAATTTTCTGTTAATTTATTGACAGTAAAATAATTGTAATTATAATTTAATTGTAATTCAATTGTAATTCAATTACTTTTTAATCAATTATGCCCAACACTGCCTCCGACGGTAGGCAGGCGCCTTAAATAGGAAACATCCCATAGTGAAATGGAATAATATATATCATTCTTTTAATTCAGAAAATATTTACTGACGCTGGAGGCAGACGGACTGATAGACAGATAAACAGACAGGCAGACAGATACGCAAATCGAAATCATATACACACTTAAAAATTGTTAGAAAGAGTTACGCTTAATGTAAACGAAATACATTAAGCGTAATGTGAAAATATAGTACGCTTAACACATAACTGACAGGTCACGTAAATTTACGTTTTTCCATGTGACTTCCTAGGACGGGACACGTAGATTTACGTTTTTCCATTATGACTTTCTAGGACGGACCACATGGTATTTACGTTTTCGCTTTAATTTTCAGTACGTTGCGTTAGTTTTTCATTTTCTGCAATTGTGTTATTTTTCCTTAGTATCATTAGTTATATTACAATCTGTCTGTTGATTCTACTGCGCAGTTTTGCTTTTTAGGTAGTATTTTTGATGCATTTCAAATGGCGTATTTTCCTATTTTAAACCGAAAACCTCCATCTTTGGGCGTTACTACAAAATGCTGCTTTATAAAGCAAATGTATTTTATGTAGTCAAGTTATCAAGAAAAATTAATGTATATAATAATTATACTATTTCTAGTCGAAATATTTATATGAATACTACTCTGGCAGTACAGATACGAAATCTGGGCATATTTTACAGAATAAACGTAGTACACAGTATGTAAAAGAAACGCCTGTAGGCGGAGTTATTTGTAAATGCATTTCATACAAAATGTATAAAATGCCCAGAAACCGAGAAAGGAAAAACAAATTCGACCCGTCTGTTCAGTGTTAATGTAAATGAAAATGGAATTCCAACAAAGTTTCAATAATAATCCTTAATATAACTGAATATTTTTGTGTGGCCTTGCAGAGCAAATGCTAATCATACTATATTCTATAGAAAACATTCTTTTGTGCATATGAATAACCTATTTGAATTTCATTAAGATTTGAGCAATGTAAAATTTGGTTTATAAAAATACCTCTCATAAAAAGCAATGCTTTGGAACAGTTTCGGGTGTACCTGTACGCAAACCAGTACTGATATTTACTCCATTTTCTATAAAAAACATCCGATAGTGAACTTGAATAACATATTTCAATTTCGTTAAGATTTGTGTAAAGTAAAGGTATAAAAAAAATGGTTTATAGAAATATCTCTCATAGAACGCAATGCTTTGGAATATTTTTGGGGGTCCCCTGTACACACAGCAGTAGAGGTATTCATTTCATTTTCAATAGGAAACATCCGATAGTGAACTTGAATAACATATATCAGTTTAAAGAAATTCCATGCATATTTACGGGAGTAAGAGCGCGGACAGACATGCAAACATACTGAAATCATTAGCACTTTTCACCCTTTTTGGAAAGTGTTAAAAATGAAAATGCTTCCATTGATTTGTCCAACACCTGTACTTCTCTATCACATTGGAATTCCATCCAAAAAGCAATCACTTTAAAGGTATAAAAATAATAGCATTTAATGCCTTAAAAAGTGCTGCCAGCTAGATTAAATCATTATTAGATAACTAGTTTGTTGTAGGGCGACTAAGGCGCCCGTTAAAAAATAATAGTTTCATTTTATTTATGAAATTTTCTCACTTTGTTTATCTCTCCGTTACCTTTAAAATTATTATTTTATAGACGTCATTTTTTCATATGCATGAGCAAATTTATTTTTTTTTTTTTTTTTTTTTACGGGAAAGCATATTTCATTTTATGCTGAAAAAAAAAAAAAAAAATGGCAACAATTAAAATTTTAAAATGTATTTTAAAACGTTTATTTTCATATTTTAATTTTTAAAAATGTAATTGTATATTCGTTACAAATAAGGTACCTAATGAAAGGCGTAATTTTTCTAAATCCGTTGGTTTAAACAGCTTATCGATCGAACAATTAGATTTTTTTTAAATTGACTAAAGTATGAAAATTAGGAGACAGAGTCCAAGGAAATTGGTTTATCTAACTATATTGTGTGCGTGTTTGTGTCGAGCTTCGGAGGCAATGATTAAGCATAGTTCATTAGCACGCACATTTTAATATTACTTTAAGCGGCCACAAAACACATGACAACATACATCACATTATATCATAACATTTTAACTAGCAGCTGGTTCCTAGCAACGAGATATGTAAATTAGAGGGCTGATTCAATGGATGAAGGATTAGCTTTCCGTGGTTCAAGATGAATCACGTGACATGCTCCAATAGGTTGCTGTGTTTGACCCTTTATCGCTATTTTGGCATTTAAAATAACAGTTCGACAAATTATCATTATTATTAGGTAACATGACACTCCTATGACAGAAAAAAAAAATTGTTTTTAAAATATTTTTACACATATTTCACATTTCAATAAATAATAAAATACCCCTTTTTTCATCGTTTCCCAACAAAGTTTAAAAGTGTTTATAAAAGAAAATTTAAACTTTTAAAGAGCTAAATTTAATAACAAATAATAATTTTTCAACTATTTTTAAGCATTTTGTCGGTTAAAGTTCAACTACACGAAATAAAAAAGAAGTAAAATTTAAATCAAAATGATTTACAACAAAAGAATATTAAACTACGTAAGTAAACAAAAACATTGGCGGTTATGATTTTTGCGAAGAACAATCTTCAAACCATTGCCATAGAAATTTACTGAAAATGAGCTGTTACCAAGAGAACCACCGAATACGCAGCTGCAAGGAGAGCATGTCACATGACTCATCTTGGACCTTCTCAAGGGTTACCATTTATCACTCTACTTTATATATCTCGTTGGTTCCCAGCTGCAACAACAACAACCGACATGCGAGTTCTAACAACAGTCAAAGTTACAGTTATTTTATTGTTCTTTTTGAGTTGCAGCTGGATACCACATCTCCCTTCCTTTAAAGATTAAGTCTCTTGGGGGGATGAACTTCTCGACCACTTCTGGTGACATATGGTGAAGTAATAACTGCAGAGGAAGGATTGAACCCATTCTTACCTTTACTGGAGGATACTACCTTTGAGCCTGATGAATCAGTTTTAGTAGGACCGGATACTTTAATTACAGGTGTATTACAGTTTACTGGATCTGAATAATCTACTTCATCAGCCTCTCTCTGGGTTGAAATCTAGTGAGGGTTTTAGATGCATTCTATTTATTCTATATTGCTTCTTTCCTGGTTGCACTGTATATGATCTTGGATAGTTTAATCTTTCGGTTATTTTTCCTCAAGTTTTCCTGTCTGTAATTCACATTGTGTCTGCTGGATTTAAGACGCTCAAATCTCTTGCTCTATGTCTCTTACTGAAGTTTGTAGCTTGTTTTTCCACTCTTTTCTCCTCCTTCCTATCGAGATCATGTTTATTTTCTATTTTTGGTTATAGCTGTGATTTTGCGAGAGGGAGAGTTGTTTGTATTCTTCTATTAAAGAGTAACTCAGCAGGACTTAATAATTTTCTAGAGGAGTTGCCCTGTAATTCAACAAAGCTATATAAGGATCGCTGTACTTCTTTAGTCGAAACTTTATATTTTCCACAAATCCATTGCTTTGTGGATATCTAAGACTTGAAGTGATGTGACGAAATCCATAAGCTCGACAAAAGTCTGCAAATTCAGAAGAATCAATAGGTTCAAATTGTGGACCATTGTCTGATCTAACTAGGTCTGGAATCTCGTGTCTTGAAAAAATAGACTTACAATGATTGATTACTTCAGCTGACGTTAATCTATCTAATCTGGCAATTTCACGATATCTTGAAAAATAGTCGGTGACAATAAGATACCAATAATTCTTCAACTTAAAAAGATCCATGCCGACAATTTCCCATGGTCTTTCTGTAAATTCTGTTGGCATAAGCGGTTCACGGTGATTTGTTGCTTCTTTAATGCAATTTGTGCAGGTTTTTACCATTTCTTCAATTTATTTATTTATTCCTGGCCAATAAACAGATGTTCTCGCTCTTGCACGACATTTAGTAATTCCTAAATGACCTTCATGTATCTGCTTTAAAACTTTTCTTCTATGGTCTGGAGGTAGAAAAATTCTGCATCCTTTCATTAAAAGTCCATCTTGAATAGATATTTCATATCGATGATTCCAATATGGCAAACAGGAGCTGTCTAGGTTTTTTCTTGTTGGCCAGCCTTCTAAGACTAATTTCTGTACGATCTTGCATGTTGGGTCTGCTTGTTGAAGATTTCTTAATTCTTTCAGTCGATGATAAGAAGCTGGTAAAGATGAAGATATCATGCGAACATATGCATCTATTTCTTCTTCTAGTTCGTCGGGTATTTTCTTAATTTTTTGTGGATTTCTAGATAAAGCATCAGCAGCATACAACTTTTTACCTGGTTGTGAAAAATGCAATATGAATCTTTTTTGTGGATTTCTAGATAGAGCATCAGCAGCATACAACTTTTTACCTGGTGTGTGAAAAATGGAATATCTCATCATTCTTAACTTCATTCTTTGTAGACGAGGAGACAAATCATCCATGTTTTTCTTTGAGAAAATTGTAATAAGAGGTTTATGGTCGGTTTCCAACCGGAAGTCAGTACCAGTAATATAGTCTCTAAACTTTTCACAGCCCCAAGCCAAGGCGACTGCTTCTTTTTCCATTTGGGCGTATCGCCTTTCTGTAGGTCTAAGAGTTCTGGAAGCATAAGCAACGACACAAGGATTTCCATTAGGCTGTTCTTGTCGTAAAGTCGCTACGATTCCGTATGACGAGGCATCCGTAGTGACAATAGACAATTTTTGAGGATCATACACCTTCAAAACTGGTTGTGAAGTTAAAACCTTTTTCCAATCTTCAAATGTTTTTTCTTGTGTTCTGTCAAACTTCCTTTTGTTACTCAAGATTGACGTTAGAGGTGATAACATTTCTGCATAATTTGGAACAAATCTTGCAAGGTAATTTGCCATGCCTAACATTTGTTTTAATTCGCTTTTATTTGTAGGGGGAGTGTACTCCTTTATAGCAGCAAATTTCTCTTCGCCTTGATGAATACCATCGCCATCAATAATATGTCCTGAAAATTTAATCTTGTTGACAGAAAATTTACACTTATTTTCATTCAAAGTAATACCAGCACACCTAATTTTTTCTAAAACACACTTCAATCTTTCATCATATTCAGCTTGATCCTTGCCCCATACTAAAATGTCGTCCATATGATAAATTGTTTCTAAAGTCTTTTCTAGGAGCTGCATCATTCTCTTTTGGAAATGTTCAGGCGCTGAGGAAATTCCAAAAGGTAATCGTAGGAATCGAAATCTTCCAAAAGGTGTAATGAACGTTGTTAAGTATGAAGATTTTTCCTCTAGGGGTATCTTCCAAAAACAAGAGTTCGCATCTAATTTTGAGAAAACTTTGGCATCAGTCAACAAATTTAAAGAATATTCAACAGAAGGTAAAGGATGAAATTCTCTTTGTACAGATTTATTTAATTCGATTAAATCGACACATATTCGAACAGTTCCATCACCTTTCGGAACAACTACTATTGGAGAACACCACTCTGTTTGTCTATCAACTGGTACAATAAATCCTTGCGACACCATATTTTTAATTTCAGATTCAGTTTTCTTGAGAAGAGGAATTGGAATTCTTCTTGGTGCAGGAACAGCAAAAGGAACTGAATTTGGTTTCAATTTGATTTCATAACATCCTTTGATTAACCTTAAGCCTCTAAACAATTCTGGAAAATCTTGCTTGGGATGAATGGAACCAATTTCTAGAATTCTTGGACCTAGTCCTAATGCCTGTATCGCTGGCTTCCCTAATAAACAGCTCTGTAAACCTTGAATGACATAAATTGTTTCAGTAAATTTTTTCATTTTATAACTAATTTCTGCATTGAATTTGCCTAATAATTTGAGTACATTACCATCTGGACCACAAAGTTGCTTATCAGGTTTCATAACTTTTGCATCTGTAAAAACAGAATCTTTAACTGATACCGGAATTACTGTATGATCTGTCCCACTATCAATTTTGAAATTATCAGTTTTATTTTTATATCTGATTGGGACCTTCCATTCAGTGCTGACAAATTCAGAATGAACATTTGCGATTGTTCCAGGAAATGAAATAGCTGATTTTTTATCGTTTTGACAACAAACCCTAACATAGTGCACAATTTTAGAACAGTTCATACATTTTGCATCCTTAGCGGGACAAAATTTTCTGTCGTGTTTTTCTTTTCCGCACCACTTACAGTCCTCAGGAAGTTTTTGATTTTCAGAATTTTTATTAAAAACTCTCTTTCTCAAAGTTTTTGCTTCACGATGAAAATAACCAGATTTCTTCGCTTTCACTTTGTCAACATCTAACACCGCTTGAACTAAGGTTTTGTCAGTAGTTAAAATTTCCTGTTGTTTCTTGACAGATTCAGATAATCGAACTTTCCCTATAGCTCTACTAGAGCCTCCTTAAGTAGATGACTGGCGAGTCGCTCGAAAACTTGGCAACAGTACAAGAAGAACATAGCCAGTATATGGCGCTTGATACCGAACATAATGTTCTGTTTATTTCCCGCCATTCAATTGAGTTCTTTACGGTTTATGTTTTATTAATTTAACAAATGTGAGAGGTTTTTATTTTTTTATTTTTTATAATATGGTGTATTGCATCGTTCCATATTGTAAATCGGACATCCGCCGTGAAAATATAAGTTTTTACGAAATACCAAGCAATGCAATTCAGTGTAAAAAATGGCTTGCAAATATTTCCAGACAAGGTATGTAAACTGCATAAATAATTAGTGCAAAATTACCAACCCTCCGGATTTTTGAATATCAATAATATTTTTCACAAAAACATTCTTTTTATTTATTATCGTAAATTCAGTGATTAAAACGAAGATAAATTTAAAAGAAATTATGATATAGAAATTCGAAGGGTTGACAGCTCCGTTAGTAAGTTAGATTTAATAAAATAGTTATGCTTATGTTATGGAAGTAAAAATAGTTCAAGGATGTTATTAATTTGTCCTTAAATTTGCCAATCTTTATAAAAATTTTCAAATTGAAACATAATACGAGTTTTAAAATACAAATTACAATTGTGAATTTCCTGCATTTGTTTGTTTTTAAGTTATTCTGATAATAAATATGCATATAAATCAAAAAAAAAAAAAAAAAAAAAAAGTTTTTTGTATTCAGGGAACCTCAAAACGTGACTTTATTCAAAACCCTGAGTTGAAAATGGAACTTTAAAAAAATACTTTGTTTACATTATGGCTTCGAAAAATTTATTTTCCTTCTTCAACAGTATTCGTCGACATAAGAAAGTGTAGCAAAGCACTTCCGTCAATTACATTCTACAGAAAAGAACGTTTAGCTTAATTTTGGATAGCCCTGTATGTTTTCCATAAACTATTTCTACATCAGATTGTGCATTTAAATTCAGTCTTATATGAAAAACACCTAACACAAAATGAAATACACTTTCAGCATTTTCCAAGTATATCCGAGATAGACAAACCGACGCGCACAGACCAACCGCTAAAAACATTATTTTTCGTTTCAGGAGACCTCAAAACATGTAAATATAACGCAACTTTATTTCGAAAATGTCTATCAGTTTCGAAAGCATACCCTCTCGGAACTGGTGGAGCTAATAAAATCTTAAATTAAAAAAAAAAAAAAAAAACTTGGTGAGAGAGAAAACTGGTACTCAAAAAATCCTTAATTAAAAAAATTTAAATCGTAATGGTTATTTATTTATTTATTTATTTATTTATTGTGACGGACTAGACAACAGATTGTTTTCTTGTCCAATTTTTATTACTAAATGTTAACTTATCTCGTTAATGTGCTGGTCTATTTTTCTTATAAATAATATAAAATTTTCAATTTAAGAAAAATAATTCACACCTAATAAGGTAAAAATGTAACGTAAAGGACATAACCAAAAAAAAAAAAAAAAAAAGACATGATTTTAATAATTTATCAATATAAATTATTCATTCTAAACTGAAACGCACTTAAAATTTAGAGATTTTAATTTATATAAACGAAACTTTCATCTGATATCTAAATTTAAAAAAAAAAAAAAAAAAATTGAAATTTTTATTGAATAAATATATAAAAAATAATTTAATACTGTGTTAGACATGCTATGTTTTTGCTTATTTAATTTTAAATTTCGTTTTTTAATTAATAATATATATATATATATATATATATATAAAAGATGTTATTTATTTGATACGTTGTAATTCAATTAGTTGAAAAGCTAAAATAGGTCTTGTCCACTTTCAAAGAAAATTAAACCCTATACTTTTTTAAATATAAATATTTGAATATTTTATTGAAAATATTTACGATAAAGCACTTTCACGTTATTTTTTCAAATTAAAAGTAAAAAAAAAAAAATACAATTTTGGACTTTAAATTCAAATTAATAGCTAGATTTTTAGATGAAAAAGAGAACTTATCTATGAAACAGAAGAAAATTGTTGCTCTGCGTAGGTGCTGTCACCTAGCGTTAGTTTTGTTTTTTAAATGTTGCCTAATTTAACATTGGGATTCGCCGCGCGTGGAAGGTAAGGAGGCTCTGGCTCGACACAATGTGAGTTCTGAATCCAACTGAAGTTTCTCGCTTAAATTTTTATCTTGGATCCCAACCACTATTCTGTCTCTAAGTAACTCGTCATGGAGTATACCACACTCGCAATATTCTGCGAGAGAATATAATGCTGTGATAAAATCGTTGACAGATTTCCCTTCCTTTTGAACCCTTTGGTTAAACTGGGCTCTTTCAAAAATTGTATTTTTCTTGACTATAAAGTGATATGTGAATCGTTTAATTACGATATCGTATTTTATTTTGTCTTCAGCAGATAGATCGAAGGAAGAAAAATATCTTCTGCTTTATCTCCCATAAAATAGATTAACGCATTTACTTGTTCTTCAACAGGCTTCATTTTAAGTCCGGAAGCGAAACGAAATCTATCGAAACGCTGTTTAAATTTAGACCAAAGTACAGGAGTAGAGAAAGTAAAACTTTCGGGTGGGGTAACCTGGTAAGCTGGAGTCGAATATTCTGTCATTATTAAAAAAAAAAAAAAAAATCTCTCGTTTCGAACTAATTCAATGGAATATACAAAGATAATTTTCTTTAACTTACTTCAAAAGATGTTTATCCTACTTGTATTTTCAAAAAAAATCATCCATTATAAAGCACTGAAATACTTTTAAAAACAGTTCGTGTCGAAACCATTGTTATACACATTCGAAACCAAACCTTTTGCCGCATCCGCCATGTTTTATCTAACTATATTGTGTGCGTGTTTGTGTCGAGCTTCGGAGGCAATGATTAAGCATAGTTCATTAGCACGCACATTTTAATAATACTTTAAGCGGCCACAAAACGCATGTCAACATTAATCACATTATATCATAACCTTTTTAACTAGCAGCTCGTTCCAAGCTGCAACAACAACAACTGACATGCGAGTTCTAACAACAGTCAAAGTTACAGTTCTTTTATTGTTCTTTTTGAGTTAGAGCTGGATACCACAGAAATAATTTTTGTGAAATTTAAAAAAGTTAACTTATTTCAGTTTTTTTTTTTTTTTTTTTTAAGTTTTGTATTAACATGAGTTTCGAGTCAAGATTACTCAAAAATTTATTAAAATCAAGAAATCTAGAATTTCTAATGTAATTAACAAAAAATTTCTTTAGGTTACAATATAATAATAATATTAATAAAACAATTTTCATGAATTCCACCCCTTTCCACCCCACCCCCCCCTCTTCAGAAACCCCTCAAGACTGAACCCTAAGCAGAGCATTATTTTCAAGCCCTCTTCTTATCCCACTATGCTTTTTAAACAATTCTCGCGTAAAAACCAAAATCTCTTATTCTCCTTGGAATTATTTTTGTTATTATTATAAAATACTTTTTTAAACAGGGATGTTGTTGCATTTTTAGTCTATTAAATCATTCTTGCTAATATTCTAATTAATATGCAGTAGTATTGTTAATATCTGCCCCTTTTACTACACCACTTTATCTTTAGAGTAATTCTTTTCAATTGGAATTCACAGTTGTCAAAATTTTAATTTATTCCGGCCACTCTTTTATTTCGAATCATTATATATATATATATTATGTACTCCAATGTGTAACTACGATAAATTAAGAAAAAAGTACTTTAAAAAAGTTCTTCAAATAAATGCGAAACTAAAAATGCTTCATCGAAAAAATTTAAAATTTTGGTAATGATTATAATAAAAAGAAAAACACTCTTAAAAAAAATAAAATAAGTAAAAAAAAAATGGACTAATGTGAAAAAAAGTGTGAGTATTTACAATGCTATGGATTATTAATTAGGATGCTGGCAAGTATGATTAAATTCCACATCATCAAAATATTTATTTATTTATTTATTTATGTATTATTATTATTATCAAAACCAGATTCTTTTTTAGTGCCTTTTAACAATTTAAACAGTTTTAACATTTTTTTTTTTTTTTTTTTTTTTACACTATGCATTGTTTTTGTAAAAAAAAGAAAAAAAAATTACTGTGAATTTGTGGTTTACTCATACACTAAGGATGTAAATTATGACCTAGAAATTTCTCCCCTTTTATATTCCCCAATATCAACAAAGTGACTGCTTAACGAAAACTGATATGAAATTATCTGAAAGTTCAAATACGAAAAATTAAAAAATGACTAAGTTTTATGAGGATTGTAACTGAAATTATATAGTAATTTTGGTGCCCGTAAAATCGGTGGGTCCCATGAACCGGTGGGTCCCTACTGAACCCTGTCAGTAATCAAACCATGTCCCTATTGCTTAATGTTTTTATTTATTATTATTTAACTTTGAGAGCAAGGGGGTGTGGCCGAGTATACAATTTGCAGCCAAATTTCAAACTCTCTGCCTTTCTTTCCCGACACTTTCAGAGAGGAAAAATTCCAGGCTTTTTAGCTACCACTATTTTTATATAATAATCTCTATCCTATTAAATCACGACACATTAATTTAAATATACGGCCAAGATTTCTGTATAAAAAATAGTGGTAGCATAAAAGGCGGAAATTTTTCATTCCAGAAAGTGTTATAAAGGGCGGAGACTTCGAGCTCTATATACTGCTTTTAATTTCATTTTTGGTAAGTGATTTAATGCTTTTAATACATTACTTTATTTGGTGCCTATGATAAGTGTTGCAAGATTTTATGACTTTTTTATTAAAAATCCACCATTAAATTTTAAATCTACCGGCTTCCTATTGACTTCGAAGATTAATCGTCTATTACGTTTATCAAATATCACTTCTCAAAACCATTGGCGAGTATTGAATAAAAAAGTAAAAAAATCTGGCAACAATGCATAACATTTAAATTTATTCCGGAGTATTTTTAGCTCCGCCTTTATTTTATACCACTTAATTTTTAAGACTATATTTTTCTTATTTTATAAAAGTTATATATATTAAAAAAAAAAAAAAAATCATAAAATAAAGTGGTGCGAAATATGGGGCTAAAAGTACTCCGGAATAAATTAACCCTTTGCTCTCGGCATATTTTTCGTAAGACACGCCTTTTAGCGTTCCTGTAAAACGTTACACGTATAGTTTCCAACTTACTACCTTTTGGCTACCGAAAAATTGTTTTATATCCAATATTTAATATATTTTCTTAAAAAATATCAATTTAAAGCTTTATGAGTTTTTCTCAGGATAAATAGTTTTACATAAATGCAATTTACTAATTTTTCTTTTTCTTTCTCATTTTTTTTTTTTTTTTTTTTTTTTTTTTTTTTTACGCACACACACACACACACACATCTATATATATATATATATACAGAGAGAGAGAAATTTTGTTCTATTTTGTTTTGCATATTATGAATTTAAAGCTTTAAGAAATTACTACAATATGCGCGAAATTACAAATAAATAAATATAAATTAATAATTTTACTTATTTGACACCGTTTTACAGTTACGCGTTTCTAGATATAAGTTTTTAATACTACATCGTAGAAGTTAATACCCATTTAATGCATTCTAATGTATTGTAACATCGTTGTGGTCGGCTTCGACCGCATGCGATTGGTAACTTAACGAAATGCAGGCAATAGTAAAATAATGTGTAACATATTATAAAGTATCATATCTGTAGAAATCTTAAGGATATTAATATCTCCATACATCAGCGCCACTTGCTACACGCGGTCGAGCGCAAATGAAAACAAACGTTGGAAAGTATTTTGAGTAGCGAAAATATTCAAACAAAACGACTGCCACATTTGGCAGTTAGCTTTAAATTGCCAAGATACAGTCGGCATCAAAATTATTCGAGCGCTAGCTGTTAAAGCGCTCACTTAAAACTGTTTTGTTAAATAAATTCTCGTCAAATCATGTTCTTCTTTTTAGTCAGTGTAAGACCATGACTTCACAAGGATTTATTTAACAAAACAGTATTAAGTGTATGCACTTTTTTTTATATATATAGGAATTATTGCTAGCGCTGGAATAATTTTGCTGCCGACTCTAAATATTATTGTTTGTTGTGTTTTTTGTCGTCATGGTAATAAAATATTTCTTGCTTGTTGTCTAAGGAGTCTTGCTAATTTTTATTGTCAATAAAAACGCTGTAGAAAAAAATCAAAGTTTAATTTTAGCAAAATGTAAACTTATATTGAAAAGCCTGATTAAAATAAGCACAAATATTTATATTTAAAAAGTTAAAGGATACATGCGCTGCGCGCGCGTATTCCTTCCCTGACCCATCGTGCCCCCCCCAAAAAAAAAATCATTTCTGTTTGGGTAAAAACTCACACCGGGTCCCCAATGCCTTCGGTAGCGCAGACCCATGCGCGCTGCGCGCACATATTCCTTCTCAAATCAAATTTTTTATTCTTAAGAAAAGAAAAGAAAAAAAAAATCATTTCTCATCTGTTAAAGAGTCGGACCGGGTCCCCACTGCCTTCGGCAGCGCAGTCCCGTGCAAGCTGCGCGTGCACAAGATAGGGGCAACGCTCGCGGTGCACGCCTATTTCTTCCCCACCCTTTCAGCCCCTCCTAATTAACCTACATATACCAATTTTGAACGGTCTAACTCAATTAGCTGAGATGCAAAAGAAACACAATCAGAGCACCTCAAAACGTGTAAATCTGGTGAAAACTTTCGATAATATATAAGAACTTTAAAATATCTTTCGAATGATATATTAAAAATAATTTAATCATGATTAGAAATTGAAATATGGAAATTTTAAAATATTACAGCTCCATCTGGCAGTAGAAATTTCTGTAATCTACTGTTCGATTTCAAATCAACAAAGTTTTCTACTGATCTATTATTTATGAAATTATTTTAATTATTATCTGAGACACAAAAGAAAAACGATACAGGACACCTCAAAACGTGTAAATCAGGTGAAATCTCGAATTCCATTTTTGATAATATAAAAGTACTTTAAAATATCTTTCGAATGATGTATTAAAAATAATTTAATCATGATTAGAAATTGAAATTTTAAAATATTACAGCGCCATCTGGCGGTAAAAACTCCTGTAATCTACTGTTCGATTCCAATTCAACAAAGCTTTCTAATGATGTATTACTTATGAAATTATTTTAATTAGTAGCTGAGATACAAAAGAAAACCGATTCAGGACTCTTCAAAACGTGTAAATCGGATGAAATATCGAATTCCACTTTCGATAATGTAGAAATTTCAGTAATCTACTGTTCGATTCCAAATCAACAAAGATTTCTAATGATGTATTACTTATGAAATTATTTTAATTAGTAGCTGAGATTCAAAAGAAAACCGATTCTGGACACCTCAAAACGTGTAATTCGGGTGAAATCTCGAATTCCATTTTCGATAATATAAAAGAACTTTAAAATATCTTTCGAATGATGGATTAAAAATAATTTAATCCTAATTAGAATTTGAAATACGCGTATTAGAATAAAATTTAATTTCCAATTAAAATGTAAATTTTTTCCAAAATCGATGAAATTTGAACTGCAACTATCCCCTGTGCTGTTAACAGCACACAGTAAGTTTGAAAGAATTGAGAAGAAAATTGAAGCATTTTGAAATTTGCAATTTTTATTCCTAGTAGAAATACCATGTGATGTCTATAGGTAAAAGATTTCTTTCTTCCCCACCAGACATCGTTTCCTCTGTGAATGGGTTGTCATGGTAACGGCAACGAGCGCAAAGGACTTGCCTGCAGAATTTCATTACGGAATGAAGGTCGTCGTATTCAATGGTTTAATGCCTAAAATTAAAAAAAAATTTAACTCATTCTGTTTTTTAAAAAAATTGTGGAACCGTGATGTATATGAAAAAAAAAAAAAAATGATTTATCTCTAAACGATTTTGATTTATAAAATAATTTGTGAAAACATCGAGGTTTCGTAAAATCTAAAAATATGGATCGCTAATCCGTTTTGTTAAAAAAAAATTTTTGGTTCGAAAGAGGATTAAATGACCTTTCCAAATATACCATTTGTTAAGAAATGGGTCTGTTATTCTTTCGTACTGGGCGATTCAAAAATAACGATCGAGAAAAAGAGAAATTTTCGACCCTGTTTAAAACTTTTTTTTTAATATAAAAAATTCGTTTTTTTTTTTTTTTTTTTTTTTTTTTTATTGTACTGTAATAGTCGGTAATAAATGCTCTTTCTCGTGGTACAAGTGTATTTTCCATATCTCGAACCGTTTACGTAGGATCGCTTTACAAAAACCCACCAAATTTTCTCTCTTTGCTTTTTCTTTTGAGGGACGCGTTTCCGGAGGAAAATAACGGTCGCTTGCCATTTTGAATCATTTTTTCGTTAGACATGGGTCGACGTTTTAATTAATATCTCCGCTAATTAGGGTCGCATCGTTTAGCAAATTCGATAACGTACATCTGCGATAATTCCTCCGTCCGAAGGTACCTGTCCGAAGTCCGTGCGACTATTAGCGGTCGAGCTTTAGCTGCTTCAAGCCGTTTCTCACAGACAGACACGCACACGCGTACAGATTTTAATAATATAAGAGATTTTAATAATATTAGAGATAGCTCTCAAATGATAGTATTAATGTTTTCTTTTCTTTTCTTTTTTTTTTTTAATAAATAATGTTTTCTGAATCCATTCAGCAAACAGTATTTATTCCATTTGACAATTGTTTTGATAAAAAAGTTTTGTTTCTTATTTTTAAGGGAGTATAATTTGTTTGAATGTAAAGATTTGTTTATAAGTATGCTGTAGTTTGCTACCACTATTTCTGAATACTGATCTTCCTTCTTAGTTTTGAGCTGAAAAGCATAATTAAAAGCAAGTGTTTGAAAATTGTGGAAGTAAATTGTGGCAGTCGCCTGTATTTGTATCCATTCTCAATCACAGATAATAGCTTTCTGACTTAATTGCTTACAAGAACAGTTTACCCGCAGGCAAATGCCTGAGTATCCAAATTAACCGCTTTCTAAGTTATCTATCTTAAGTTATCGCCTTAAGTTATCCGCCAATACTAGTGCTCATACATATCAAGAATTAGGATTTGCCTCTTCCGTCTCTTTTGACACTACTGGTTAGAGTGAAAGGACGCGGAGACCTATCACAATTCTGTAAATTAGGCTTTTCGTTTGCACTTTCAACTTGGAAACAAAAATACGGTAATCTCTTTAAAATAAATAGACAAATGTTCCTTATTTTTAAGGGAATATAATTTATTTGAAAGATTCTTTTATAAATTTTTTTAACACTTTCGCGTTTGCATGTTTTTGTCTCTTTGAAGATATGTTCCGCCTATGGGCGTTATTTTTTCAACCTACACAATTTCAGAACCAGGTTTTTCGTATTTATATTACATATCAATATTCATAATGATTATATTCTTTCTAATGAAAGAATTTGTATGCATAGTATTTTGGTCGTACAAATAGGGCATATTCTTAAGAAATACAGCAACACACGAATTGAAAAGAAACGCCCACAGGCGTAGTTACAGATTTCAAAATGACGTTAATCTACGTCAGTGGTCACGAAATGTTAATGAACTAAAGTTGTTATTTATTCTTAATCATTAAAATTTATATTACTTTTTTAAAAGCAATCTTTTTCATAGTATGAAGTACTCTTGTTTTTTCAGTTTGTTCAGTACTCGATAGTTTATTGCCATAACTTATTCCAGCATTTACAAGGAGAGGTCACGACATGGAAAAATCAGATCGGGACGAAATTGCGCAGGATTGTAGTATACTATGAGGGTAACAACATATTAAAGCAGTAGTACCCACTATCCACAAAATTTCGAGAAAAAAGCATTTAAAGTTTCAGTAATCTTTAAATACCAATTAATTCGCAAACGAATAAGCACCTCAGTGGCGTGATCCTAAAGCGTGAGTCTGCCACCCAGATGACTTGGGTTCGAGGCTACCTGCGGGACTACACTTTTTTTTTTTTTCTTCTGTAACTTTTTATGTAATCTTAACTTTTTATTTATTTTACTTTATTTTACAATTCAACTCAAAATTCGAAAATTTTAATAAAAAATTATTTAATTTTCTTGAGTATAAAATATCTTTTTCTATTTTTAATATTTATAACTTAAAAATACAATAAATTTCCATAACTTAAAAAATGAAGTTTGGTTTTACAAAACCCTAAATAAGAAACATAAAGAAAAACAGACAAATATTTAAATAATTAAAAAATAAGCAAGCTGTAAACAAAGTGTAAAATAGTTAGCAGGTGTACGTAAGTCTTGGTTTGAGCTTCCTGATTTGGTTTGAATGTGTATAAATTACGTAAACACTTCTAGATTGTTAATAATAAAAGGCAGGTGGAATTTTATTTTGTGCACAGAAGGATAAAAAAAAAAAAAAAAAAAGAAGAAAGTCGTTATCGAAAAAAAAACCGATGTTCATTAACATTTAAAATCTACATTTAAAGATAACATTTCTTTACCTGTAATAATTTAATAGCATAGCAATCCTATACTATAATTTTTAAGAAACTATTGATTGGAGAAGTAATTATTTAATTTGGATAGTAATTATATATGCAATTAAAATCATCATTTCTCTGTTTTTTTTTTTTTTGTAATTTAAAGAATAAAATGAAATATACCTAAAATGAAATAAAATATTTAGATAAATAATTAAAAACCGTTTCTTTAGTTTTACCTTATTTTAAAGTTAAAATAAAACTAAAATTTATTTTTTAAGTTATATAAATCTATTGTATTTTTAAGTTATAAATATTAAAAGTAGAAAAAGTTATTTTATACTCAATAAAATTAAATAATTTTTTATTAAAATTTTCAAATTTTGAATTGAATTGCACAATAAAGTAAAATAAATAAAAAGTTAAGATTACATAAAAAGTTAAAGAAGAAGAAAAAAAAAAAAAAAAAGTAGTCCCGCAGGTAGCTTCGAACCCCAGTCATCGGGGTGGGGGACTCGCGCCTTAAGATCACGCCACTCAAGCGCTTATTCGCTTACAAAATAACTTGTATTTAAAGATTACTGAAACTTTAGATGCTTTTTTCTCGAAATTTTGTGGATATTGGGTCCTGCTGCTTTAATATGTTGTTACCCTCATGGTATACTACAATCCTGCGCAATTTCGTCCCGATCTGAATTTTCCATGTCGTGACCTCTCCTTGTTAGTCATCCTAAAATATAAAGAAAAAAAACAAATGTATAAATTTATAACGCATACTCAACAGATTTTTTTTCCCCCTTTTCTTCTCATAGAATATTCTATAGCACCTTTTCCATAAAAAATCCCAAATTAAAGTGTTTTAATCATTATACTTTATGCTAATAAAAAACTAGTATGCTGTGGCCACCACAAGACTTTCTTCTATATTTTCCAATACTAATTCACACAGTAACAATATTTAAAAAAAAAAAGAAATACGATTTTTTTTTCAAAGATTTTTTTCGTAAAAGAAAAAAAAAAAAATCGATAACTTTGTTTTAAATTATCACATATTTATAGTTCAACCATTCGTTTTAAAGATATTGACGAGACCTTTCGAAAGATACCCATCTTGAAAATTTACCCCCCCCCCTCCCCCGGGGGGGTACTTTCCCCTGGGGGGAGGGAAGCGATGACCGAGATTTTTTTCCTAATTAACTATTACTATTATCAATAATTCATATTAATTTCACAATCACAGGTTAAGAATAACTCCCATTATGTACATTTATACGAAATTTTGTCCTATATACTGCCATGTTAAAAATTTAGAAAAAATACGATCACAGCACCACCTGTTGAGTGATTGATCCCCAAATCTAATCAGCCCCAGTTTATGTCAGGGGCCAACTAAATACCAAGTCTGGTTAAATTTCGTAAAAAAAAAAAAAAAAAAAAAGATTTTTTTTTTTCTAAGTTACTTTTTGTTAAAAGTAAAAATAATCGATAACTTTGTTTTAAATTATCACAGATTTATAGTTCAACCATTCGTTTTAAAGGTATTGACGAGACCTTTCGGAAGATACCCATCTTGAAAATTTACTCCCCTCGAGGGGGGACTTCCCCCTCCCCCAGGGGGGTTCACGAGGCTCCTACGCATACAAAATTTTTTCCCCAGTTGACTACCTCTATTATAAATAATTCTTGTAAATTTCCTAATGATTACTAAAAAATAATTATCTTTATGCACATTTATACAAAATTTTGTCCTATATCACCATGTTAAAAATTTAGAAAAAGCGGGATGGCAACGCAACCTGTAAGACAATTTTTACCAAAAGTTGATAGGCACTAACTTATGTCAAGGTGCAACTACATACTAATTTGTATGAAATTCTGTGCAGTAGTTCCTGAGATACAGTTGCCACAAAATTTTGTCACACACACACACACAGACAGACAGACAGACAGACAGACATTTTCTAAAAAGGGTCAAATCGTGTTCTACAGCTCCCAAAACGTGTAAATCCATCAAAAACACGAGGTCGAAAATTTTTACGAATCCAATACTTTCTCCATACTATATATAGAAGAAAGTAAAAATTTTCTTTCTTATATCAAAATGCAAAAAATTTTTTTCAGTTTTTTTTTTTTTTTTTTTTCAGATTACGAATAATACTGAATATTTAAACTTCTTTAAAACTTCTTCATATACCATAAAAATCGATACAAGTAATATCTATTTCGAAAGGACGTAGACTTTTTCAAAAAAAAAAAAAAAAAAAAAATTGATATTAATTTGGAGGCAAAAGTGAAACTGCTTTAGACTTTTGCCTCTCGAATTGTATTCAAGAAATCTCAAGTTATTTCATCGAAAACCGAATTTTTTTTACAAATCCTACATTTTCTTCTTATGTATGCCGAAGATAAATCTATCTTTTAAAAAAATGTAGTCTGTTTCACGTAACTGAAATTCATTATGCTTTACCTAAAAATATATGTCTTTAAAGAAGAGCTGCTGACTTCAATTAAAAAAAAAAAAAAAAAAATGAAATGAAAAGGAAAGGAAAATAAAAAAATAAAAAAAGACTTTTCATAAGGATTTCGCAGGGACTACTGTATAAATTTCCACGTAAATTCATATATGCACCTTAACTTGAACAAATGCGCATTACGTTTTGGTATTCATTTCTCAACAAGTGGCGCTGCTATACAGCGATTTCTACAATTTAATGGTTGGCTATATCTCAGGAACTACATCATAGAATTACATATAATTTATGTGTAGTTTCATCTTGACATAAATTAGTACCTGTAAACGTTTCGTATCAATTTCTCAACAGGTAGCGCTTCTATACAGTGATTTCTGCAGTTTAAGGGAAAGCCATATCTCAGGTTCTATTGCGTGTAATCAAACAAAACTTGATAAGTTAGAAGGTCATTACGAGACATTATGCTAAATCAATTTTGATGCATATTGATTTATAGGGGCCGCTGCTATTCTGCAATATTCTCCGAGAACAGGCAGATAATATCTCAACTTCTATGGCGTATGACTGTACAAAAATTTGAAATAGAGATAACCATTACGAAAATATATTTTTTAATATATTAATTATAGCGAATAAAACTGTCTTTCTTTAATATTTAATGTTAGTTTTCTCTAAAATGAAAATCGTCTGCATTCATCATGGTAGATAATTTTAATAAATAATAGTTTTAATTATTTCTTTGTACTGAGGGAATTTATAATGTGGAAGAAAGTCTGGTGCTGGCCACATCATACTAGTTTTAATTTGTGTATGCTTAATAATATAAAATTTCGATCTACCACTCATTCAAACTCACTCATTAACAAAGATGAGAATAGGAAATTGACAAGATCTGAAAATCTGTACATAATTCAAAGATGATTTAATTTTTTGCAATAGAGGAAGAAAATAGATACACAAACTCATATTGTAGGCAAGCACTACAGAATGAGTACAAAAGCAATGAGTACAAAACTATGAATAAATACTATAAAATGCAGGAACTCACGAGTTCTTGCTTTTTATGATGTTTAATCAAAGTTTTGTGTTCATTACATAAAACCATACTTTCTATGAGTGAAAATGGCGAATATATGAAAATAAACTGTTTAAGAACATGCCAAAAGAAAGAAAGTTATACAAAATAAGAATATTTCATGGACCTATTATAAGAGTGTATGGAGCATTCCATTATTAAGGGAATATAAGTAAAGGTAGCAAAGATGGAACACGTGACTGCTGAAAAAAGGTTATCTTTTTTGGCATTTACCGCGTTATTGACGATTTTTTATTCTGTATATAAATATTATTATTATTATTATTATTAAAAGATGCAGCAAGCAAAACTTGTGTAAAACACTATAACTGCTGAAATTTATTTTTACCTTGTTATTTAAACTTTCCAACAAAATTCAAAAGTGTTTGTAACTTCGATTTGTCTATACTCGATTTAACTCTCATAAATGATCGTGCACATTTTTGAAATCATATAAGGTATAATATATTTAAACTAATTGGATTTACAGAATTAAGTATAGCAACTATAAACATTTTATAAAAATAATTACTTAAAAAGAAGGAAATAATAAAATATTAAAATGAATCTTACATGTGAAATAAAAGCCTTATTTTACATAACTTCTAGGGTTTTTAAAATACATCTAATTGCTATTTCTTGCTATAAAATTATTTTTAAATTCAAAACAATCTAACTTTTAATATGAAATAAAATTTTTAAAAACAGCTTTCGAAGAATAAGGAAAAATATCGTCTCCTTAAGGAAAAGCAGATTTTAGAGCATGACGAAAAAATTTCAATATTGGCCAGTTTGGCTTCCTGCAGTTCGAACAGTCACGTGACTTTTTTATGAGTTATCTTTGCCACCGAAAAAAGTTTCCATTGTCCCGTCCAATCTTATAGTAGGTCTAGAGAATATTTAGAAACAAAAAAGTCTGAAAATTATTGAAAAAATTAAGAACTCTCTGAAAAATTTCATCTCTGCATTAAGCATTTCTACCATTCTAATGGTTGTCGCCTCATAGAATGAAAAATCTTTAATCAAGAGTATAGGAATGCTACATCTATACAAATTATTGTGTCTGTGGTTTTATTAAATTTTAAGAAATTGCTGTATTTGACAATTTTTTTCTATAGGTTGTTATACGCAAGCGAAGTGTGACGTCACTGACCGTCCGTGGATGCAAGAAAATTTTTTTTTCTATGTTAATCGCCCATTGGATTTTTTTGTAAAAAATTATTAATAATCGAGGAAAATTACTTCCCTATTTTAATCCCCATATTTGGGTATAGATATGCATTAGTTATCATATGCATGTCTTAGATTGAGTTATTTTGCTGTCAAATTGACAAAATTTTAAATTTCAATACTGTCATCCTTAGCGTTTTGTATTTGGCGATCAAAAACGTAATATAAAAATATACATGCCACATGTATATTTTTGTAATATGCATTGTACGAAATATTGTTTTATATTATTCGTTACTCACTTAATATAAGTTGTTAAAATAACCATGATTTTTGAAAGGAATCAAATATGTTCGTCAGATAATTTGGCGATATTTTTTTCCGCCAAAAATGACAGATATGAAATCTATTCCTCTGCAACATATGAGTATCTTAAATCAGACGCTTTATTTAGACATTTAAAAACAAATTTGACTTCAAATTATGATAGAATATTTATAATTTTCCTTTTAATTAGTATATTAGTTGGATATTTATTGTGTAAATATCATCCTTTGAAATTCAATGTTTATGTTTTTAATCGAATATAGAAGTTTGCCGTTTTCTTTTCTAAAGTTTCGAAATTTAAAATTCAAATTTTATCCATTTTACAGACAAAACAACTTAATCTAAAGCATGTACACGATAACTAATACATATCTATATCCAAATATAGGGATTAAAATCTGGAAATAATTTTCCTCGATTTTTAATAATTTTTTACAAAAAATCCAATGGGCGATTAACATAGGAAATCTTTTACTTGCATCCACTGACGGCCAGTGACATCATCACTTCGCTTACGTAATGTGGGGACTAAGGTCGACTACATTAGGTTCCTAGACCAATAGGTGAGTTACCCCCGTGGGGGTCTTTCTAAAGGGTCCTAGTTCTTTCTTCTATAAAAATTTTTAATACAAAAGATTACGTGTATAAAATGAAAAAGTGCATAAAAAAATTAAAGATCTTTTTAACATCTTCTTGACATCATAAGAGAATTCCCCCCCCCCCTCCTCAAAATCAAATTAAACATATCTTTCAAATGGCATCAGCTTGACTGATGACAAAAACAAAGGACTGTTCTGTCGACCTAGTTTTTCATAATCTTTTTTTTTTTTTTTTTTTTTTTTCAGGATTGGTTTTTTAATAGGATAATTAAAATAATAATAATAATAATAATAAATGATTTTGATGAAATTCTGGCAAAAGCAGAATTTAGTTTGGAACGAAAAACTATTAGTTTTTTTTTTCTTTTTCCCTTCAAATTATAATATTGCTTTCAAATTATTCAATTACATTTTCGATAAATTTTAGATTTCGATAAATGCCCAAATATCGTAAAACTGGTATCGTTAAAATCAACAGGTTGAGTCTAATAGTCCTCAGTCCTAAAAAAAAAAAAAAAAAAAAAAAAAAAAAGCTTTATTATTTATTATAATGTACAGGGATTAAACCCAATGCAAAGTTACTTTTAATATAACTACCTGACCTAGTACATTAGATGTAACTTACTACAATCAGATGATAAAAAATTTAAATATCTAATGAAATATGAGCATTTTTACTATATAATTTTTAATTGTGCATGCGTACTCGACAAAAAAAAAAAAAAAAAAAAAAAAAAAAAGTAGCATCGCCTGTGCTCGCATAACAATTCCCTATAGATTTAACATAAGAATTTATTCCTATGGTAGATATTACTTCTATAAAATTTAAAAATTCAAACTCTACAACAAAATGCAACCAACATCGTTGCTTTCTTTATTCTATTCTATTTCTTAAAACAATTTTTATAGATGACACACGCAGCACATAAACTTTAAATTTTACATCTACTTTTTAAGATAGCACGCGATCATGTTTTATATAAAAATTAAATCATTAAATACATTTTTTTACTTATTAGAACTGAGGGCCTATTAGTCTCAATCTGGGATTTTTGCGTTGTCGTTTTCGATAGTTGGATATTTGCCGAAATAATTTTTCGATAGTTGGACATTTATCGAAATCTAAAATTTATCGAAAATATAATTGAATAATTTGAAAGCGATGTTATAATTGGGAAGAAAAAAAAAAAAAAACTAATAGTCCTCCGTCCTAAACTAAATTCTGCTTTTGCCAGAATTTCATCAAAATCTTTTATTATTATTATTATTATTATTGAAAGAAAAAGAAAAGAAAATTAATAATAATCAGTATCATTACAAGCGATATCGAAAAAGTTTTTTTTTAATAATTTTGAATTAGGAAATAAAAAGTGCGCGTGAAATAATATGAAATAAAAATAAGTAAAAAAATGAATTTAATGATTTAATGTTTTTGTTTTTCGGGGGCTGCTCATGCATATAAAAAATGCGTATTAAAACGAGTCTTTTAATTGAATTGAGGCCTTTTAATTGAAAGAAATACTTTGTTCGTTAGGTGCAACTTGCACATTAGTCCCGTGAGGTACAGCTTTCACATTAGTCCGTTGAGGTACAACTTTCACTTTAGTCCCGTCAGGTACAACTTGCACATTAGTTCCCTTTAATTTCCTTTTCTTTTTTTTATTTCATTTCGCACGCGCACTTTTTATTTCCTAATTCAAAATTATAAAAAAAAAAAAAAAAAAAATTGCAATAGTGTTTGTTTCGATACTGATTATTAGTAATTTTCTTTTCTTTTCTTTCTCTTTCCAAAAAAAATGATGAAATTCTGACAAAAGCAGAATTTAGTTTAGGACGGAGGACTATTAGATTTTTCTTTCCCCCTCAAATTATAACATCGCTTTCAAATTATTCAATTACATTTTCGATAAATTTTAGATTTCGATAAATGACACCGCAAAAATCACAGATTGAGACTAATAGTCCTCAGTCCTAATAAAATGTTTTCCATTTCATGCTAAAATCTGTGACAGTATTGCATAGTCGAAAATGTGAGATCTCACCTAGGAGGAAAAAAAAAAAAAAAAAAAAGTACTTTGTTAAAAAAGCAAATAATTGACTATCTTAAAAAAAAATAATCTGGTGTGTATCACACTACTTTCTCTTACCCTGAAATGTAATACTATAAATACAGATTGGAGATTAAGAGGTAAGATAACGCGTACTGTTATGTACACCTATGTTAACCCTTTATAGGGCACTACCCTTTAAAGTTGAAATTTCAACAACAAAAAAAAAAAAAAAAAAAAAAAAAGAGGTAGGCTATCTACATAGGTCTAAAGGAGTACGCAGGTATAATTTTGTAAAGATAGTACTTACCGTTTTGAATCTGTGAGTGTTCCATCAGCGGGAACACTGCGCCACTAGAGCTCTGAAAAGTGCGTCTAAGAGCATCGGAGTGAAGCGCGTAAATGAGTAGAAGATTTTGCATATGAATTAAAAAACACTGTATTATACCTGTGTAGCAGATTTAGCATGACAAATGGTGCACCACGAGAAGGCATGCTACTGTACACCCCATCCCCCATCCCGAAAAAAAAAAAAATGGTTGTATAATTTTTTATGAAATAATTTGATATTTACAGTTAGTATACATATATACAAGCCCTATGTGGAAAGATATTTACAATTAGTCTATTTTTTAGCTTCATGAAATTTTTGGAAGCACGTCACTCTCTTTTGGTAGAAGCACAAACCAACATTGCAGGTTTTGTGCGGTTGTTTTTTTATAAACAAGTTTTTTTAATAAACAATTTCTTTTTTTTTTTTACAAACAACCAACCCTCCCTTGCAGCATCTGATAGCTGGACGTCATTCCCTCCAAACAGAGAAAAACAGAACAAGTAAACACAGCTGTCTTCTCTCATCATTGATTTCGGTTGCGTAATATGAAAAGCGCTAGCGTCGCAGAGTTCCAGGGAATGGAACACCTTATTTTATTCAACGATTCCTCGTATGCTTCCTGTATAAAAAATTAAAAATAATATAGAGTATATAATTTAGAGTACGGCCAACGATATAACATAGAAACCTTTTTTCAAGCAACTTTTTTTGTATCACAAAAAATAATATATATATATATATGTATATATAGAAAATTTCTCGTAAATACAAGGATTTAAAATAAGGCGTCACAGCTAAATATCATGGATTGCCTTGTGTAGTGATGCCATCTATGGGTGAAAAGGAAAGTTCGAAGTAAAAAATAAACCTATTTTTATGCATCTGCAATTGAATTTAATGATTGGAGAAGCTAGCGAAGTTAGGTGTTCCATGTAGTGGAACACTGAACGGCAAAGTGTTAAATAATAATGACAGAAGACTTGGCGTTGGAATATTAAAACTCAAATAAACTACTACGTCAGAAACGCCAAAAAGAAATTTTTTTCAGATGCATACAGCTGTTTCGGTAGCCTTAAGCGTACCGTCTTCAGTGCAAAAAGAATTCTGAATCTGGAGAAGTGCTCGTATATATAGGAGAGGGACCGAATTTTGTTCAACCAATAGGATTGCGGGAAAGGTGGAGTGTGTGGCCAATAGGAATTTAGGAATGTTAGCTGTGTAAAAAGTTAAGAAAAAGGGGGCTGAATGTAAAATTTCCAACAATCAGACAAATAGGGAACAGCGAAATCACGATTTACAAGGTATTTTAAATTTTTGTAAATATGAAAAGCGTCAAAGGAATCGAGCTCATGAATGGATTTAGGTCTGCAAATTATTTTAGCAGAATTAAATTTAAAATTATGATTTTCCTCCCAGCAATGTTTAGAAATAGCCGATTTATTGGTTTCTTGTTTACGGACGTAATTCATATGTTCTTTTAGACGGAATAAAGAACTAAACCGAACTAAAGAACTAACTACCGAAACAGCTGTATGCATCTCAAAAATTTTTCTTTTGGCGTTTCTGACGTAGTAGTTTGTGCGAGTTTTAAAGGGTTAAAATAATTCAAATTAGGCTTAGGAAGAGTTTTATATAATAATTAGTTCTGTGTGTTCACCTCCGTTTTTTGATGGATTTACACATTTTGGGATGTCCTGAGCACGAATTGATAGTTTTTAGAAAATGTCTGTCTGTATGTCTGTCTGTATCACGATTTTTGTGGACACTGTAGCTCACGAACCAATGAATGAAATTTAACCAAACTTGGTATTTAGTTGCACCTGACATAAACTGGTGCTGATTAGATTTGGAGATGAATCGCTCAACAGGTAGCGCTTTGATGGCATTTTTTGTAAACTTTTAACAGGGCAGTATAGGACATAAATTTCGTATGAATGTGCATAATGAGCATTACTAAAAATTGTTCATGTGCGGGCATCGGTTCCCTCCCGGGAGGGGGGGGGGGGGGTAAATTTTTTTAATATTTATTTCCTGAGTGAATTGGTATAGGAAAATATAGAAGAAAGTCATGTGGTGGCCACAACATATTAGTTTTGCTAGTAATCCAGACCCATGCCTTTAGAAAGAAAGTATACTATACTTTATATGAAGATCAAATCATTGGAAAGAATTAGCCGTAGATGAGATATATACACAAATTTTGAAAAGGTGTCTCTAGCATTGTATATACTAATGTCCGCTTCTTAGAAAGACCTCCCCCTTAGGCCTAGGAACCTAGGGCACTTAATCGGCCTTATTCCCAAACACCAACACACCAATGTACAAAAATTTATGCTAAACTTATAAGAGTGCTCAGACAGATAAAAAGACAATGGGGGGAGGTCATAGCCATCCTCAAGATTTTTTTTTTCATTCAAATTGTCTTTCATAATTTTGAAATATAAACAGTCCAACCTCGTTAACACAGATCTGCCAACCTAATCCGGCAAATTATTAGTAACGCCCCTTTTTCTACACCAGTTATTTCTTAGAGTTTTTTTCTTCTTAATTCATCGCAAATATATTTCAAGAAAATTACTTTAAAAATTAAGTGGTGTAGAAAAAGGGGCGGTACTAACAATTTGCCGGATTACATTGGTAGCTCTGTTAACATGAATCTCAAGGGGAATAAACAAATTGTTCAGGTTATTAGTAGTTCATGCTACCAGTAGCGCAGAAACAAATCTTCATTTTGATGGGGATTGTGGAAACACTTCGTTTTAAAAGTTATTCAGGTTAAGCGTATTCGCGTTAACGAGGTTCGACGGTATATATACACACACACATATATATATGTATATAAAGTTATTTTAAATAATTAAATATAACGAAAAAATAAAAAAAATTCTTGTGAAAGAATAGTTCTTTTCCATTAGGTGAATAATATTTATAGTCTTTGCTTTGATAAGAAATAAGTAGGAAGAACTGAGGAAAAAATGGAAATGAAAAAGAGGGAAATTTTAAATTTATGACTGAGATCACTGATTGGTACACTTGTATCATGGTAATGGAATATCTCAGGTATAGTCACTGCGTGTTACATTTTTGGCACCAAAAATCAGCTTTGGTCGTGCATCACCACAGACTAACGCCATCTATCGCGTACATTAGGAAATTCTCGCTTGGTAATTTCATTTCAAGTATTTTAGCAACATACTTTTAAAAGTACTGTAAATTTATCTCTCTCTCTTATTTATTTTTCAGATTAAAAAAAGGATATATATATATGTATATATATTTTTATTTATTTATTTATTTATTTATTTATTTATTTATTTATTTATTTATTTATTTTTTTTTTGAAGTTATAAAAAGATGTAATTTTTTTTAATTCAATTTAAAATATTTGTAATAAATTACACAAATAACTAACAAACTTAATTTAATTTAAGAAAGTGTAAAAGGACAAAAATTATTTATTCTTTATCATGATAAATTTCGAAATTCACGTAAAATTTTAGATTTATTTTCTTTGGACAAATTATTTAAAATAATTAAGAGAATTTAACTTAAAGTTTAAAATAAAAATTTATTACTTTAAATTAGAAATATTTCCCTATCTCTCCATGACTTGTATTTTGACTTTTGTGCAGACATAATTTGGTAGCTAACACTAATTACAGTACTACAGCTTTCTTTCAATATTGCCGGACAACTTTGCCTATTATAAAAGCCAGGTACTCCTGCTCTCCACCAGAGGTGCAAGAGTTTCTGCCGCAGGACTGAAAATTTACACCAGCGTATTTTTATCAGTAATTTGTATCATATTTGTGCTTTAATTTATTGCGATTGAATATAATAGATACTATTGATAATGAGTACTGGTGAAGGTGAAAGTGCGTTATTTTGGTACTGAAATTCGTGCACTCCTGCTCTCCACGTAGTCAGCTTTCACTTGCAATCACCTGCGGCTGAAACATAATTTGGTAGCTAACACTAATTACAGTACTACAGCTTTCTTTCAGTATTGCCGGACAACTTTGCCTATTATAAAAGCCAGGTACTCCTGCTCTCCACCAGAGGTGCAAGAGTTTCTGCCGCTGGACTGAAAACTTACACCAGCGTATTTTTATCTGTAATTTGTATCATATTTGTGCTTTAATTTATTGCGATTGAATATAATAGATACTATTGATAACGAGTACTGGTGAAGGTGAAGGTGAAAGTGCGTTATTTTGGTACTGAAATTCGTGCACTCCTGCTCTCCACGTAGTCAGCTTTCACTTGCAATCACCTGCGGCTGAAACAAGCCCAAGCGACAACACAAGCTAAAGAAATATTGCTATGCACTCTTCAGCCTGAAAGTAATATCATAGAAATTCCCAGCGGTGTCATTAATTAAGGTGTCAGTAAATTAAATGCTTTTGGAGTTTAATACAGGATATTTAGCACAATTTTAGCCCCGCCTCTATTGCGTACCACTTATTTTTTTAAAGTAATTTTTTCTTGTTTTATCCAAGTTATGTATTGCAGAAAATTTTTCTATTAATAAAGTGGTGCTAAATAAAGGCGGAGCTAAAAGTACTCCGAAATAAATTAAATATTGGCATCTATGCATGCAAGTTGTTTATCAAAGCATTTAAAATTCATCGGAACAAAAGAAATTAGAATTATATATATATATAAAATTTTTTAGACAATTTAATTTAGATTCCATTCCGCTTATAAATTATAACCGCCTTTTCAAGAAATTTCTCTTATATTCAATATTTCTAAATAAAGATTTGCTTTTATTGATATATTTATTTTTACGTAAATTAAATATTATATTACATCTATGGATAATTCTTTCTATTCACTTATAAATCGTACATCTTTTATGAAGAATTTCCTCTTTATTCAGTACACATATAACAAAGCGAAATCAACTATCAAAAAATGTTAAATTTATCTGGTGTAATTTATAAAAATTTAAATGATAAATAATTTAATTTGAAAATAGAGGGAGGAGGGAGAAATGATTCAATTATAATTTTTGAATGTATAATTCCAGTTGCATGTTTTATATCTAGGAACATTATTTACTCTTTCCGGTTGGAAGATTTGTCCCATTTTAAACAGTAAGCCCCGCCTTCTAGAAATCCTATAAAACAATACTCCATCTAGCAAAGATTTTTTACAAATTAGTGTAAAAACTATTTAATTTTTTCTCATTAATCGGTACGGTAAATTATACTGTCATATATAAATATATATATATATATATATATATATATATATATATATATATATATATACTTACAGCAATTCGCAGGATCATAGTTGCCAACCTAACCCGGAGATTGCTAGTCCCACCTCTTTCAGCCCATTTTTCCACACCAGTCTTTTTTTTAGAGTATTTTTCTTCTTATATAATCATAAATATATTTGAAGAGAATTGCTCTAAAAAATATTTATATAATAAATATTATATAAAATTTATTAATAAATATTCCGAAAGATTTTTAGAAACCACCCCTTTTTCACACTATTTCATTTTTAGAGAAATTTTCTTCAAATACAATCACTATTAAATAAAAAGCAAAATACCTTTAAAAAAAAAAAAAAAAAAAAAAAAAAAGACTGGTTTCGAGGAGAGGGAGGGGGGGGGAGAAGGACGGGTACTGACAATCTTACGGATGCTAATTAGTAATACGGATGCTAATTAGTACGGATGCTAATTATGAGTTTACAGGGATGGAATATTTGCTCTGAATTCATACAGGTATTTGTTTAAGAAATTTCTCTACCTATAATAACGTTGATTTAAGATGTAGAAAATTTTGTTTCATTCGTAGTAGTATACGTTCTGCGTCCAGTGTTTCATCCCAGCGTTTATTCAATCTACCACGCCTTCTTTCTTAAAGCTCCGCCCTAATTAAGTAGAATTAAATTCAAACATGCCAACATTTTAATATATTCTGGAGCAATGATAGTGCCGCCCCCTTTTTCTCCCCCTCCTTTTATTTGCAATTAAATTTCAGTATGTGATAATAATTACAGGGATGGAACACGGGCGCAGAATTCATACCACTGTCAATGTAAGAAAATTTTCTACCTCTTAAATCGACGATATTATAGCATACTTGCCAACATCCTAATTAATATTCCGTAGTGTTGGTAGCCCCACCCTTTTTTTCACACCAGTAAATTTTTAGAGAAATATTCTCCAAATGCAGTTACGATTAAATAAGTAGAAAAATACTCTAAAAAGATACTGGTGTGAAAAAGAAGGCGGAGCTAACAATACTACGGAATATTAATTAGTATGTTGGCAAGTATGTATTATAGGTAGAGAAATTTCTTAAACACATTCCGGTATGAATTCTGCGCCCGTGTTCCATCCCTGTAATTAAATAAGATAAACACCTTGTAAGAAAGACGGTGTGGAGAAAAGGGCGAGTACTATAATACTCCATAATAAATTTGAATTTTGGCATATCTCTAAATTATATGCTGTCGCAGGGTTCATACAGTCTTTTATCGCTTCTCGGCCTCTTGGCTAAGATCAAAGTGTTCAGTCTTTTTATTTGTTTTCGGGTTTTTTTCCCCCCTACCGATGATCGCTTTTGGCCACGCCCCTATTCGCGGATCCGCCGGTAAGAGATGGGTTTACCCCCACCACCCTTGAGATCTCCGGCCGTAAACCCTCGGGTTAGCAGTTGGTTGGGAGGGGGGGGGAGTCTTTCTCAGTGTTTCTATTTCCTTGACTCTCTCTACAAGTTCTCTCTAATTTTAAATATATATATATTTTTTTTAATATAATAAAAGACTTTAAATTTAAAAAGAAATTTATTGTTTAAATGTTGTTTGCGGAATTGTTTTGAAAAGAGGCGGTCTTTACGAAACCTGTATTGCCAATAAAAATTTTAAAGATATGAATATACATTGTGTGTAGTATAAATAAAGCTGGTAGGTAATACATTTTTTTTTTTTTTTTTTTTGGGGGGGGGGGGGAGCGGTGCTAGAATTTCTGTCATATAAAATATGCAAATGAAATTATGAATTAAAGAATTTTAGTTCAATTTCAATCCTCTTCAGTTTTTTCATGACAATTATCTTAAAATGTTGTGAAATTTTCAAACTATTTTATTTATTCATTTTTTTTTAAATATTTTTTCCATCTTTAGTCTTTTTGTTAGATCTCTTTAAATGAAGCCACAATTTTAAATTAAGCAGTACGGCAAAATTAATAATAAATACAAATAAAGATAATATATGTTTGACACCGGTATGCTTTAAAAAAGTTTTATAAATACATTTAATTTTAATAAGTAAGAAACAACTTATTAATTTCTTCATTACTTGCCTTGCCGATAGCGCCTCTGTGGCTGCAATCGGCTGATCAACATGTGTTGGAAATGGGTCTCGAGTAAAACTGTGAACTTACTCCGTAATGGTGTTAACAAAGAATATTAACTAACAAGGAGAGGTCACGACATGGAAAATTCAGATCGGTACGAAATTGCGCAGGATTGTAGTATACTATGAGGGTAACAACATATTAAAGCAGTAGGACCCACTATCCACAAAATTTCGAGAAAAAAGCATTTAAAGTTTCAGTAATCTTTAAATACAAGTTATTTCGCAAACGAGCAAGCGCCTCAGTGGTGTGATCTTAAAGCGCGAGTCTCCCACCCAGATGACTTGGGTTCGAGGCTACCTACGGGACTACTTTTTTTTTTTTTTTCCTATAACTTTTTATGTAATCTTAACTTTTTATTTATTTTACTTTATTTTTCAATTCAATTCAAAATTTGAAAATTTTAATAAAAAATTATTTAATTTTCTTGAGTATAAAAAAACTTTTCTATTTTTAATATTTATAAATTAAAAATACAATAAATTTCTATAACTTAAAAAATAAAGTTTAGTTTTACAAAACCCTAAATAAGAAACATAAAGAAAAACAGACAAATATTTAAATAATTAAAAAATAAGCAAGCTGTAAAGAAAGCGTAAAATAGTTAGCAGGTGTACTTAAATCTTGGTTTGAGCTTCCTGATTTGGTTTGAATGTGTATAAATTACGTAAACACTTCTAGCTTGTTAATAACAAAGGACAGGTGGAATTTTATTTTGTGCACAGAAGGATTAAAAAAAAAAAAATTGAAGTCGTTATTTATCGAAAAAGAAACTATGTTCATTAACATTTAAAATCTACATTTAAAGATAACATTTCTTTACCTATAATAATTTAATAGCATTGTAATCCTATACTATAATTTTTCAAGAAACTGTATTGATTGGAGAAATAATTATTTAATTTGGATAGTAATTATATATACAATTAAAATCACCATTTCTCTGTATTTTTTTTTTTTTTTTTAATTTAAAAAATAAAATTAAATATACCTAAAATAAAATAAAATATTTAGATAAATAATTAAAAACAGTTTCTTTAGTTTTACCTTATTTTACAGTTAAAATAAAACTAAAATTTATTTTTTAAGTTATATAAATTTATTGTATTTTTAAGTTATAAATATTAAAAATAGAAAAAGTTATTTTATGCTCAAAAAAATTAAAAAAATTTTTATTAAGATTTTCAAATTTTGAATTGAGTTGCAAAATAAAGTAAAATAAATAAAAAGTTAAGATTACATAAAAAGTTAAAGAAGAAAAAAAAAAAAAAATAGTCCCGCAGTTAGCCTCGAACCCAAGTCATCTGGGTGGGAGACTCGCGCTTTAAGATCACACCACTGAGGCGCTTGCTCGTTTGCGAAATAACTTGTATTTAAAGATTACTGAAACTTTAAATGCTTTTTTCTCGAAATTTTGTGGATAGTGGGTCCTACTGCTTTAATATGTTGTTACCCTCATAGTATACTACAATCCTGCGCAATTTCGTACCGATCTGAATTTTCCATGTCGTGACCTCTCCTTGTAAGATAAGAAGTCCAGCTCCCTCTGAAGCATAAGTATCGCCGTCTGGTGACAAACTAGTGGATTTTGAAATGCCTGTGCAAGAAGCGAACTTTACAGGCTCGGATGAGAGGGGAAATTTAAACTGAAACAGTCCTCCAAGATAACTGCAACGCGCATGCGTTAACTCAGGAGGGAAGGGAGAAAGAAGGTCGGGAAACGAACGAAAAGCAAAACATCCCTTATAGCTTAGCCAAAGCGCGCTGCAGACGACTATTTTGAATTTGAAAACATTTTAATTTTAATTATGTTTTCTTTGACTTATTTCACATTGGTTACCAGCTGATCTCACCAAATTCACCTTCCACTTCGAATCAAGCTGAATCTAGTACTAGGTAAGTGATATATTTAAGCTATATGAATTATTACTTTTTTATATAGTTATTACTTAAGGATATAAACTAAACACTACTAGTATATATTAATTAATAAAAAAACAAATTTTAAAAATAATTAATGTATAAATTATGAATAAATTTAATCGTAAACAATTTTAACAATAGTCAGTAAAGAAATCTGTGCTTTGCTGTATTTGAAAGGTTTATTTAATAAATCTAATGTTTATGTATGTTTAAAAAAATAATAATCCCCCCCCCCACCCCCAGAAACTAGAAGTCGCCTACGAAAAACAGGTGTGCTTTGTGTGGCGAGTTATAAAATAATTGGCCCAATATAAGATTTTATGGATTTCTAGTTGATCATGAACGGTCAGTACAAAATCTGTTTTTTACTAATAATAACTCGTTTGTATGAATGCGATTCGTATATCATAATTTATGAATTCATGTGACTGAATATAATAATAATGTGACATTAATAATAATTCATTAAAATCTCAAAGTATTATTTTTCGTTATTAATAACTAGAAATTAAAATTATTATTATTATAATAGAGAAAAATGTCGAATTATATCTCTCTGCAACCTGGATTTTAAAAATATCTCTAAAAATGTTTTTCTTTCTTTTAGTCATTCAATTTCAAATGATAAGAAATAGTGGAAATTGAAGTAAATTAATTTAAATTATTAATACACAAGCAAAATATTAAGGAGAAAAATGTTTTTCTGCTTCATATATTAGGTTATTAATTCATTATAAATAATTAAGTAAAATAAATGGATTCTGTATGTTATGTTAATGATATTTAATAACTTAATTTTTTGAATATATATATATACATTATTTATAATGTATTGATAATGCATTAATTTTTAAACTAATTTAATAATACCTATTTTAATCATTAAATTATTATTATCATTATTTTATTGTAATGTTTTTACATTTTAAAATATCCTTTAATTAATCAAGTCCAAGTTGGTGTTTTGGAATAAGGCCGATTGATTGCATTTGGGTGGGTCCTAGGACTGAAGGGAAGTGCCTTCATGGAGGTCTTTCTAAGGGGTCTTAGCCTGTATTTACTCAAGTTTCGGAGAAAACCACGGAAAACTCCAAACGGCTAAACTGAGGAATGCGACCTGCTATCGAACCCGGCACCTCATGTCTACCAGCTTTGAGCGCAGAAATGCTCAGTCGCTGGTGGGCCAAAATCAAGTCTTATACATAAAATTGCAGTAGCCTTAACTTCATTTAAATTATTAATTGTTAAAAGGTACAGTTTTTAATAATTTCAAATGAAGTTAAGAAAAATTTGTGGTTTTGATTTGTTTGCCTATACCTGATGAATATATCAATATATAGTGCCTTGGAAATGATTTTTTATTCAAGTGACTTGTAAAAGAATTTGAATACATTAAGGTCAGATATTGTTAAAAATGCTGCATACCTCCCCCCCCCTACATTTTCCGTTAGAAGCATATATGAAAGATGAAATATTTTCATAACATGCTTTGTAATAAATAAATACATGAAATGTTCACTATATATTGATATATTCATCAGGTATAGGCAAACAAATCAAAACCACAAACTTTTCTTAACTTCATTTGAAATTATTAAAAACTGTACCTTTTTACAATTAATAGTTTAAATGAAGTTAAGGCTACTGCAATTTTATGTATAAGACTTGATTTTGGCCCACCAGCGACTGAGCATTTCTGCGCTCAAAGCTGGTAGACATGAGGTGCCGGGTTCGATAGCAGGTCGCATTCGTCAGTTTAGCCGTTTGGAGTTTTCCGTGGTTTTCTCCGAAACTTGAGTAAATACAGTTTAAGACCCCTTAGAAAGACTTCCATGAAGGCACTTCCCTTCAGTCCTAGGACCCATCCAAATGCAATCAATCGGCCTTATTCCAAAACACCAACTTGGACTTGATTAATTAAAGGATATTTTAAAATGTAAAAACATTACAATAAAATAATGATGATAATAATTTAATGATTAAAATAGGTATTATTAAATTAGTTTAAAAATTAATGCATTATCAATACATTATAAATAATGTATAGATATATATATTCAAAAAATTAAGTTATTAAATATCATTAACATAACATACAGAATCCATTTATTTTACTTAATTATTTATAATGAATTAATAACCGTATATGAAGCAGAAAAACATTTTTCTCCTTAATATTTTGCTTGTGTATTAATAATTTAAATTAATTTGCTTCAATTTCCACTATTTCTTATCATTTGAAATTGAATGACAAAAAGAAAGAAAAACATTTTTAGAGATATTTTTAAAATCCAGGTTGCAGAGAGATATAATTCGACATTTTTCTCTATTATAATAGTAATAATTTTAATTTCTAGTTATTAATAACGAAAAATAATACTTTGAGATTTTAATGAATTATTATTAATGTCACATTATTATTATATTCAATCACATGAATTCATAAATTATGATATACGAATCGCATTCATACAAACGAGTTATTATTAGTAAAAAACAGATTTTGTACTGACCGTTCATGATCAACTAGAAATCCATAAAATCTTATATTGGGCCAATTATTTTATAACTCGCCACACAAAGCACACTTGTTTGTCGTAGGCGACTTCTAGTTTCTGGGGGGGGGGGGTATTATTATTTTTTTAAACATACATAAACATTAGATTTATTAAATAAACCTTTCAAATACAGCAAAGCACAGACTTCTTTACTGACTATTGTTAAAATTGTTTACGATTAAATTTATTCATTATTTATACATTAATTATTTTTAAAATTTATTTTTTATTAATTAATATATACTAGTAGTGTTTAGTTTATATCCTTAAGTAATAACTATATAAAAAAGTAATAATTCATATAGCTTAAATATATCACTTACCTAGTACTAGATTCAGCTTGATTCGAAGTGGAAGGTGAATTTGGTGAAATGCTTCATGAATTATACATTTTAAGTAATGAATTTTATTCCACATATATTATATAAATGCTAATTTTATTAGTATTTAATTATTTTTGTAAAAACAATACATTTACAGAAATAAACATAAAATAATAATAAATTGAATGACTTCAGTTTTCAAATATAATGCAGAAAAAAAAAATAGTCCACTTTTTCTCCATGATTTAAAGAAAAAGAGAGAGGAAAAAAAAAAGAGGCTTTATCCCAGTTTTATAAACTTCTATTAAAATAATAAGTTATTTTGAATTAGTTATTCTTATAAAACAAAATTTATTATTTATTAAATCTTTGAAAAACATACTTCAATGTTTGATTTATATTTAAAATTATATTCGTTTTAAGTATTATTCAGGAATTTACAAAAAATAAATATATACAAAAATAAAAGACAATAAAATATAAGTAAATCTAGCGCTAACCTAAATTAACGGAAACATGGATTGGAGAAAGGGGAAAAGGAAGCTAAATTCGCCCATCGTCTGCGCTGCTCCCCTGTAAAGTTGTTTTTCTCGCACAGTTATTTGAAGCTGAAAGCTGATTGGGCGATTTACATTATCCCTATGGCAGCCGGGCTTCTTCACGTAGTAGATGTTCTTTGGTGTTAGGTCTCATCTAATTTTTTACTCCGGTGAATTTATACATAGCCTTCTTAACTAGATGCCCGTCGCGTGGCTCTTAAACTTGGCAACAAGTCGAACGGTAGGCAGCGCCACCTGGTACAGATTGCGTGACTTTTTTATTCAGTTGTCACCAATAATTTTATGAAGTGATATATGATATATATAATCAACGTTTTTTTCGATTCTATTCGCCTTTTTTATATTTCAAATCCCACTTTTTAAAATTATTGGTGGACGTTGAATAAAAACGTCACGCAATCTGTACCAGGTGGCGCTGTCTACCGCTTGAACTGTTGCCAAGCTTAAAAGCCACGCGACAGGCATCTACTTAAGGAGGCTCTGATTTATATAGTAAAATGCAAAACAAGGCCAAACGTTATTCTGGGAAATATTAGAATAATTGGCAGACCTAAAACATGAACAACCCGTCGAATGTATAAAAATGGTCTAGTATAGCTGCTGTTACACTGGAGAAGTGCGTTCCTGCTCCGTTTGGAAAGCGAGAATGTTCTGATTTGGAAAAACTAGTCGAGAATTCCAATGATCAGTTTTCGGAACGCTTCCTGAACTGTGCCGACAAAATGGGCACTCTACCAGTGGGCGTTTCTTTCGCAATTTGAAGATTATTTCTTTCTTAAGCATATAACAATATTCACATTTTTGCAATAAAATATATTATGGATTCAAATACTTTGATTAGAAAGAATATAATTATAATGTATATCCATTTGTAATATAAATGTGAATACAGAAAATTTTGTTCTGAAATATTGTAACTTGGGAATAACGGCCACAGGCAGACCTTTCTGTGAAAATCATGTGGTCGCGAAAGCGTTAATTTATTCTGGAGCATTAATAGCCCCGCCTTTATTCCCATATTACTTTTACTTCTTTTTTAAGAGTAAATTTTTCTTATTTTAACGTCTGTTAAATATTAGGAAAATAAATTCTAAAAACAAAGTGGTGCAAAAGTAAGGAGGGACTAAAAATGCTCTGGAATAAATTGAAATGTTGGCAACTATGATTTTAGTCTTTCGGTGGAAGTGGTCGTCGTTTTCGAAATGAACTGCTCCTACTGTGATTTAAAAAAAAAAAAAAAAAAAAAAAAAAAAAAAACAGATGTCCGTTAGGAATATGTAAAGCATCGATATATATTTTTGTTTCTAATTGCAGTTGTAAAACACGTGATTTAAATTAAACTTGGAATATGTAGATTTTATTCAATTTTGTAAATGGCTAAAATACATTTTAAATATCTGTGTTCAGAATTCAGACGTTGATTAAATAAATTGATTTTTCAGTGTACACTATCATTTAATTTAATAGTTAATTTTCTATAATTATTTATAAATTTAAAATTTTGTAAAAGCAGTTTTTAATGAAACTTTCGTTTGAAAAAATAAATAAGCATGTGTCTTAAGATATATAAACTATAAGGTAATTAAGATATTATAAACTTGATTATTAACGTAATATAAACATAGCATGAACTTTCAGTATGAAAACGATCTGTCATGGTAACGATAACACATTATGAACAATATTTGCCCTTAAATTTAATCAGTCTATCCATACGTATATAAACAAAGGAGTGTATTCGAAAATGTCTTTATTTTATTTATTTTTAAAAGCTGCAATTAAATAAACCATTATTATTATATTTATTTACTTTTTATGTAGCAAGCTGAATACATATATACAAGAGTCTATTAATATTTTTTACTTTAATTTATGTTTATAGATGAATATCTTTAACACGATTTGACCATTTTTAAAATATTTCCGCCCGCCTGTGTGTGTGACAAAAAGTTTAGGTGCCAGCTCTAAATCAAGAACCAATACACAACTTAAAAAATTATTTTTAGTTGCATCTTGACACATATTGGTACTAACCAACCTCTTTTTCATATCACTCAACAAGTAACGTTTATATACTGTGATTTCATACCATTTCCGGGATTGCTTTCTCAGCATCTGTTGTGTATAATTGCACAAAACTTAATATTTGTATTACGGCTATTATGAAAAACTGAGTTCGTCGAATTAGGTATATATCGGCTGGCAGATAAATCTTTTAAGCTGCAATTTCCCCATCTACGAAAAGGCTATACTTCAGACTCCATAGCGTGTAAATGCTCTAAACTTTGATATGTGCGATTACCATTATTACTTTTAGACAAAAGAAACCACTTGAAAACATTCTTGTTTTATTTTGGCAATAAGTAGTATATATATATGTATATATATATATATATATATATATATATATATGTGTGTGTGTGTGTGTGTGTGTGTGTGTAAAATAAATAAATAAATATTAAAAATACAATTGAATGAAAACGTGCCGGAGAAATTGAAAAATGAATATCAATTATATTACATTAACTAACATCGAAAATTAGTTACATTTACAAAATAATTGACAACAAGTCAAAAAAAATAAACTAAGGTTCAAAGAAAGTTTCCAAACGAAATTTCAAGAAACGAATATAGTAACCGTTGCTAAGAAACGCAACAAGGTTACTGTTATTCTTTATATAGACCAATAGACTAACTTTATATAAATCAATAGACTAAAAATAAATAAATAAATAAATAAAAATGTTGTTCTATATTAAGTTTCATTTTATACAGAATTATTTATTTATTTATATTTCAATATTTGAAATCGGCATAAATTTTTGCATTGTCGAAATTTAAAATGGTAATGACCTTCGTCACATCAAACGGAAACGATGCATTAAATTTATCTTCATCAGATAAAACTGAAACGAAAGATTCTTATTTTTTCATCAAATGATTACTGATAGATGCATACTTGCCAACCATCTCATTATGAACCGTACAATTTTTAGTAGGCGTCTTTTTTTTCACACCAATAATTTTGTAGAGTAATTTTAGTCTTATTTAATCATAACAACATTTGGAGAGAATATCTCTGAAAATATAGTGGTGATGGAAAAGGGGCGTTTTTTCAGGGGGCGTTAACAATTGTACGGTTATTAATGAGATGGTTGGCAAGTATGTAGATGTCTCGATGAAATAAGATATATACTCATAAGGTAAATATAAACTGAAACGCTGTGATAAATCTATCTACATCGGTTAAGCGATGCATTAAATCGATATTCATGAGATAAAATTGAAACAATAAATTTAATCTATCATAATCTGATCACCCTAAAACGCATATCCCTTCTTTTTTTTCTGCCCATTAGATAAACTGAAGCGATGCATTATTAATCTATATTAATGAGATAAACCTGAAACGATAGATTCAAACTATCATCACCATTTAAACTGAAACATGTTTAGATATAATTAATCTGTTGTCATCAGATAAAACGAAATTGAAACGCGTTTTGAAGCTTAAAAGCAGTCTTCATCAAATTAAAATAAACTGAAGCGTGTTTCGATACGTTCAATAGATCTTGTTCGTTTAAAACTAAACGGACAATGTGGTTCGAGGGATTTTCCTCACATAAATTAAAATATTAACAAGGATTTGGATATATTTCCAATAAACTTATTTGTTCAGATAATTCCTTGTTATTTTGACAAAACTAATGATACTAATTTAATTACTAATATAGTTGATGGATAAAATTTCCTAAAATCTGGAAAATTCAAATACCTTAAAATTAAATTTAGAAAAAATTGAGTTTAGTTCGGTCCACTGCCCGACACAAAAACATGAGATAAAATTAAATTCGGGCTGCAAATAAACAAAGGATTTCAGTTTTTATGCAAAAGAAAACAAATAACAAAATAGCGTTCCTCTCCATCCAAAAGTAGTTAAAGATTTATTTGCCAGTAAAAGAAATAATCCAGGTGACGTGCCCTTAGCGACCGTGTTACACTGAGGGTTATTATTCGAAATTTGGTGAATTACATTTACTTTATGCGTTTATTCTACCATTTTTTTAAGTGTGAATATGATTTGAATTAGTATTTGTATTTGTCTATTCTATTGTCTGTTTCTCCGCCTCCAGTGTCCATAAGTATTTTAAGAATTTTTTATTTTTACTTTCCTTTATTATATTCAATAGAAGAAAGTACTGGATTCGTAAAATTTTTCGATCTTCGGTTTTTGATGGATTTACACGTTTTGAGAGTTCTATAACATGATTTGACTATTTTTAGAAAATGTCTGTCTGTCCGCCTGCCTCTCTCTCTCTCTCTCTGTGTGTGTGTGTGTGTGTGAGACAAAAATTTTGTGGCAACAGTATCACCGGATCTACTGCTCAGAATTGTACATAAATTTACATGTAGAAGCAACTTGAGCTAAATTAGTGCCTATCAACTTTTGGTGCCAACCGCTCAACAGGTGGTGCTGCTATACAATGATTTCCACAATTTAAGAGGAAGCTATATCTCAGGTTCTAATGCGTATAATCAATCAAAATTTGATATAAAGGAAGGCCATTATGAGACATTATACTGACTCAGTTTGGATGCTTATGTACAGAGAGGTGGCGCTGCTATACAGCGATTTCTGCAATTTAAGAAAAAGCTATATTTCAGGAACTGCACAATACTGCACAGAATATTCTCAGAATACTGCACAGAATTGCATATAAATTTATATGTTGATGCACCTTAACCTAAACGAGTGTCTGACAACTTTTGGTGTCAACCTCTCCTCAGATGGCGCTGCTATACAGCAATTTCCGCAATTTAAGGGAGGCTGTATCTCAGGTTCTGTTGCGTATCATCAAACAAAACGTGATATAGTAAAGACCATTATGAGACATTAAGCTAATTCAATTTGGATGCTTATCGGCCAATAGGTGGCGCTGCTATACTGCAAATTTCCTCGATAACGGGAAAGCTATATATCAACTTCTATGACATATAGCTGTAAGAAACTTGATATGTGAGATAACTATTATAAAAATGCATTTTTTAAGGTGTCATTTATAGAAAATCTTTCTTTGGATATTTAGTGTTGGTTTTCTCTAAGATGAAATTTAATTATTTGCACTTAGTGAATTTGTATAGGAAAATACAGAAGAAAGTCTTATGGTGGCCACAACACACTAGTTTTTATTTTATTTCATTTTTTTTAATGATATGTGTTATTCAAATTCATTATTGAATATTCCCTACTTAAAATGTCTCTAATAGAACCTGTTCCACTGGTTTGTGTACAAACATCCAAAAAATGCCAATGCATTGCACCTTAGGGGAGACATTTTTATAAATCATATTTAAATAACTTTATCAAAAGATCATAAAGAAATTCGCATTTATTGTTCATATGCTAAGAAAATGTTTTGTATGAAATATAAAATGCTTAATCACCAGATTTACAGGGTTACGCAAAAACGTTTTAACACTTTCCAACAATGTTTCAGAGTGATTATGAATTAATTAAATTTGTCTATATGTCTGTCTTTCTGTCTCTCTATTGTGTGATAATATAGACAAAGAACATAGAATGTTATACGACACAACGAGTTCGTACAGTTGGAAAGTGTTGATAATCAGTGTGTACCTCATGATTTTTCGTTTCTGTTTTAGTTTTAAAAGGTGTAATGCTTAATTATATTTTTAAAAACTTAAATAAAATCTTAAAATAGCAATAATGTACGTTTTTGCATCGCGTACTTTGATTCATTAAACTTTATATGGTTATAGATCACCGTTCTCTCAAATAACGGATATTTTACAGTACGCAAAATTATTTTTGCGACAGGTTACTTCTGAAGCAAAATATAGTCAGTGCTAAATGTGGATAAATTGTGCAGGAAAATTAAAGAGTCCATTTTTTTATATACAAATTTATTTTAAAATTTATTATACATTTCCGCTAAAGGCATGTATGCTAAAAGCACGCCACCGAGCGGGGATAACATTTCCGCTAAGGACACGGGTTTATAGAATTCCGCTAAGGGCACGGCCCCATAATCCATAATAAATCCATATTCCTAAACTTTTTCTTTTCCCGAACTGTTCACCTGCTCCCAACAATTCCTGCGTTTCAAGTTTGGAGTCGCTCCGAACTGTTCATCTGCTCCCAACAGTTCACATGTACCGAAACGTTTAACTGCTCCAAACTATTTCGACAAAATAAGACTGGTTTTCTGCATAATTTTTAAACGAACGGATTTTCTGTCCCCGTTTCGCCAATTAAGAGATATTTCTTTTTTCTGGGAATTGCCGAAAGCAAACAGTTCCTTCGGTTTTTCGTCGGAACTGTTCCAACGAACTGTTCTTCCTTTTTTACCCATCCCCAGGTGTTGCATTCTCCGCCTTTTTTTTTTTACTGCATTTTCAGGGATGAAAAGTTTTTAGATCTTTTCTGCCACCAATATTTTTATTGAAAATTTTAAATGGTATTTTCATAACAATGTTTTAGAATTAAGCAGGATGAAAAAAAAAGATTATAAAAATTGTGGTGGTAAAAAAGTCAGGAATTTCTTATATTCGAATCAGAGCTAGAAAATAAGTGGAGAATGCGATCCCTAAAACCCTATGGTCAGAGCTCGAAGTCTCCGCGCTTTCACCATGACACTTTCTTTGATAAGAAATTTCCGCCGTTTTTGCTACCACTACTTTTATGCAATATCTCTGTCCCATAGCTGCCAATATTTTAATTCATTCCGGAATAATTTTAGCTCCGCCTGTATTTCGCACCACTTATTTTTTAAAAGTTTTTTTTTTTTTTTTTTTCTTATTTTATCAAAAATATGCATTGAAGAAAATTTTCCATGAATAAAGTGTTGCGAAATAAAGGCGGAGCTAAAAGTACTTCGGAATAAATTAAAATATTGGCAGTAATGCTATCCTATTTAATCACGATACATTAATACAAAAATACACTAAATATTGCTGCATAAATGTAGTGGTGGTAAAAAGCGAAAAATTTTTTACTGAGCAAGGGGTCCTGCGAAAAGTGTTGAGATCCCGATCTCTGCTACCAGAGTTGTCAACCTAATCTGAAGGATTGTTAGTACCGTCCTTTTTTTCCCACCCCTTAATTTTTAGAGTAATTCTCTTCAAATGTATTTAGGATGTATTACGAAGAAAAATACTCTCAACAAAGACTGATGTAGAAAAGGGGCGGTACTAATAATCCTCCAGATTAGGTTGACGGCTCTGTGTTATGGTACGCACATCAATTTCTTCAGCAAATCCTGATCCATTAATTTTTGCCGATTTTGTGAGAGAAATTGCTTCAACATCCATCCCAGTATGATATAAATATAATGTATTCGAACAACCTTTTTCCTGCATGCCATAAGAGGTTAGACGTACGAACAGGTTTCCTCTGATTTTCAGCAATCAGAAGTATGGGCCGTGTAATGTCATCATCCAAGATATCGAACAAAACGAAGGGGAACATGTGTTAAAATAAAATAAAACTTCTAGCTAGAAAATGTTTTAAATGAATGCATCAAAAATTATAGGTTCTGTTTTATTTCTTACTATTATTTTTAAAAATAATTATCACTTGCATAGCTGCCAATATTTTAATTTATTCCATAGTAATTTTAGCCCCGCCTCTATTTTGTTCCACTTATTTTTTAAAGCAATTTTTTTCTTATTTTATCGAATTTATATATTGAAGAAATTTTTCTGTAAATAAAGTGGTGCGAAATAAAGGTGGGACTAAAAGTACTCCGGAATAAATTAAAATATTGGCAGCTATGCACTTGTAGATTTAAAAAAAAAAAAAGTTATTAATATTAAATAATTGCTGAAAAGTAGTCTCTTGAAACAGCCCTACCTGTAGTTTCAACAGATTTAACTTGAATTTTATTTTCAGAAAACTTCAATAAAAATAAAATCTTATAACTATTAAACAAATTTAATTTTCACATTTATTTTGCTTTGGGGGAAAGAAAAATAAAACATAAAAGTAAGTTTAAACATTTTCAGAAAATAAACTGATCTAAATTAAAATCTATATACCACAATTTTAGCTTCTGATTAATATTATATAAGTAAAATAGTTATTGCTATGGTTATTGAATAACGAAGGTGTAGAAAAGGGGAGGACTCGGGAAATTCATACCCTACCCACTGGATTATACAAAATAGAAATGTTTACTCATATAGCAATTTTTGTAATTGATATTAAAAATAAGTAAATAATAATTAATACTTAATTATTAATTGAGTTTGTTGAAAATAGTTTTAATCCATTTCGAAATGAAATTTTTGAGTCCCGTCCATGATTTTTGAATTGTTGTACCGCTATAGTTATGATTGTTTAAATTAAATTGCATTAATAGGGTTGTTACAATCTTGAATTTTTACCGTCTTTTAATATTGTTTTTGAACAAAATGACCCTTTTAAAAATCCTCTTAGTATTTAAAAAGAAAAAAAAAAAGTTTTTTCTTAAATGTATAAAGATAATTTTTTATTTTTATTTATTTTTTTATGTATAAAGATAATTTTATTTATTTATTTATTAAAATTACTTTTTGATATTCATAATTAGTTTTTTAAAAACAACTCGTTATTAAAATGGCTAATACTGGGGTGGGGGGGGGGGGAGGAGGATCATTACTTTCTAATCTATATAAATACAGTCGAACCTCGTTAACATAAACACTGTTAACGTGAATTACTTTCAACATGCACTGTTTCCACAATCCCCGTCAAATTGAAGATTATTTTAGTTTTATGAAGAACAGTTACTGATAGCATAAACTACTGATAACATGAACAAATTTTTTGCCCCCCCCCCCCTCCCTTTGAGATTCATGTTAACGAGGTTCGACTGTAAAAAGAAATGTGTGCGTATCTGTGTGTCTGTCTGCGCCCTGGTGCTCAAACTACTGATCGCAGAGCTACAGAACTTGGCAGATGGGTAGCTAGGACTCTGCAGGTGTTCAACTCATCGAGATTTTTTCTAATTTAAAGTTTATTTATTTTATTTATTTATTTATTTATTTTTTAATTTATTATTTCATTTCAATCGTCCGCGTATCTTAGCAACGGCTATTACGCCATTTATTTTTTTATTTATTTCATTCATTGATTCGCTTAAAAGCGAAATTTTTTCCCCTTGTTTTATTTTTTTTATATTTATTGAAAATCCAATGGTAATACAGTAGAAGAAATTAATTATCTTAAATTTTGAATTAAAAAACTTATTTATGACCGTTGTGTTTATGCATAATTCTTGTTGTGTAACAACTTTTTATTTCTCATTTTTTTAATTTATTCTTGTGGAAGGATTTTTTTATTTTTATTTTATTTTATTTTTAGTATTTAATGGGGGGGGGGGGGAGTTAATATAGTGCAGAAATCAGTGAGTTTATTAAAATTTAAGTTTAATTAAAATTTATTTGTTTATTATTTATTTCATTTACTATTAAAATAAAATCTACTTTTTCTTTTGTTTATTATATTGGTCGGTATTATATGGTAATATACTGTAATGAACGAGGTCTACAAAATACATGGTCAGAAAACTAAAATATTTAATAGATGCTGAGATACAGCCATCTTCAAAATCGTAGTTCTTAAATAATAGCAGATACACCTGTCGTCGTTATATACCCAAATTAAAGTGCCCAGGAAAGACCTCTTTGCAGGCAGTGGGAACCTGGACCCGATTCCGATGCAGTGCGGGAGGAAAATGCACTACCGAAGACAAAGGGTACATGAAGCGAGGTTTATAGCAAATTCAAAGCTGCTTTTTTTTTTTTTTTTTAATTTAGTTTTTTTTTTATTTTTAATGTGATATAAAAAATATAAATAATGATTCAATTAAAATTTTTGAAAATTCATTTAAATATAGTGACCAGTGAAGTGGACATAGCCTGCTAGTTGCTAATAATTCGGAGGAAAAAGAGAGAGAGAGAGAGAAAGAGAAAGATTATTATTGAAATAAAGAAAAGGGGTAAAATTAATTAATTTAATATTCCTAATTATTATTTTAATTTTGTTACAACATTGTCCTTGCTAAACTGTTATGTTAATCTATTTATACCTACCAAGATTGGCCAATTCTAAAAGATTTATTTTTTTAGCCTGCCTGGCTTGGTTGTAGTACAAATAAATTAATTAATTAAAATTAAAATTAATTTAAATAAATAAAGTTTTCTTAAAAGTGCATCCTTATCGTTAATTTCCAAGCTGTAAAATAAACAAAAATCGTTGTAACGTCCAACCCATGCACTTAGTGAATAAGTCATGGTCCACCCTTTAAGATTAATATTATAAATTGCCCTTTGACTTTCTTTTATCACATTACAGATTATTAAGAACTTGAAAAAAATAAATTAGTTTATCGATTACAAAATTCTGACAGCTTCAGAGTGTATTATACTGTTATTTCACATAAATACGTAGGTTTTGATTACAAAACTGGCAGTTTTGAAGTGGGTGATGATTATTACGAGGTAGTCATGACAGACTTAAAGTGTAAAGTGAAATTTATTTACAGTGTAACTGATAAAATTGATTATTTTAATTATACTTCTATAACGGACAAATTGTTCTGTTGAAATATTTATTTATGACTAGCGGTTCGATGATTATCTATGACGAACGATTATTTATGACTAGACCTTCGGCGATCAGCTGGTTCGCGATCCTTGAAAAATCGGACTTTATGAAACTCTGGCTCGGTGGCGCCTGCGGCGCCTTTTCCCGTTTCAGGTCCTACAACAGCTTATTGACATATAGTGAAAATAGCTTTATTGAAAAATTTAATCACAGTAAATTCCCGCTCGGTTGCGCCTGCGGCGCCCTCTTCCCGTTTTAGTATGTGAAACAGTCTGTTCACTCACCGTGTTATGATCTTTCAAAATTCTAATTTTAGCAAAGTCCCGATCGGTAGCACCTGCGGCGCCTTATCCTCGTTTTAGAACTTACAACAGCTTTCTCGCTCATAGCGCAAATAGCTTTGAAAATTTTAACTGTAGCAAATTCCTCTCTGTGACGATTAAGGCGCCGCTTTTCGTTTCATGATTTGAAACAGCCTATTCGCTCATCATGTAAAGAACCTTTGAAAATTCTGATCGTGGCAAATGTGCAATCTCGTGGGGCCTACGGTCTCCCAGTCCTCTCCCTCATAATCAGAATTGGAGATATTGAATTATAAAATATCAAAGCGTCCTCTCGCGACAGATATTTGCAATATGTACTCTTCAATTTCAATTTAAATGAATTTAAAATGATGTTTTATACCTATAAAGTTATATTAATTAGCATTATTATAAAAAAAAAAAATAAAAAAAAATGCGTCTGATTTTTTTGGTAGTTTTTCTCTGAAAACTGCGGGCTAAATAGTGTTAAAAATCCTTAATACGAAATGTGAGCGGAGTATCGGAATTCGAAAGCCTGCAAAATAATTAGAATTGGAGATATTGTAATAAAGGTGTTTTGGCTTTTCTGTGGTTTTCTCTAAAACTCCCGTACGGAATTTAAGACTTATATCAGTTCAAAAGTCCGCAATATTTTAAATGATGTGTTATAAGTAATTTAATCATAATTAGAATTCTAGATATTGAATTATTAAAATATAGATTTGCGCAGCATATACTCTTCAATTTCAATTCAAATAACTTTTAAAATGACACATTACTTGTGAAATTATGTTACTTAGAACATGAGATACAAAGGTAATGTAAAAATTTTTGTAAAAAGATTTGTGTCTGACTTATCCATGGTTTTCTCCGAATCTTGCATAATTCCCGGCTATATAATGTTAAAAATCCTTAGTACGAAATGTGAGCGGAAATTGATTGCGAAATTGAAATACGAAGCTCTGCAAAATATAAAAGAATAAAGGCGTTCACGGTTTTCCGTTATTTTCTCCGAAACACCCGTTCCTTTTTTACATTTTTGTCCCTTTGCCCCTCACCTTTCCGCCCCTCCTCATAAATTTACACTTGAAAATATGCGCAATCGATTTATCTTACCTTAAAACCTAATGCCAATTTCGAACGCTGTAACTTTTTTTTTGCCCCTTCGCCCCCCCCCTCTCAAGCCCTTTCTAATAATTCTACAATTTTATAAATATTTACAATCGAATTATTGGGCGTTAAAACCAAATATTACGAAATTTCAACGGCCTACCTCATTTTAAAATACTGCAAAATATAAAAGAAAACTTAATCTTACTTTTTTTTTGGTCACGTGAGTCGTGATAAATATAATTTTCCCCCAAAAATGTAACTTTTTTGCTTATTCACGTATTTTCATGATAATTGAACTGTAGCTTTATAATATGCTGTCTAGGCGGAATATTAATTTAAACTTAACATGAATGAAAATTTGAAAAAGTTTGAAAAATGCAATTTTTCCCCTCACTATAAAATACGTGACATCTTAATTGGTTACAATCATTTCCTTTTTCATCGCAGTCAGTCGTCTGACAGTTGAAATGATGTTGCCACCTAAAATTCATGCTTTAGTTAATTTTAAACAATCTAATTGTTTTATCGATAAGCCGCTTGCACTCTTAGATTCAGAAAAAATGTCCCTTTAATTTGGTACCGAATTCGTAACAATCGGACTAATATTTCTAATTTATTTTCCACTTTTTCTGCTTTTAACTCCGTTAGAATATCTATCTTTATGCAATCGCGGTGAATTCTCAGTCATTGAGATCGCTTTTTGATTAGACATAGGTCGATATTTTAATTAATATCTCCACAACTATTTAAAATTTTTAAATTATTTTTTCACTATCCCTTCGGAAAGGCTTCTGAGCACCCGTATGTCAAATTTTGTACTTCTACGTTCAATAGGGCTGAACGTATAGATGCACAGACAGACAGACATTTTTTTTTTTTTTTTTTTTTATTATTATAGATAGATTAGCTGTTCGATGCTTTAATGTTTTTTTCGGTTTCAAAAGAAAAAATAAAGTATTGGAACAAATTCTTTGTTTTTGCATAGTTTCCAACATTTTAACACTTTCGAAACCGCTGACGTAGATTCTCCTCATTTGAAAATCTATAACTCCACCAGTGGGCGTTTCTTTTGAAGTTAGTATTTCATTCATTTCTTAAAAACATACACATTATTCATATTTGTACAACCAATATACAGTCGGTAACAAAAGTCTCCGAACACTAGCAAAAATTCCTATGCAAAAAAAAGTACACTTAATACAGTTTTGTTAAATAAATCCTTGTCGAATCCTGTTCTTAGTCAGTCTAAAAACAGTATTCGACAAGGATTTATTTAACAAAACTGTATTAAGCGTACTTTTTTTATACTATAGGAATTTTTGCCAGTGTTCGGAGACTTTTGTTACCGACTGTACTATGGATACAAATATTTTGATTAGAAAGAGTATAATTATATAATGTGTAATATGAATCTAAATATAGAAAATTTTGTTCTGCAATGTTGTGACTTTGGAGAATAATGCCCACAGGCGGACCTTACTGTCAAAAAGACAAAAACATGTGGTCGCGAAAGTGTTAATTTATTCCAGAGCATTTTTAGCCCCGCTCTTATTTCGCACCACTTTATTTTTAGAATAATTTTCTCCGATATATAACTAAAATAAAATGAGAAAAAATTACTCTTTAAATAAAAGTGGTGTGGAATAAAGGCAGGGCTAAAAATGCTCCGGAATAAATTAAAATGTTGACAACTCTGTTTCTGAACAAATGTCGTCAAATGAACAACATTAGCTTTTTATAACCAATCACACAAAAAGGCACGGGTTTTCCGATCCTCTTTATCCTGAAGATGAAAATGTTGGATAGAACATTAGAGGAGAAATACTAAGGATAGAACAGAGTTCAGCTTTTGAGAAGACTTCGGTCCGGGAGGAAGTTTTTCTAACATTTATTGTCAGAACAGCTGTCTCGGAATCCCGGAAAGAACGGGATAATTCCTCATAAGGAGGTGTGCAGCGAAAGTGTTGCTGCGGTTTAATAGAGACAACAGTCTCTGAATTATGTAAACTTTTGAATTTTTCTGATATATTGTTTTTGCTGTGTTAAAACTCATCTGTAAAAATAAGCTTAATCATTAAACGTTACAGTTAAATAAAATCTGATTCATTATTTGAATCAGGATTAGTTGAAAATAGATTTTGATTGGCCACCTAACAGATGCAAAATTGCCCATTGCGCAGCACTAGTGCGACATAGAAACCAACTAACCTAACAGCCGCAAAATCATTACAACGTATACAAACTATTTTCATTTATTAAATTTCATAGGCACTAAAAACTTTTTTTTTTTTTTATTTTATTTTTTTATTAAATAAAATGTGACAGAACATGCGCATTGTTTAGAAGAAATAAGCGTTTTGGCAATTTATTTACTCCAACAAAAGAGTGATGTTTATTTGTTTACTGATAACATATACATCAGATTTGTATGCTTGACTCGTAGTCCGCTTGTAAATCTTCGTCAGATAATTACAGATAGCACATGACAGAATTACAATACGAAGAAATGGAAGAACACCCAGAGCCAGCACGGGAATCGAACCCGCTCTCCTACGCTCGAAGGCGATTAGCAGTGTGGTGACATAACCATTCGGCCACGGAGGGCCGAGTGATAAATCGTAAATCATAAACCAGTTTTTCAAGCTATTTTTGCTACAATTACGACGTTCTCTATCTCTTTTCCATAGATATAATAATTTATATAAATCTATCATCTCCATGTTATCATGCAAAGATTTTTTAAGTCGAAAAAATTTTTTGGCATCAGCCATTAACAGGTATTAAAACTGGGCAATTGTAATAGAATCGAATGTTGATGAATTTTTAAAATGCTGATGTATCCGCGATTGCTCGCCCTCTGGTGGGCTAAGGTGAAATTACAATTAACAGGAATAGCTTTCGGCTTTCGTCGAGACGCCATTGCTTGTTGTATATTCGATGTTTAGTTTCACATATATTTATTGAATAAAAATGAATAGATCCAGTAAAAAAGATAACACATACTGTTGCGTGCCACAGTGTAACTCTAAAGAATCAAGAAATCCAGAATTAAAGCTTCCATTTATTTCCAAATGACAAATTTAAAATTTCAGTTCCTTCGGCTAATGGAAGTAAAGAATTAATCAGATGATTTGAAACTAATATTTGTTCAGCTTCAGTTAAACATCTACTTCCGATCGAACTTTGAGTAAACTGAAATATTTTTTCCAAAGACATTCGATTTTCCATAATGTAACGGCGGAGAAATTATAGCACGAATATTAAGTAGTAACACAAATAGAGCAATAATAAATACACGTGGCTATTATATTTACTAACAACAAAAGTTGGAAAAGCGCCATCTATCGATCATTACAAACGCGGATTGCACGGCTTTCAAATATACAAATAAATTTATGAAAGGAAAGGTAATAGTATTTCGTAAGTGAGTTATATTTGACTAATTTATGAAAAATATAATTTGTATAATCAATTGCTTTGTTATTATTATTAAATAAATACTGTTTTCCTATTTATTGGATTTTTTTTTTTTTTTTTTTTTTTTAGATTTTATATTAGAAAGTAATGTGGAATTTTCAAAATTCTTTCAAATATAGTTAGCAGCGGCGAAGGTAAAGCCTGCTATTTTTATTAAATAAAAATAGTTTAACTTAAATATGAACTAAATTAACAGGTACAGTAAAAGAAAAAAAAAATAAATTTGAAATGAAAAATGAGTATCTACAATTTTTCATTCATCTTTAGTACATAAATTATTCATATATTTTATTTGCTAAATTATTCGTGCGTATTCACTCGGAGAAAGACGGCCATTAACCGGTACCGGTAAAAATGGCCGTCTTTCTCGGAGTAAAAAGGAATCACTTTGTCTCCCTCGATTATCAATCTACGTCTTATTACTATATATATACTCTTTTCATCCAAAAATGATGGATCAGATCACAGACTAAGATATCAAGTATAAAATAGATAAATATAACTATAGATCGGGCAAGAGGTCTCAAAAGCGAAGTCTCAGCTGTAGCCGGTCCGCCATGCTTGTGTGAGCAGAGGATTAAAAGGTGCGCAGTTCATATTTCTCCATCAAGCATATATGAGCATATTTATATATATAATAAGCTTATATATATAAGCGGAACAAGCTTTCGTATGACCCTCATGTAGAAAAAAGCACTTTTTTGAAACGTTTGCAGCCTAATATTTTTTAAATATTTCAACAGAAGTCTAAATTTATCAGCTTGGTCAGGAACATTGTTTTAAATTAATAACTTGCTAATATTTTTGTGTTTTGTGTTTTTTTTTTTTTTTTTAATACAGATTTGTGTAATTTTTATTTGTGTAATTTTTGAAGTAAAAACTTCTTTAGGCGCGTTGAGCACTTTTTGGGTGAACAAATGTTATGGAACTCGCGTCATCGTCACCGAATGCTTTGAAGTGAAAACTTCTTTAGGCGCGTTGAGCACTTTTTGGGTGAATAAAAATCACGGAACTCGCGTCATCGTCACCGAACGCTTTCCATGAGCTATATGTATACTGTGTATATATGTACATAGATATACCTCCGTGCAATATTAGTATACATTATATATATACAAAGAGTATATCTCTCTACATATATATCCATATATGTAGCGCACGGCACGGCATGCCTCATATACATATATATACATAAAATGCATACTAATACGAGTAGTATACTGGCTACTGGCATCTGTCTCTTTCTAGTTTTATACTCTACACTGGTTCTCATAATTAAAAGGACACTCGTTTTTCTATATTAACGAAACACTGAACACTATTATTTAAACAAATATATCTTTTATTAATTTGAATTTCATTAATAGACTATATTTAAAAACATTTATCGTTTTTCTACCTTAAAAAACTTTAAATACGGTCAAAAAGATGATTTTTCAGGTGTTCACAATTATAAGGACTTAAGGACAGCTCAAATCTCAGTAATTTTTTCAATTATTCTATAAATTAATATTTTATGGGGTCTTTTTTTAGGGTGAGACAGTCAGATATTCTTTCTGGTACATATATATATAAATATACATTTTTTTTTTTTTTTAATATTCAGTTTCAGTACCATTTCATACAGCATAGATGATATTCTGAATACATTTAAACTATTTAAAATTGCATTCCACTTGCATGCACTTTTCTAATATGATAAGTTAAGGTCTTTTCAACTTTTAGGCCACGGGAAAGGCAATAATACAGAAGTTTCTTTCTTCGAACTATTTCCTATTGCTCTAGAAGTAGAGCAAAAATGTAAGTATTGTTGAAAAACATATTATTACCCCCCCCCCCCGCCCCCCAAAATCTAACAAAAATCTGAGAATTCCACGTTTAAAATTTGCGGATATTCTCATGATGTTCATAATAATAGAAAAAATTACTAAATTCAATCTGCTTTCAGTAGAAACAGCTCCCCAGTGCACCATAGATCCACCTTTAAAATGCCCGACTCATATCTGCCTTTAAAAAATCTGCCCTGTCTTTCGCTATCTTTAGATCGTGCCAGTAACTGTTAAATCCATTTGGTTAATCAAGAATAAAATGTTTTCCATCCGAAAATGCAACATTTTATCATTTCATATTGTCTTTATTTAACTTTAACACAGACTTCCTTTCCCCCATTAAATGCTTATTGATTATTACAGGTTTTTTATTAATTTTAACATATTATTAATTATTTTAAACATGCATAAAAGTGGACCCCGACCTTTCGTTAAAAAATACGAGCCAATTCAGCAGCAGTCATTATGAGTCTTTCGCTATCTTTAGATCGTGCCAGTAACTGTTAAATCCATTTGGTTAATCAAGAATAAAATGTTTTCCATCCGAAAATGCAACATTTTATCATTTCATATTGTCTTTATTTAACTTTAACACAGACTTCCTTTCCCCCATTAAATGCTTATTGATTATTACAGGTTTTTTATTAATTTTAACATATTATTAATTATTTTAAACATGCATAAAAGTGGACCCCGACCTTTCGTTAAAAAATACGAGCCAATTCAGCAGCAGTCATTATGAGTAGAACAGTAAGAGGAATTATGAGTCTTCGATCTCTGTAAAACAACTCTGATTTTCATCAGATCTCTCTCCTGTCGAACCAGCAGTTCAACGTTTGATCACATTTCCTTTAGCAATTTTAGATCTTCGAATTTCATTAGAAATTCTGCGGATTGAAATTATCCTTCCATTTAAAAAACACATTTATCATACTTCACTACATGAACGTTCTTTTTTTCGAGGAATTATCAGAAATGCCCGTCCAAGAAAAATTGTTGGCTTATATATGAATTAATCTCGCCCAGTAGTTAACAAATTCGCAAACTGTAATTTATCTGCTAGTAAGTTAAATAAAGCGAAAAATCTTGATTGCCCCTATAATTATGGACATCTAAGAATGTGGAGAAAAAAGTATTTTCCATTATTTTTTATTAATTTTGTTTCATATAAAAAAAAAAAATTACAGCAGTTTTGGTTTTTAGAATACTAGATATATTAAGTGCACTTAGTATAATCTTGTTCGCAATTATTTTTACATTAGTTATTTCAAAACATAAAGTGTCCTTATAAATATGAGAAGGAGTGTATGTATGTTTGTACTTTTTCCACAGTATATACATAGTTCACAAAGTACAAGCACGTGTTTTTATACAGACTGTTATATTTTTCTTTTTGCTTTCAATATAAATTTAAAGTTTAAATTGGTCATTAACACTTCTTTACAAACCAAAAATAATTCTAAAATAATAATCTAGTAGCTCGACGATACAATTCACAAGTTACTTAGTTTTCACTTCTATCGGCAGTCCCCAAAGACTGCTTTGATTTTTTTTTTTTTTTTTTTTTTAATACAGATTTAATAAGGATGGCATTTAACACTTAATTTACATTGCTTAATCAATATTTTACGTTGAACTAGAGCTACGTTATGAGGAATTATGAGAGATTTGATTGGTTTATTTGATTTTCATTGGTTTGAGTGCATTTTACGTTGAACTAGAGCTATGTTTAGATTTTACTTAAAAATATTTGAATTTTTAATATTTTAATATTATGCGACTTTTACAGAGAACAAATTACGATTGGCGCCGCTGGCACCGGAGAATATGTTTTTTGGTAAAAATTTTCAGGGGTCTCTGGCCAGCTAGTAGTTATTTTAAAGGGACACAATAAAAGATCATTTATCATTATGCCCTATGAGCTCAAATTATTTAAAGTGCGATAGCGTCTAATCGCCCTAATCGATTGAGCTGAAAATTTATATACATGTTATAGATCACCGTCACACTAACTGTATGAATTTTAAACTATATAGTCCTTATAGTTTTTTTTTTTTTTTTTTTTTTTTTTTTTTACAGGGACGCAAAGAATAATTCTTTATCGTTGTAAATGGGCTAAAATTATTTAAAGTGTGATAGCGCCTAAACGCCTTATGCAATTGAGCTGAAAATTTATATACATATCATAGGTCACCGTCACACAAACTGTATAGATTTTGGTGAGTCTAGCACTTGTAAGTTTTTACAGGGACACAACGAAATTTTCTTTATTATTATGATCTATGGGCTCAAATTATTTTAAGAGCATTAGCGTTAATTTAAACAACATACTATATTGAGAAAAATACTCAAACACCCTATTACAATTTTCTCTTTTATTTATTTAATGACATTCAACCGTTAACCCGTTAGTAGTCGCTACAGACAGCGCCATCTATTACAGATCGCGCACTTTTTATTTAACTGACACCAATAATTTTAAGAAGTGATGTGATCGACGTTTCTTCGATTTTATTCGCGTTTTCTGTATATCAAATGCCACTTTAAAAAAATTTTGGTGGCTATTGAATAAAAAAATCTGGCAACAATGAAGGATGGGCGGCAAATCGACCAACTACCGACTACTAACGGGTTAATTACACAATGTTCGGAAAGTCGACTGAAGTCACTCCAGATTGTTCAAGTTGTATACAAAGTGAATAATGAAATGTTGAAATTAAATGAATTCCCAGAAAGAGAAATGTAAGCAATTTTTCAAACTTCTAAATCCATCATTGTTTCGTGTTTCATTAGCTTTCCTGAAATTAAACAACAAAGAAAAGTTCAAACAATCTAATACGATGTTTGTTAGGTCTGAATTCACCCAGATGCGTTATAAGCCGAGAATACACTTATCTGTAGTTACACTCGCTTACCCCTATGTCTTAATTACTTTCGTAATTACCGTAATTTATGGTAGATAATCCGCAGGTAAGATGTGCCATTTTTCCACCAGAAATTTTATTTAATAGAGAAATCTATACTTTTTCGAAGGAAGAGCTCGTACAAATATAAATTTAATTATCAATTGAAATTTCTGGTGCAAAACTGGATTATATAACCTGCGGCGTATCTACCAGAAATTACGATATATTTGCGAACTTCCGCGTTTCGTTATATTTGGAGAGCGCTGCAACCCTTCTCCTTGAATTACGCACGTTCACATTACTGTATATAGATACACATTTTTTTTTTTATTATATATATATATATAATTTTAAACCTACTTTTACCTACTGAAACCTACTTTTTACTTCCATTACCCGACTACTGTAGGTAATGGAAGTATTGTATTCGGTCTAAAAATTCCATATTGAGTTTCCATCTGATTTACACGTTTCGAGGTCTCCCGAGTCCAAAAAAGTTGTTTTTAGCAGCTGGTCAGTGTGTGTGTGTGTAAGTGGGGAATCGTCTGACTATCATATCTTTGAAACTAATAAAGATAGAACAACGAAACTTCAGGATAAGACAGGTCTGGTGTCCAGATGAATTTTGTAACTTTTGGTGAAAACTGGAAAACTGGAAGTGCAGTCGGTAACAAAAGTGTCCGAACACTAGCAAAAATTCCTATGTATAAAAAGTACACTTTATACGGTTTTATTAAATAAATCCTTATCGAATCACGTTCTTACACTGACTAAGAACAGGATTCGACAAGGCTTTATTTAATAAAACCGTATGAAGTGTACTTTTTTTACATAATAATTTTTGCTATTGTTCGGACACTTTTGTTACCGACTGTAGGACATCAGAAACTGTAAAAGAGACCGTAAGTCCATATCTCAAAAACGGTGCTAACAATTTTCTTCAAAGTTGGTGTATAAACACTCTATTAGATGTTCTTTCAAATGGCAGAGATCGTTAGTTCAGGAAAATCGATAGGCTTCTGTATAAATAGCTCAATTTCAGGTCGCGCAAATGCATTTCTTTAAAAATAGCTGTACGGATTTTTTTTTCAAACTCGCCATATTAACCCCCTTTTAAATATCAATTTGTATGTAATTGTTGTTTTCTGGTCAACAATTGAGTTTGCTAAGTTTTGGTAAAAGTTGGTATCTCAAAAACGGCTCTAACGATTTTCTTGAGAACTGTTACATTAACCCATTTTAGATATCCTTTAATGTATCACGTGATTATTACAGAAAAATTACCAGTCATCCTGATTGAGTAGGTCAGTTTTAGATCTAGGAAATTGGTGTTGCAAGAAAAATGCCAATACCGATTTTTTTTTTTTTTCAATTGTTTATCTCGCTAAGTAAACTTCGTTTTATATGCCTATACACGGATGTCAGCTATCTTTTACAGAAAAATTGTTAGATGTCTACTTAGCTAGGTCAGTTTTATGTATTCTAATCGCATTATCTCAGAAAAATACGTATAATGCGTGTAATAGTGGATAATGGAAGTCATGTAGTTGTTTCACATCAGATCTTTGTAATTGTAGATACCATATTTATGTTGTATCATGATTTTTAATTTCGATTTGTTTTAATTTATTTCTTAATTGACCTTTTTTTTTTTTTTTTTTGAAAGCTCAGAAATGTTTGTGAAAAAATAAATTTCGAAATTAAATAACTCGATCAATTTTAACTATAGAAGTTTACTATTTTTGTTTTTTTACTTTCTCTTACCCATAAGGTTTGTTCAAAGGTTTGTTGTGTTGTTCCCTCAAAGTATTGTTTTGGGGTCAAATTTTCCAATGCGAGATTTTGTTATATTTACACGTTTTGAGGTCCTCTGAATACGAAAATCATGTTTTTAGCAAATGGTCTGTGTGTGTGTATGTGTGTATGTCTGTGTGTCTGTATGTGTGTGTGTCTGTTATCAGCATATCTCAAGAACAAATAGTAGCAGACATTCCAAACTTGGTATTCTAAATGTGTATCATATATAGATGCTACAGTAAGCTTTTCGTTAAGATCAAGCAAATGGCTCGTGTACAGGGACAATCAAGAGAATTCTAATACATTACGTCTATGGGGGAAATCGCAGGTAAGTAGAGTTTAAAGTCTATAGACTGCACTAAACCAAATGAAACGTATATATATATTTTGTAATAGAGATAGGGAACTGGGAAAAAATTTTTGTGTATGTAGGAGCCTCGCCTCCCCCCCCCCCTGGGGTGGAAGTCCCCCCTCGAGGGGAGTAAATTTTCATGATGGGTATCTTTCAAAAGAGCTTGCCAATACCTTTAAAACGAATGGTTGAACCATCGATCTGCGATAATTTAAAACAAAGTTATCGATTTTTTTCACTTTTAACGAAAAAAAAAACTTTTTTTTTTTTTTTTTTTTTTTTTAATATTGAGAATAAAATGGACTTTTTTTGGATATTTAGTGCTATACTACTTCTCTAATATGGAAATCGTCTGCATTATCATAAAAGATAATTTTTTTAAATAATAATTTTAATAAATTATTTAAAAAAAACAGAATTATTTTTTAATAACCGAATTAAATTTTATGTACAGTCCGTAACAAAAGTCTCCGAACACTAGCAAAAATTCCTATGTAAAAAAAGTACACTTGATACAGTTTTGTTAAATAAATCCTTGTCGAATTCTGTTTTTAGACTGACTAAGAACAAGATTTGACAAGGATTTATTTAACGAAACTGTATTAAGTGTACATTTTTTATATAGGAATTTTTGCTAGTGTTTGGAGACTTTTGTTACCGACTGTATATCTAGGTGCATTAATGAAACGGGGGGTTGAGGAAGCCGAAGCCTAATTTGAATTGTTTAACCTAGGTTTACATAACATCGATATCTTACCTCTTAATCTCCAACCTGTATTTATAGTATTAAATTTCAGGGTAAGAGAAAGTCGTGTGAGTGACACACCAGATTATTACTCAGATTTTTGTCGTCCATGTCTGCGCGTCAAAATAATTTTGCTAAATACAATAAATTAATAGTAAAGATGTGGGGTTGGTTGGGTTTTACGTCGCACTAGTGCTGCGCAATGGGCAATTAAAGATGTGGAAATTGTAATTAAATGTAATTTCGTAATTTTTAAAAATTTGAATTACGTGTCATGCTAAATTACTTGCTTCTTTTAAAACATCTTTTTAGTTTTGAAATATGTCCTTCTGACGAACGTCTGCGAAACACTTTTTCCGCTCTAGCTTAATTTTCACAACTCTTTGAAAATTCTTACTCATGCAAAATAATGATAATAATAAAAAGCACATTTTTTTTTAAAGGAATTAAATAAATAAAAATTATACAGACACGACATTGTTTCATTATTTAAAACATGAAAATCTGACATTGACAGATTTCAATTTAGTGCCAGAGGCCTACTGCTAAACTTGTTAATATCGACAAATTCTTCTTTAGTTAATTCGTGACGATCTAAATTCTATGATAAATTTTTCATTAAATCAAACCAATGTGTTTCAGCTGCAGATACTGTAACAAACAACGTTGGAAGTCCAAACTGTCTTATAGCCGCAAAACAACGTTTTTTCTCTTTTTCCCAATGAGGGGGAGGTGTGCCTTGGGGGGGACTCATGTCAAAGTTGTACCTTGGGGGGGACTCATGTCAAAGTTGTGCCTTGGGGGGACTTCATTCAATAAATCCCCATCCAATAAACCGACTGAAATAGGCCCTTAGCACTATTAAGAGTGACGTATAAAAATTCGACAACGCTGTACCGACTGAAATAGGGGTACCTTCGGGGGAACTCATGTCAAAGTTGTGCCTTGGGGGGACTTCATTCAATAAATCCCCATTCAATAAACCGACTGAAATAGGCCCTTAGTACTATTAAGAGTGACGTATAAAAATTCGACAACGCTGTACCGACTGAAATAGACCTCTAGCACTAATAAGTAAGCAGTATTTTTTTCTTCCTTTTACATTTAATAGTTTTGTAAAAGTATTGCATGCTTTCGAAAAAAAATTCAACTTCCGGTTTTCGATGGTTTGACACGTTTTAAGTGATCCAGAATACGATTTGACCATTTTTAGAAAATGCCTGCCTGTTTGTGTGTCCATAGCCTCCTTAACTAGATGCCTGTCGCGTAGCTCGGAAACTAGGCAACAGTTGAAGCGGTAGACAGCGTCACCTGGTACAGATTGCGCGACCTTTTTATTCAACAGACACAAAAAACTTTTAAAAGTGGGATACGAAAAGGCTAATAGAATCGAAGAAACGTCGATTATATATATCATGAATCACTTCTTTAATTTATTGGTGACAGTTGAATAAAATAGTCCCATAATCTGTACTAGGTGGCGCTGTCTACCGCTTCAATTGTTGCCTAGATTCCGAGCTACGCGACAGGCATCTAGTTAAGGAGGCTGTGGTGTGTGTGTGTTACAAAAATTTTGTAACAGCTCCAGCTCAATAATTAATACACATAATTTGATTTAAATTTACATGTAGTTGCACTTTGACATAAAGGAATGCCTATGAAATTCTGCTGAAAATCGTCCAACAGGTGACATTGTGTTGCCCTTTTTAAAATTTTTTGACATGGCATTATGGGACAAAACTTCGTATAAATGCATCGATTACAGTCGGCAGCAAAAGTATCCGAGGACTAGCAAAAATTCCTATATAAAAAAAGTACGCTTAATATTTAGTTAAGTAAATTCCTTGTTAAACAAATCCTTGTTAAATTAATCGTTTAGTTAAATAAATCATTGTTAAACAAATCCTTGTTAAATTAATCGTTTAGTTAAATAAATCCTTGTTAAACAAATCCTTGTTAAATTAATCGTTTAGTTAAATAAATCCTTGTCGAATTACGTTCTTAGACTGACTAAGGACAGGATTTGACAAGGATGGATGGATGGATGGATGGGTTTAACGTCCCAACTAGTGCTGCGCAGATGGGCAATTGGCGACGGTCTGGCATACACCCCTAGAGTTAGTCCGGAGACATGCCATCACAATTTTGATCCTCCACGAAAGGTATGGCTCTCCCGCTTCGGTGACCCCTAGAGGTATAATTTTTTATGGGAACATGGAGGACATTGCGGCCATGACAGATTTTACGTGCACCAGCCACCATTAGTGTACACGACGGTCTTTGGCCGGCTAGAGTACTGATCTGGGATTCGACAAGTATTTATTTAGCAAAACTATATCCAGTGTACTTTTTTTATGTAGGAATTTTCGCTGGTGCTTGGGTACTTTTGCTGCCGACTGTAGATATTAGAGTACATTCCGGACTAGTAACCTTTTTGTTCCCGAACATAACATTCCCACCAATTCATTCGCCGGTTTTAAACCGTCAAGCCAACATCCCACTTCCAACAAAGCAGGCATTCAGCCTCCTTAAAAGCAAGTTTCCACTAGAGAGCCTCCGAGGAGAGAGACGACAAATGATGAAATTACGTTACGGCGCATGCTCGTAACAGACATTTTTTCTACCAAACTGGGTTTTGGTAGAAAAATTCGAACACTTCTCAGTCGAATATCAACAGCAAAAGATTTAGAGATATCATTCTTTTTTTGGCAGTAATCCTTTATTTTAGCTATAGTTTCGAGCACAGTGCTTTAAAGCCATCAAAAACCCTTTTAAAGGAGGATTTTTGTCAAAAAAATTTCTAAGCCAATGAGAAGTTTACTCGCTATTGTCGCCTCTCTCCTTGTAGGCTCTCTAGTTTCCACCAAACCAAAATCAGTTGCCAAGAAAGCGATTATCGCCAAAAGAAGGCGCAAAAACCGCAGTGATGTTCGCGGAGTTTTTCTTCATAGCATGTACAGGGATGGAATACGGGCGCAGTATTCATGCCACTACCAATATAAGAAAATTTTCTACTTCTTAAATCAACGATATTATAGGTAGAAAAATTTCTTAAACAGATTCCGGTATGAATTCTGCGCCCGTGTTCCATCCCTGCATGTATAGGGAATCCGTACACTACTTCTATCACTACTCAATGTATAAATGTGCACAGTGAGAATTGTTTTTGCCGAATCATTACCGAATTTAAAGAACAACTTATAATAGTAACAGTTAACTAGGGAAATTGTTTCTTTACATAGAATCATCGCTTTCTCTCTGAGTGGTAGGTGCAATATTTTAATATGAGTTTTTTCCAAAGGAATTTGCTAGTTACTGTTAAAACGAATGATTGAACCATAGGTCTGTGATAATTAAAATCAAAGTTATCGGTTTTTCTCCCCATGTTTAGCTAAAAAAAAAAAAAAATAAAAAAAAAAATAAGATAAAGGTTGTTCTTAAAATGTCGTCTGTATGGAACAAAAGTGACATTATTTGCATATTTAGCTCTATTTCTCTCAGATGAAACTCGTCTGCATTCACGATGGGGTCAAGTTTTTAACGTTTGATCTTTGTTTTTTAGTGGAGTAAATTAAAAACAAGTAATTTCAGGCGATCCAAATGTTGTATTTTGAAGTTAATACGCTTATTACTAGAAAAGTTTGTTCAAGATTTATAAGTGTCAAGGAATCTTCGGGGTGAAAGTTGTCTGAATAATTTTAAATAAACTTTTGAATTTAATAACAGATTTGAATTCTATTTAAATGTAGGTACAATAATGAAACAGGGGGCTGAGGGGAGCTGCCGCCCCCTTCATAAAGAATTATTTGTCAAATAAGGCTGTTCCGAAGTCTGATTTGAATTGTTTTAACATAGGTTTACATAACAGTACTCGTTATCTTACCCCTTAATCTCCAATCTGTACTTGTAGTATTAAATTTCAGGGTAAGAGAAAGTCGTGTGAGGGACATACCAGATTATTATTATTATTATTATTTTATTTTATTTTATTTTTTCTTATTTTTTCTTAATTTTAATTTGGAGCCATATTACGTTTCTTATAAGCATTTTTGAAGAGGTAAAGAGGTTTTTCTTTTGCCATTATGTTATTTTCTGAATACAATAATTCAGCGTAATTTCTTAATGAAATTAATATTATGTCCATCATTTCGAAAAACTGTCTTTCCCTTACAATATCAGAAGAGAAATTGAAAGACTCATAACCTGAGAGATCAATTTTTAAACCTCAAAAACTTTTGTTTTACCAATATAGCTACATTATATTTGTAAATACAGTATGAGATATTCATATACAAAGTGGGGTGAAATATGAGACTCTAAATGAATACAATATGAGATTTTATTGGATAATCGTAAACAGAAAGTCTTAAACCCTTCAGGTTTACTTTTTCTTAAAGTTTGGATCATACAACTTCATTCTGAAGTCATAAAAATGATGTAAATTTGGTTCAAATATTAATAAGTTACAACGAATTAGTTGCATACTTTTTGACAGTATATATAATTACAGTGGCTGTAAATAGTGCATCTAAATCGCGTTGTTTGCAGCACTCGTGCCTACTATTGATGAAGGGTCGTGTCTTCTTTCGACTCGAAACAATTTTTGCGAGTTCTTGCCTTTTGTAGTGTTTATTCAAAGTTTTATTCCTATTAGTTATCAAACTGGCTTTTACGGGTTAATGTGGTAAATTATTCATCTGTTCATTTTTTCGTTCTCATTCTTATTGTTAATATATATATATATATATATATATGAGGAATTCAGCTTTTCCAATTCCAGAGAAAACAATACCACTCAGCCTCTTATTTATTAGTTTATGCAGAATGGCAACAGCTGTTACCTGAAACGAAAGTTACGAGAAAAAGCGGGAGTTCTTCGCGAGATGTCAGAATAATCAGACGGGATCAGACATATGCTGTTTGAGCATAAGTGCTCAGAACTTTAAGTTGTTCTCACTAGTTATGGAAATTAGCACAGACGGTGCTCAGAAGTTAATGTTATTTTCTAAACCGTTTTAACTGCTGCATTGTATAGATTAATTGTAAATTTGTGTTCGTCATTAATTAGATTAGTTATAGAATATGTTATAGATGTGTTATAGAATATCAGCGAAATTCTTATAGTGATTCTTCGTTTTTCATTTTATTCTTGTGAATTTAATGGCAAAAATAGTTTTAGCAACGATTATTTCACATTCTCTATTCTGCGTGAATAGTATATATATATATATATATATATATATATATATATATATATATATATATATATATATATATAGTGTAACCCCGTTTCCAACACCTATCAGTCCAAAGTCTTGGAGGGTGCCAAATTGACCACCAGTTTGGGATTTAGTAAACATCCAGTCTTTCGGTGTTCCCTTATCGTTTACTTTTTCTCAACGACAAGGTTATGACCCCTATTTTAACACAGAACTCGAAGAAGTAGTAGACTTTCTCAAAAGAGAGAAATTGTTATGAGGTGCCAGAAATCTGCGAACTTCAAAAAACCATTGTGCAAAAAGTAAAGCTCTCCTGTCTTCCAAAACATGGAAAAAATTTCTTCTCATGTTGCAACTCTCCAGGTGTTGAAATAGACAAAGGAAAAGATCCTTCGATTACCTTAGGGGTCCGAGCAATCCGAACTGTAGATTTAAAACGAGATATAGAAAAGGGACACTTTACGTTTTCCTGTTTTAGTTAAGGTGCCTTTATAGTGGCCGTTCCGTTCCGCTGTCCGCAAGCACTGAGCTAGAATATAAGGAGTGATAACTATCTATTGAATAAGAAATTGAATAGAATTGAACTGAATATGAAGTTATCACTCCTTATATTGTAGCCCTGTTCTTCATACAGCGAAACGGAGCGGCAACTATAGGACAGTCGGAAGGACCCATTTCTTAAGAGAGACAGCCTCCTACGTGATTCTAGCCGTTGCTGGATTTTGTAATCTTCTTTAAAAACTTTTATCTTCGACCAGACTGAAATATCATCCAACTATTAATTTATTACCAAAATATATAATTCATTATCTTAAGTACAAATGTATATATAATTTCGCATAATACTATAATATGCGTTGATCATATTAGACAACATTCATTAAATGAATTATATTCATGCTGGTAAGAATTTAATTACAAAAAATCTGTAATAATCTTCTGAAGTGCTTATTGTCTGTAAGTATTAAATAAATTATAAATCTAATTAAGTTCGTTGACTTTTTTTTTTTTTTTTTTAAGCGATATAAAATAAAATAAAATTTCTAACAAAATAATAATAATAAAATGAAGAGCAAAGACAGATTGGAAATTTAAACAATTGCAAAACGGAGTATAACCAATAATTACGTTGTATAAACGAAATATTTTTGTATAAAATGAATAAAAAGGACCTGAGAATATATTAAATTGGCGTTAAAATGTTAAAAATGTATTATATAAAAGAAAGAAATATGAACAGTACTTTACTCAGAGCTGCCAACCAAATCCGGCAAATTTTTAGTACCGCCCTTTTTCCTACATCACTTAACTTTTAGAGTAATTCTCTTCAAATATATTTACGATGAATGAAGAAAACAAATGCTCTAAAAATTAAGTGGTGTAGAAAAAGGGGTGGTACTAACAATTTGCCGATTAGGTTGGCAGCTCTGTTTACTATTTGTAAAAAAAAAAAAAAAAAAAAAAATCACAGAATTATATTAATATTAAGTGTATTAATCACAGAATTTATACGAATAACATAAACTTGAAAAGTTACGCATATTAAAATAATCAGAACTCTATAGTATTAAATATTAAAAGAGAAGAAATTAAGAGACTGAAATATTGCAAACGCGATCAAGACCGAGAGTCATATCAAATGTCGTCCCACGACATGATTTTCCCTCTTTTTATCCGTATATGAAATACTATCATCCCTACACATTTCCCCTTCCCCGGTAATTAATGAGGCACCCACGGAGAAAACCTATTACGGTACCTCATGCTTTAGGGGAGGAAATACCTGGGAAGTCGGCAGTACCAACCCCGTATTCTTGAACACTTTTTTGCTCGGGATTGCGGTTATACCCCCAGTAAAGAAAATGTTAAAAATAATATATTGCTTCAGAAGAACGATTAAAATAAATGTAGCCGAATTTTATAAATTATTCCGTTGCATTTTTAGTCCAGCCATTGTTTTATATCACTTATTTCTTCAGCAATTTACTCTAATATAGAACTATAACAATATAAATAAATAAATGCACTTCCATACCTGCTAACTTACTAATTAATATTCCGGAAGATTTTTAGAACCAACCTCTTTTCCACACTGCTTTATTTTTTAGAGAAATTCTCTTCAAATGCAATTGCGATTAAATAAGAATCAAAGTACTTAAAAAAAAAGACTGGTGTAATAAAAAAAGAAGAAGAAGGGTACTAATAATCTTACGGATATTAGTTAGTAAGTTGGCCGGTATGCATTTATTCAATCTACCACGCCTTCTTTATTAAAGCTCCGCCCGAACTGATTAGAATTAAATTCAAACATGGAGCATTCAATTATGGAGCATTGATAGCACTGCCCTCTTTTTTTCTCCTCGCTTTATTTGCAGTTAAATTGTTTTCAGTATGTGATAACAATTAAGTAGTAAGATAAACGCCCTTTAAGAAAGACGGTGTAAAAAAAAGGGCGAGTGCTAATAATGCTCCTAAATAAATTTAAATGTTGACATATCTCAAAAATTAAATGAAGTACGCATGCTATCGCAGTGTCCATACAGTCTTTCTATTTGTTTTCGGGGTTTTTTTTTTTCCCCTTCCGCTGATCTGTTCGGGGCCACGCCCCTGTCCCCGGATCCACCGGTAAGAGATGGGTTTTTTCCAGCACCTATGGGATCTCCGGGCATAAACCCTCGGGTTGGGAGGTGGTTGGGGGGGAGGGGTCTCTCTCAGTCTTTCTATTTCTTTGATTCTCTCTACCAATTCTCTCTAATTTTATATAGAAGTTTTTTTTATAATAAAAGTCTTAAAATTTAAAAAGAATTTATTGTTTAAATGTTTGCAGAATATTTTTTGAAAAGAGGCGGTCTTTACAAAACCTGAATCACCAATAAAAATTTTAAAGGTATGAATACACATTGTGTGTCTCGTATAAATAAAGCTGATAGTTAATACTGTGTTTTTTCTAGAATTTCTTCCATATAAAATATGCATCTGAAATTATGAATTAAATAATTATAGTTCAATTTAGTATTCTTCAGTTTTTTCATGAAAATTATCTTAAAATATTGTGAATTTTCCAAGCTACTGCCCCCTCCCCCAAACTTTAGCTCTTTTGTTAAATCTTTTTAAATGAAGCCACATTTTAAAATTCAGCAAAAATTATAAATAAACAGAAAAAGACAAAATATCTTACTACCACCATTATGTATTAAAAATAAGTTTAATGAATAAAACTTATTTCAAAGTACTGTTCATCGCTAGAGAGTTCACGCGTACTTTAACAATGCCGGTAGCGCCTTAGTGGTAGCAATCGGCAGATCAGTTTGAATAGGAACTGGGCCGTCTGTAGTTTTAAGTTGATCTGTTATAGCGTTAGGTTCCTTTATTTTTCTCACCAGTGGGTCTATTCTGGCTTGTACGTTAAAAAGAAAAAACGATCGTTATTTTTTCGATCGAAATCTCTTTCATAACGATATTCCGTGGTAGAGCAATTCTGCCCTACGAACGTTATAATCAAACGAGGTGGGGGAAAACTGCGTTCGAGGTTAACTCTTTCATCCAATCAGGACGAAGCACGTGGTTTGTTTTATTGTGATTACAAGTGAGTAAGAGAGAGTAGACGATGATCGCCATGTTTTGTTAAATATAGGTTGTTTGTTAATTTGTTTGTTGTGAAAATGAAAAAAATAAAAAGCAAAGACACAGTGTGGATTATTTTATGTGTTGTAGCAGAGCAGTTTTCCAGTTCAATTCAATTGTATCGTCTCGATGAGAAGCCAAGTACATTTTTATATCAGACTGGCTGTTAAAATGAAATCGGCCACACGATATAATTATTTACTCGGCAAAATAAAGAGGAAGTATCACTTTCTAAAGATTCAAAATAATAGATTTATTTTATTTACATGGTATGTACTCATGTTTTAATTATTTTTTCCAAAAATTAATTTTTAAATATAGTACGTACAATGCACCTTGTTTGAATTATATTTTTTGTTTAAGTGCAATTGAAATATTTGATATTTAGATATATTTGAGTAAAATTAATTAAACTGTAACGCTAATTTAGTGAGTAAAACATAAAAATATTTTTCTTTATTTATAAATGTATTTTTACTTAAATAATTGAAGTTAAAATTTATATAGCCATTGCCTATTGAAATGATATAAATATTTAAATATTGATTTGAACTAATGTGATAAAATTTGTTCGATTGTTTTAAATTAAACGGGAATTTATTTTGATGATATTAGATCTTTTCTTTTTAAAAAAAGAAAAGAAAGTATATTATTATAAAGTATATAAATGTTTGATTTACACTGTATATACTAATTTCTAGAAAATTATTTGTATATTTATATGAAAAGTACGTTTCTTTATTTTTTATATAAATATATGAATAATATATTGCTTTCTAAAATATATTAAGCTTTAAAGTTGTTTAGATTTAGTAAGCCCAAAATATTAAATAGAAGTATGCAATTGTTTAGAATTATTCAAAATAATTATTTTAAAAATATATAACTTTTTAACCCTCCCTCCCCCCCCCCAAAAAAAAAAAAAAAAAAAGTATATAGATGTTTAATTTAATCTGTATATTAATTTCTAGAAAATTATTTGTAAATTTATATGAAAAGTACATTTCTCAATTTTTTACATAAATGTATATGATGAATAATGCATTGCTTTTTAAAAAAGATTAAGCTTTAAAATTGTTTAGAAGATTTACTATACCCAATATATTAAATTAAATCATAAATTTAAATAATAAACATTAAATCAAAAAAATTAAATTATATACGCAATCGTTTAGAGTCATTCAAAACAATTACTTAAATACATATAATAATAATAATAAATAAATAACTAGGTTCTCAAATACAGTTGAAATTTTCATAATTTTAAAATAATAAAGTTTGTATTTCATTCCGTTTTCACTTTATTTAAATTTGGATATGTGTGGGAAAAAGTGATTAATTTTTGTTTACATTCTATATATTTTAAGCTTTGCTAACATTTCTTTAACCAAGTTTCCTTATTTCATAAATCACAACTATTTCTTAAAAAAAAAAAAAAAAAAGAATGATTAAACACCTTTATAATACCAAAAGGGCGCGCCATATTGTAACGAATTCAAAAGCCACTCAACGACAGCCTTAGAGCTCTCGAAAAATAACGAAGATAAATATCGCTAAAATTTCGATCGAAACAGCCCAGAATACCAAATTATCGTCATATTCCGAAGATCGTTGAATTCCGAAGGAATATAACGAAGCGAACAGGCCAGAATAGACCCACAGTGTGTTTGTAGAGTAACGTTTAAGGCGACATTATCACCTGAAAACGAAACTATTCGCCCCCATGTTAATCTACAGGGAATAAATTCGGACTTCTAGCAAGCACAATTATTTATATTTTGGCTTCGTTTTTTTTTTTTTTTTTGCATTGTAGAGGTAAACTAGAGGCTCAGAGGTTGCTTTTATTAAAAATTTTATATAATTAATTGTAATTTTTTAATTATTAATCAATGGTCGAAAAAAGCCTATCTGATAAAATATGCCATTTTAATCGTATTGTAAATATTCTTCAAATGATCATAGAGATATTTTTAGAACCTTTTCTCTAATGTATGTAGTTTTGATTAAAATAAATAATATATATATATATATATTTTTAATGGAAATTAAATTGATTATCGGTACGATTTAAAATTATATCAAAACTGGAAGAGATATATTTACAGCAAAACGAAGTTCCTAATCTGACAGTTTGATAAATCGCTTCACACTGCGGGAGATGTGAGATAATGGGTTTCCTTTACGCTGCGGAAGTCGTATGGTAGGGGGATTATGGTCAAATTTGTAATTTAAAAACATACAGATATCGCATAGAAAAAGAGCAACATTTTTTGTGCTCAACTGAATATTTTTGAAAATAAGTCTCTGACGGTGTTGTAGTAAAACATGTTTGTGTATAGATCTGATCTGTTTAATATATTTGATTTGCTTTAAATTTAAACTATTTAGATATTAAAAATGTGCTTTTATTTTGTATAAATATTATTTTATATTTTACACCAGAGAAACACATTTTATAGTAACAGATTTATAACTATATATAATTTTGCATTTTTTTTTTCCTCTCAGCTCTATAAAATAAAGTAAAAATAAAATAGTAATTTGTTAACATATTTACTTACAATAAAATACTGTTAAAAAATGGTGATAAAACAATAGAAAAAACAAGAAAGAAAAAGCATGCAGTATGCATTGATTAATAACACTTTCCAACTGTACGTATCGAATAACTTTTAATATTCTCTGCCTAGGTTATCACACAACAGACATAAGGACTAAAAATATACAGATAGACTAATTTAATAAAGAAGCATCACAAAACTGGCGTTGTAAAAATTATTACTTACAAACTTTGAATAAACACCATAAAATGCAAGAAACTCGCAACAATTGTTTCGGGTCGAAAAAACACACGACCCTTCATCAGGCGAACAAAGTAAGCACGAGTGCTGCAGTCAAAGCGGCAACGCACGACTGCAGCTCTATAGTATTAAATATTAAAAGGGAAGAAATTAAGAGACTGAAATATTGCAAACGCGATCAAGACCGAGAGTCATATCAAATGTCGTCCCACGACATGATTTTCCCTCTTTTTATCCGTATATGAAATACTATCATCCCTACACATTTCTTCTTCCCCGGTAATTAATGAGGCACCCACGGAGAAAACCTATTACGGCACCTCATGCTTTAGGGGAGGAAATGCCTGGGAAGACGGCAGTACCAACCCCGTATTCTTGAACACTTTTTTGCTCGGGATTGCGGTTATCCCCCCAGTAAAGAAAATGTTAAAAATAATATATTGCTTTAGAAGAATGATTAAAATAAATGTAGCCGAATTTTATAAATTATTCCGTTGCATTTTTAGTCCAGCCATTGTTTTATATCACTTATTTCTTCAGCAATTTACTCTAATATAGAACTATAACAAAATAAATAAATAAATGCACTTCCATACCTGCTAACTTACTAATTAATATTCCGGAAGATTTTTAGAACCAACCTCTTTTCCACACTGCTTTATTTTTTAGAGAAATTTTCTTCAAATGCAATTGCGATTAAATAAGAATCAAAGTATTTTAAAAAAAGACTGGTGTAATAAAAAAAGAAGAAGGGTACTAATAATCTTACGGATATTAGTTAGTAAGTTGGCCGGTATGCATTTATTCAATCTACCACGCCTTCTTTATTAAAGCTCCGCCCTAAATGATTAGAATTAAATTCAAACATGAGCATTCAAATATGGAGCATTGATAGTGCTGCCCTCTTTTTTCCCCTCACTTTATTTGCAGTTAAATTGTTTTCAGTATGTGATAACAATTAAGTAGTAAGATAAACGCCCTTTAAGAAAAACGGGGTAAAAAAAAGGGCGGGTGCTAATAATGCTCCTGAATAAATTTAAATGTTGACATATCTCTAAATTATATGAAATACGCATGCTATCGTAGTGTCCATACAGTCTTTCTATTTGTTTTCGTTTTTTTTTTTTTTTTCCCTTCCGCTGATCTGTTCGGGGCCACGCCCCTGTCCCCGGATCCACCGGTAAGAGATGGGTTTTCTTCCAACACCTATGGGATCTCCGGGCATAAACCCTCGGGTTGGAAGGTGGTTGGGGGGGAGGGGTCTCTCTCAGTCTTTCTATTTCTTTGATTCTCTCTACCAATTCTCTTTAATTTTATATAGAAGTTTTTTTTTTTATAATAAAAGTCTTAAAATTTAAAAAGAAATTTATTGTTTAAATGTTTGCAGAATATTTTTTGAAAAGAGGCGGTCTTTACAAAACCTGAATCACCAATAAAAATTTTAAAGGTATGAATACACATTGTGTGTCTCGTATAAATAAAGCTGATAGTTAATACTGTGTTTTTTCTAGAATTTCTTCCATATAAAATATGCATCTGAAATTATGAATTAAATAATTATAGTTCAATTTAGTACTCTTCAGTTTTTTCATGAAAATTATCTTAAAATATTGTGAATTTTCCAAGCTACTTCCCTCTCCCCCAAACTTTAGCACTTTTGTTAAATCTTTTTAAATGAAGCCACATTTTAATATTCAGCAAAAATTATAAATAAACAGAAAAAGACAAAATATCTTACTACCACCATTATGTATTAAAAATAAGTTTAATGAATAAAACTTATTTCAAAGTACTGTTCATCGCTAGAGAGTCCACGCGTACTTTAACAATGCCGGTAGTGCCTTAGTGGTAGCAATCGGCAGATCAGTTTGAATAGGAACTGGGCCGTCTGTAGTTCTAAGTTGCTCTGTTATAGCGTTAGGTTCCTTTATTTTTCTGACCGGTGTGTTTGTAGAGTAACATTTAAGGCGACATTATCACCTGAAAACGAAACTATTCGTCCCCATGTTAATCTACAGGGAATAAATTCGGACTTCTAGCAAGCACAATTATTTATATTTTGGCTTCGTTTTTTTTTTTTTTTTTTTTTTTTTTTTTTGCATTGTATAGGTAAACTAAAGGCTCAGAGGTTGCTTTTATTAAAAATTTTATATAGTTAATTATAATTTTTTAATTATTAATCAATGGTCGAAAAAAGCCTATCTGATAAAATATGCCATTTTAATCGTATTGTAAATATTCTTCAAATGATCATAGAGAAATTTTTAGAACCTTTTCTCTAATGTATGTAGTTTTGATTAAAATAAATAATATTTTTTTTTATGGAAATTAAATTGATTATCGGTACGATTTAAAATTATATCAAAACTGGAAGAGATATATTCACAGCAAAACGAAGTTCCTAATCTGACAGTTTGATAAATCGCTTCACACTGCGGGAGATGTGAGATAATGGGTTTCCTTTACGCTGCGGAAGTCGTATGGTAGGGGGATTATGGTCAAATTTGTAATTTGAAAACATACAGATATCGCATAGAAAAAGAGCAACATTTTTTGTGTTCAACTGAATATTTTTGAAAATAAGTCTCTGACGGTGTTGTAGTAAAACATGTTTGTGTATAGATCTGATCTGTTTAATATATTTGATTTGCTTTAAATTTAAACTATTTAGATATTAAAAATGTACTTTTATTTTGTGTAAATATTATTTTATATTTTACACCAGAGAAACACATTTTATAGTAACAGATTTATAACTATATAATTTTGCATTTTTTTTTTTTTTTTTTTTTTTCCCCTCTCAGCTCTATAAAATAAAGTAAAAATAAAATAGTAATTTGTTAACATATTTACTTACAATAAAATATTGTTAAAAAATGGTGATAAAACAATAGAAAAAACAAGAAAGAAAAAGCATGCAGTATGCATTGATTAATAACACTTTCCAACTGTACGTATCGAATAACTTTTAATATTCTCTGCCTAGGTTATCACACAACAGACATAAGGACTAAAAATATACAGATAGACTAATTGATTTAAAAATTACTCTTAGGCATTTTGGAAAGTGTTAAAAAGGTTTAACGCAAAAGAAAATGCAGACGTTAGATTAAAAATTACAGCTTTTAATCTCTCTGAAAATGTTAGTGTATCCCTGTAAATCTGAAAGTTAATCACACCATATTCTATACAAAACATTATTTTAGAATATTAACAATACATATCAATGTTTTTATGGTTCTTTAAATATAACTTTTAAAAGAATCTCTTCTATAAAACTTAATGCGTTGGCCGTTTTTTTTTTTTTTTTTTTTTTTTTTTTATGTTATTGTTATTGTTGTCCCTGTAAACAAACGAGTTGAACAGAACCTATTAATGTAATCTTATTTAGGGAACATTCCATAGTGAACTTGATTGCATCATGCTTTAAAAATTCTCAAAATATTTACCGACGCTAAGAGCCGTGGACAAACAGATAGAAAGGTAGACAATCGGACAGACAGATACATAAATTTAAATCATATTCCCACTAAAATTATAAGAAAGTGTTAAAACGATTAATGTAAATGAAAGTACTTTTATTAATAGCTCTTAATATAACTGAATACTTTTGTGTGGCCCTGTAAACCTAATGCTAATCATACTATATTATTTAGAAGGCACTCTTTTGTGCATACGAATGATATATTTCAATTGCATTAAGCTTTGTGCAGAGTAAAATTATTAAAATTTGGTTTATAAAAATAACTCTCATAGAACACCATGCTTTGGAGTAACTAGTGATTCAATTCGTTTGAAAATTCATTTAAATATTGTGGCCAGTGAAGTGGGCGTAGCCTGCTAATCTATATAAACAAAAGGAAGTATCTGTATGTGTATCTGTGTCTATGTGTGTGTGTGTATGTGCTCTGTGGTGCTCACACTACTGAACACTACAGTGTTGTTTTGTAACATGCATACCTACTTAGTGCACCTGATGAAAAGTCGTATTTTATTTCGACCTGAAACAGTTGCGATATTTTTCCGCATTTTGTGGTGTTTATTCAAAGTTTTTAACTTAATATTCAAATACGCTACAGTTAAATTTTTAATTATTTACTGAATTACTATTCAACGTTTACAATTTATTTAAACGCCAATATTTATTAAATGTTCTGAAAGTCGATTACAGCCATTTCAGATTTTTTTTAAATTACTGCTGCAGAGAAAATATCTTTTCGAACGAAAGTAATTTGTTTTGAAATGATTCGTAATTTGATCTGTTTCGGTAAAAATTGTGAATAATTTTTTTCCCTTTGTTATCAGATAAAATACATTTTGTCGATCATTGAATATTGATTTGTTATATGAGTATAACCAATTCAGAATGAGAATATTAACACAAGTTAGCTCGACTTTTCTGTTTGATTTTTCTAAAATTTATTCCTTCATTTCAATCGTCTGCGTATCTTAGCAACGACTGTTACACTATTCACCGCACATTTATTTAATTCATTCATTTGAAAGCGAACTTTTTTTTTTTTTAATTATATTTATTGAAATAAAAGGGTAAAACAATAAAAATTTAAATACATTAAATTTTAATTTTAAAAAACTACTTATAACATTTATGTTCATGCATAATTATTACAATATAACAACATTTGGTGTTTCATTTATTTATTTAGTTAGTTAATTCTTTTGAAAGGAACTTTTTTAAAATCTCATTAATCGGTAAAAATGATAATGTAGTACAAATTATTAAACCTATTAAAATTTAATTATTAAGCTTATTATTATTATTATTATTATTTTCATTTAATTCCTTTTAAAGGAGAATCAACTTTTCCTTTTATTTATTACATTGGTCAGAAACATGTCGTAATATTTGTAAAGAGTGAGGGCTATAAAACAAATGGCTCTACAACTAAAATATTTAATAGGTGCTGACATAAGCCAAACTTTTAAATCATATTTCTTGAATAATAGCAGCTGCACCTGTCTTCGACAAATATGGAAATTAAAGTGTTCGGGGAGACCTTTCTGCAGGCAGTGGGAACCTGGACTCGAAACAATGTGGGTGGGAAAAGAGCTTCAGCTTCGAAGCATGGTTTAGAGTGATTTCGATGTTTCCTTTATTATTATTATTTATTTAAAAAGTGATATAAAAAGAATAGCGATTCAATCCTTTTGAAAATTTAAATATAATGACCAGTGAAGCAGGCGTAGCCTGATAGTATTGAAATATATTTTGTTCAAAAACATTTTGTTCAAAAAAAAAAAAAAAAAAAAAAAAGAGTGTGTTAATTTTTTTTTTCTTATGAACACCATGATATCTATATAAATAAAATGAAATATCTGTCTCTGTGTTTGCGCTCTGGTAAAAACTACTGATCGCAGAGCGTAATAAGAGAAGGATAAATTGGACTCTCTAGGTAAGCACCTCATCAAAATTTTTTCAAATTAAAAATTTGAATAAATTGAATTATTATTATTATATATATACTAGTATATAGCCCCGTCAAAAATGACGGAATGTGAACGATAAATCTTGAAAACAATGTTTAGATCATGAAGATTACCACGTGATCATTTAAATGTATTTTCAGTTTTTGTTTATAAATCAAATGTGTTTCGATGTTTTATACTTTTCGTTCTGAAATTAAAAAAATTCTACCCGATCAATAAATATGAATGACAATAAAAAAACTGCTGGTTGACAAAAAATATAGGCCCGAAAACACAACAGCAACAACACATCCCAGTGTTCCGTTAAGTGCTCTATTTAAAGTTCTCATAATAAGAATAATCTAGTGTGTCACTCACACGACTTTCTCTTACCCTGAAATTTAATGCTATAAGTACAGGTTGGAGATTAAGAGGTAAGATAAAGAGTACTGTTATGTAAACCTATGTTAAACAATTCAAATTAGGCTTCGGAAGAGTTCTATATGATAATTAGTTCTGGCCCCCCTCAACCCCCCGTTTCATTAATGCACCTACATTTATATAGAATTTAATTCGGTTATTAAAAAATAATTCAGTTTAAAAAAATAATTTATTAAAATTATTATTTAAAAAATTATCTTGTATGATAATACAGGCGATATCCCTATTAGAGAAATAGTATAACACTAAATATCCAAAAAAAAGTTGAATTTATTCTCAATATTAAATTAAAAAAAAAAAAAATGTTAAAAATGAAAGAAATCAATAACTTTATTTTAAATTATCGTAGATCGATGGTTCAACCATTCGTTTTAAAGGTATAGGCGAGCTATTTTGAAAGATACCCATCATGAAAATTTACTCCACTCGAGGGAGGACATCTACCCCAGGGGGGGAGGCGAGGCTCCTACATACACAAAAAAAAAAATTTCCCAGTTGACTATCTCTATTACAAAAAATATGTATTCGTTTCATTTGGTTTAGTGCAGTCTATAGATGTTAAATTCTACTTACCTGCAATTTCCCCCATAGACGTAATGTATTTGAATGTCCCTGTACAAGAACCATTTGCTTCATCTTAACGAAAAGCTTACTGTAGCATCCCTATATGATACACATTTAGAATACCGAGTTTGGAATTTCTGCTACAATTTGTTCTTGAGATATGCTGATAACAGACACACACACAGACAGACAGACACAGAGACCATTCGCTAAAAACGTGATTTTCGTATTCAGGGGACCTCAGAACATGTAAGTATAACAAAAACTCACGTTCGAAAATTTGACCCTAAAACAATACTTTCTCGACAATACTTTCATATGGGTAAGAGGAAGTAAATAACGATTCACTTCATTTTACCAAAATACTTTTTTTTAAGACTATCGAAGATCCTGTTTCCAAATACGTAAGCGAAGTGTGACGTCACTGACCATCCGTGGATGCAAGAAAAAGATTCCCTATATTAATCGTCCATTGTATTTTTTAAAAAAAATAATTAAAAATCGAGGAAAATTATTTCCCGATTTTAATATCCGTATTTGTGTATAGATATGCCATCGTATCCCTGTGTTAGATTGAGTTATTTTGCTGTCAAATTGACAAAACTTTAAATTTCAAAACTGTGTCATCTTTGGCGTTTTTTGTATTTGGCGATACTACGAAAATATACATGAAAATATATTACGAAAATATACATGACAGATGTTTATTTTCGTAATATGTATTGTACGAAATATTGTTTCATATAATTCATCGTTCTCTTAATATAAGTTGTTAAAATAACCATGATTTTTGAAAGGAATAAAATATGTTCGCCAAATAATTTGGCGATATATTTTTTCCGCCAAGGATGACAGATATATTAAATCTATTCCGCTGCAACATATGAGTATCTTATATCAGACACTTTATTTAGACATTTGAAAACAAATTTGACTTCAAATTATGATAGAATATTTATCATTTTCCTTTTAATTAGTATATTAGTTGGATATTTATTGTGTAAATATCATCCTTTGAAATGAAATGCTTATGTTTTCAATCAAATGTGGAAGTTTGCTATTTTATTTTTCTAAAGTTTTGAAATTTAAAATTTATCAATTTTACAGCAAAAACAACTTAACAACATGCACACGATAACTAATACATATTTTTACCGAAATATGGGAATTAAAATCGGGAAATAATTTTCCTCAATTTTTAATAATTTTTTACAAAAAATCCAATGGGCGATTAACATAGGAAATCTTTTTCTTGCCTCCACTGACGCCCAGTGACGTCATCACTTTGCTTGCGTATTTTCTAACTAACTATCTAATAATTACAGACACTCCATGCTAACCCAAATTCACCTCTACTCTATACTCCCAACCAGCTATCTCACCCACAACATCGCCAAAATATCCAGGATCCAGCTAGGGACTTTCTCATTCTCAACCGAACATTTTATCTTGACTCGACATTATCACCTTAGACTACCCTACTTTCAATAGTCATTTCAACTGGTGACCTTTACTTGCCCAACCAAACATTCTATCCCAACTATAACTTTACACTAATTTCAAAACTGAAATCAACTGGCGACATTTACGTACTGAACTCGACGCCAATCATACCTTACAATGTAAACAAATAATGAAGCTTGATAAAAATATTTAAAGACTTTAATATGTTTTTACAAATATTTTAAGATTTTTAAGGCTTTAATGGACCATATTCCCACTTTGGGTTCGAGGCTACAAGAATATCAGCTGGTTAGGCAAACAATCCTCAACTCTACCATAGAAAAGCATTGTGGCTTGAAAATTTTTATCTTGCAATATTATTTATAAGAGTTACAGATTATATGAAATTGAAGTAAGAGTGATATAGTGATACCTTTGTTTTGTTTTTAATCCAGTTTTAGTAATATACTTTAATATTAATCAACATATGTAATATTAAAAGTTGCCATGTGAACTGTGGCGATGTTAACAAATTTAAATGGATGTTCCATTTAATAAATTACTTTATTAAAGTGATTGAAATTCTAATCATTTAAGCTTTGATGTCTATATATATATGCGTGTCTGTATAAAATGTTCTTATTAAACTTTTATCCATTATATATATATATATATATATATATATGTGTGTGTGTGTGTGTGTGTGTGTGTGTACATAAAATGTTCTGCAATTTTACGATATGGAATAGTCTTAACTTTATCATTCGATTCAGTTGTTTACATTTCTCTTTTGTTCTTGTTTGAACAGATATCTGATTATTAAATTTCACTGGAGAAATATTTAGGAAAATGTTATGCGTAACAATAAAATAGCATCTTGAATCTAGTTTGTTTACAAAATATCGGCCACGTGTTCGGCGATTTTACCTACTGGTCACAGGAATATTGTCCATATGTTTTAGAAATATTTTAAGCGTTTTTTTTTTTTTTAATGAAACAGTCAAAGAGTCGTTCATTTGCAATTAAAGAGTTGTCCATTTGGAATTTGTATTTTCTGAATGGCAACAGTTTATGTTTGTTTTTATTTGGTATTGCGTTGTTTATAATCATGAAGTTACATAATTCTATTTATAGGTTCATGTTAATAATAGCCAGTGATACGTTATATTTAATTAAACATTTAAACATTACAATTGAATAGTTTTTCAAGGTTTTAGAGGGAATAAATAACAATATGTGCGATACAAAACATGTATGAAAATGATATGTATGTTTTCGTAAGTTAAATTGAACAAACGGGGGAAAAAAAAATGGCTGCCAAAAGTCTCTGTTTTGAAGCGGTGTAAACCGGAATCGTGAATGACAGATTTATTTTACTTTCTTTCTTTTCTTTTCTTTTCTTTTCATTTCAACCGTCTGCGTACCTTAGCAACGACTCTTACACTATGCATTGTTTATTAATTTAATTCATTCATTTAAAAGTGATTTTTTCCCCTTATATTTGAGGAAATAAAATGTATTAAAATTTAAGTTTAATTATTTTATTATTATTATAATTTAATTCCTTAATATATATATATATATATATATATATCTGTTTTTTTTTTTTTTTTTTTTTAATTGGTTGGTATCAAATCTTAATATAATGTAAAGAATGGGGATATGACGCAGCAGCTAGAATATTTACAGAGGGAACCTGGACCCAATGCAATGCAGGAGGCGAAAAGCGCTGCCGCAGGCAGCAGTGACTTGAAACACACTTTTACAGATATTTCAATGTCATTTTCGCTTTTTGAACATATTGTGTAAGGAAATTATTGTAATCATGACAAAAATTCGACTCAGATTTCGGTGTATTTATACGTTTTGAGGTTCCCAGAGTTCATTTTTTAGTTTTCCTTTATAAAATGATGTAAAAAATTTTGGTGTGAAACAACCACACGACTTCCATTACCCGCTATTACACATATTATAAGCACTTTTTGAAGATACTAATAATCATTAGAATTGAGCTAATGAAATAGACAACTAAAAATTTTCCAGTAAGAGAAAGTTAATACGCGTTTGCGGTAAACGCATGAAAACGTAAAGACATAAAATAGAGTTTACATAGCAAGGGAAAAGGAGAAAAAACGTAAAAAAAACCACGTAAAGCATGAAAAAGGATATCTAAAATGGGTTTATGTAACAATTTTGAAGAAAATCGTTAGAGCCGTTTTTGAGATACCAACTTTTACCAAAGCTTGGCATAATTAATTATTGACCAGAAAACAATAATTACATACACAAAGATATATAAAAGAGGGTTAATATCGCAAGTTAAAAAAAGAAAAAAAAAACATACAGTTGTTTTGATAGGAATTCACTCGCAGTACTTGAAATTCAGTTATTTATACAAGAGGCCTATCAATTTTCCTGAACTAACCAACTATAGCATTCGAAAGGTCATCTAATAGACCGTTTATATAGCAACTTTGAAGAAAACTGTTAGAGCCGTTTTTGAGATACGGAATTACGGCCCCAATTCCGGTTTTCCAATTTTTACCAAAATTTGGAAAATTCATCTATACATCAGTTCTGTCTTAATTCAGAAGTTTCGAAGGTGTATCTTTATTAGTTTCGGAGATATGATAGTCAGAAGCTTCCTTACACACATACACAACTGACCAATTGCCCAAAACCACTTTTTTGAACTCAGGAGACCTTAAAACATGTAAATCATGTATGAAATCTCGATATCGAATTTTTGGACCGAATGCAATACTTCCATTACCTACGGTAGTCGGGTAATGGAAGGAAAAATAGCGATTTTTTTTCTTTAAATATTGGGACTAGCGAAGCAGTCGAAGCCTGCTAGTATTTAATAAGTATAAAGCTGTAATGACATTGATCTTGCCAGAAGCTTGTCTAAGTTTAATTTATGACAGTTTTAATTAAATTTTATTATTTATCTGTAAATAAATATGCTTAATTTTATTTAAGAAAAGAAAAGAAAAAAAAAAAACGTGCAAACTTTTTTTTTTTTTTTTTTTTTTCTTTGCTTGTGAGCTCAAGATAAATAACAGTCAAGCTATAACGGCTTGAGTTTTACAAGAAGTTTTTCCAAGTTTCAGATTTATTATTTATGTATAAATATCCCCCTTCCTTTTTTTTTTTTTTTTTTTTTTTTTTTTCATGCTTAAAAAATGAATGCGTTATTCATTTATTTAATTTTTTAAATGTTTGTTGTTCATGAAACTATGATATTTAATTTCGGTAAAGCTATAACGGCTTCAATTTACCAGTAGTTGTCTAAGTTTAACATTTGATGATTTTAATTGTATGATTTATGTGTAAATAAAAATATTTCTTTCTATTAAAGAAAAAAAGTGTTAAATTATGTATATACGAGGTGTGGCTATTAAATAACGAGACTTTTGCTGTAAAACATTTTATTTTAAATTTATACTTATTTAGTTATTATCACCTTTAATATACACCCCTCCTCTATCCCTACAACGCTGCTTGCGAATTTTCCATTGTTCGAAACAGTGCTGGAAGTCTTGTTCTGTGAGCTCCTGCATGAGGCGTGCCGCTTTTTCTTTCAAAGCTTCAACTGACTCAAATATTGTTCCTTTTAATGCAGATTTAACTTTGATAAACAGATAAAAGCCGCATGGAGCCAAGTCAGGTGAATAAGGCTGATGGTCATAACCCCTTAACGCGCGGTGTCCTCGCTGCGAGGACGCAAAATTTAACATCCAGCTGAAAATATTCATCCCGGAAATTTTTTACCAAAAATTCACGTTTATAACATATCAGAAAAGGCCGGTTTTTTTAAAACCTAAAATTTAAAATTTCTTTTAGTTTAATTTAGTTCATGAATTCCGGTGGCAGTATAATTTAAATCTTCTAATCCGTCTTGCGCCGCAAAGGGTTAAACTGGGATATTGTACTTGGCTAGAAACGTTTTTACAGACAATGCTGTGTGAGCTGGCGCGTTGTCTTGATGGAGAACCCATGACTTGTTCTTCCCCAATTCGGGTCGTTTTTTTTTTCTTACTCTTTCACGGAGATGAGCAAGCACCTCAAGATAGTAATGATAGTCAGATTGAACCAGATTAGGGACTTTTTCGATATTTTCATCCGTTTTAGACGTGGAAGGGCGACCCGGGCTGTCATCATCTCCAACGTCTTCTCGGCCATCTTGGAAACGCTTGAACCACTCAAAAACTCTTGCACGTGATAAACATCCATTGTCATAAACTTGTTTTAATAAAAGATAACTTTCAGAAGCAGTTTCACGTGAATTTTCAGAACAATTCGTTGCTCTACTTTTACACTCATCACGTTTTCGGCAAAACGAAGCAAACACCTCTTACACAGCCGAAGGTTACGATCAGACCAGACTGATTTCTCTACAAACACGGTAGGCGCAGCAATCGAAAGAGAAGGCTTTACTCTGCACAGCCGTCGGTCGTTCGGATCGGACTTGGCACATATATAGTTCATCTGTAGCAGTAATCGTCTCGTTATTTAATAGCCACACCTCGTATACACATATACACACTTCGCGACAAAAAGATGTACAAAGGTTTTTTTTTTTTTTTTTTTTTTTTTTTTTTCCATAAAATGGCATTATCTAAATTGTGCTGATTATTTATTATTATCATAAAATGACACTAATTTAAGACTAATTTTTTATAAGACTAATTTAGAAAAATTTTATGACTAAAATTTTTCTAACTTAATTGCAGAAATCGCTGTATATAAGCGTCTCCTGTTGAGATACTCACACCAAAAGTTGATAGGCACTAATTTATATCAAAGTGCAGCTACATATAAATTTATATGCAATTCGGTGCATTACATCTTGAGGCACAGTCGTCACAAAAATTTTTAACTCACCCATATAAACAGACATTTTCAAAAAATGTTCAAATCGTGTTCTGGATCTCTCTGAACATATAAATCCATCAAAACTAGAAGTCGAAAATTCTTACGAATCCAACAATTTCTTCTGTGGAATATATATATATATATATAAAAGAAAAAAGAAAGAAAGAAAGAAAGGGGGAAAAACCTAGATGCAATGCATTTTTTCTTTTTTTTTCTTTTCTGTTGTAGGGGAGAGTCGGGAGTGATGGGACATTGGGAAAGATGGGACACCTAAAATTATTCTTAAAATACATATTATTTTTATTTTCTGACACTTCCGCCAGATGAAGTAACACGTCCATTTCGCCACCCCCCCCCACCTCGAGTTTTTTTTAAAGTGAATGGTGCCAAACGTTTATACCTCGTTTGTACCCGTTTGTACAAACAATCATTTCGTTTGTACCTCATTTGCATAATTGTAGTAAAGACTTTTTGGTGGGGGGGCTGGTGAAACGACCAGCCCCCCCACATCGAGATTTTTAAAAATGAATGGTGCCAATCGTTTATACCTCGTTTGTACCCGTTTGTACCAACAATCATTTCGTTTGTACCTCATTTGCACAATTGTAATAAAGAGTTCTTGGTGGGGGGGGGGAAACGACCAGCCCCCCCCCACTTCGAGATTTTAAAAATGAATGGTGCCAATCGTTTATACCTCATTTGTACCCGTTTGTACCAACAATCATTTCGTTTGTACCTCATTTGCATAATTGTAATAAACAGTTCTTGGTGGGAGGGTTGTAAACGACCAGCCCCCCCCACATCGAGATATCTAGAAATTAATGGTGCCAATCGTTTATACCTCGTTTGTACCCGTTTGTACCAACAATCATTTCGTTTGTACCTAATTTGCATAATTGTAATAAAGAGTTATTGATGGGGAGGGGCTGGGGAAACGACCAGCCCCCCCACATCGAGATTTTTAAAAATGAATGGTGCCCATCGTTTATCCCTCGTTTGTACCCGTTTGTACCAACAATCATTTCGTTTGTACCTCATTTGCACAATTGTAATAAAGAGTTCTTGGTGGGGGGGCTGGGGCAACGACCAGCCCCCCCCCACTTCGAGATTTTCAAAAATGAATGGTGCCAATCGTTTATATCTCGTTTGTACCCGTTTGTACTAACAATCATTTCGTTTGTACCTCATTTGCATAATTGTAATAAAGAGTTCTTGGAGGGGGGGGGGGCGGAAAACGACCAGCTTCCCCACATCGAGATTTCTAAAAATTAATGGTGCCAGTCGTTTATACCTCGTTTGTACCCGTTTGTACCAACAATAATTTCGTTTGTACCTCATTTGCACAATTGTAATAAAGAGTTCTTGGTGGGGGGGGTGGGGCAACGACCAGCCCCCCCCCCACTTCGAGATTTTCAAAAATGAATGGTGCCAATCGTTTATACCTCGTGTGTACCCGTTTGTACTAACAATCATTTCGTTTGTACCTCATTTGCATAATTGTAATAAAGAGTTCTTGGAGGGGGGGGGCGGAAAACGACCAGCCTCCCCACATCGAGATTTCTAAAAATGAATGGTGCCCATCGTTTATGCCTCGTTTGTACCCGTTTGTACCAACAATCATTTCGTTTGTACCTCATTTGCACAATTGTAATAAAGAGTTCTTGGTGGGGGGGGCTGGGGCAACGACCAGCCCCCCCCCCCACTTCGAGATTTTCAAAAATGAATGGTGCCAATCGTTTATTCCTCGTTTGTACCCGTTTGTACTAACAATCATTTCGTTTGTACCTCATTTGCATAATTGTAATAAAGAGTTCTTGGAGGGGGGGGGCGGAAAACGACCAGCCTCCCCACATCGAGATTTCTAAAAATGAATGGTGCCCATCGTTTATACCTCGTTTGTACCCGTTTGTACCAACAATCATTTCGTTTGTACCTCATTTGCACAATTGTAATAAAGAGTTCTTGGTGGGGGGGCTGGGGCAACGACCAGCCCCCCCCCATTTCGAGATTTTCAAAAATGAATGGTGCTAATCGTTTATACCTCGTTTGTACCCGTTTGTACTAACAATCATTTCGTTTGTACCTCATTTGCATAATTGTAATAAAGAGTTCTTGGAGGGGGGGGGGCGGAAAACGACCAGCCTCCCCACATCGAGATTTCTAAAAATTAATGGTGCCAGTCGTTTATACCTCGTTTGTACCCGCTTGTACCAACAATAATTTCGTTTGTACCTCATTTGCACAATTGTAATAATAAAGAGTTCTTGGTGGGGGGGAGCTGGGGAAACGACCAGCCCCCCCACTTCAAGATTTTCAAAAATGAATGGTGCCGATCGTTTATACCTCGTTTGTACCCGTTTGTACCAACAATTATTTGGTTTGTACCTCATTTGCATATTTGTAATAAAGAGTTCTTTGTGGGGGAGGGGCTGGGAAAACGATCACCCCCTCCATACACACATCGAGATTTTTAAAAATAAATGTTACCTATCGTTTATACCTCGTTTGTACCGTTTGTACCAACAATCATTTAGTTTGTACATCATTTGCATAATTGTTATAAAGAGTTCTTAATGGGGTGCTGGGGAAACGACCAGCCTCCCCCCCCCCCCACTCTTCGAGATTTTTCAAAATGAACGGTGCCGATCGTTTATACTTTGTTTGTATTCATTTGTATCAACAATCATTTCGTTTGCACATCATTCGAATATTTGTAATGAAGGGGTGGGGTGGCTGGAAGAACGACCGGCAGCACCATATCGAGATTTTTAAAAATGAATGGTGCCAATCATTTTTATCTCGTTTGCATGCGTTTGTGCCAAAAATCATTTCGTTTGCAACTCATTTGCATATTTCTAATACATAATTCTTGGTTTCGGGGGGTGGGATGCTGGAGAAACAGCCATTTGTAAAATCGAAATATTTTAAAATGAATGGTGCAAATCGTTTATACGTGTGTTCACATTTGTACCAATGATAATTTTATTTGTAGGTCATTTGTATGTTTGTTTCATCTGCATTTTGTGTCCCAAAATGTTACACGGAATAGTAATAATAATGTCAGGCAAAAATGCAAAAATACTCTTTTTTTTTTTTTTTTTTTTTCTTTTGAGTCGAAATAATGAAGCGCGATACTTCATCACGTGATAAAAAGGAAGCACGAATGCAGTATGAAGACTGCAATTCCCTAGTGCGAGCTTTAATATTTTGACAATTCTGATTTCTGTTTGTGTCAGGGTTTCAGTTTTTTGCAATATTTTCTGATATTACGGTTACTGAAACATAGCTGCTAAATATTATCTTTTTTTTTTTTTTTTAATATATATATATATATATATATGCAATGGAAAAAAAAATTAAAGCTTTTGTATTTTTCTATGATTAAATGAGGTAAAAAATTCTATTAAAACATCGTAAGCAAAAATCATAACACTTGACAGTTATACATAAGCCAGGCCTAACAGAGGGGAGGGGTGGAGAATGCATTTAAAAATTTAAATCCATTCAAGCCTTTCCTGGTGATCTAATATGCCTCTTAATTAGTACATAAAGTGTAATTTACAATGTTTATCTGCCTATAAATCAATATAATATTAATTTTAATGGTATTCTCATGTTATCTGAAATTAAAAACAAAATAATAAGCATTATTCATACTATTCATAAACATCAGTGATGGCTAGAGTTCTCGCCAGTAATTTAGTGTTCGAAAAATATAAAATGGTAGACAAATTTATACAAGCACGCGCTTTTTATTCATATTTTTACTGCGTAAATTATGGGTTTATGCGAAAACAGCCCAAACTTTTTATTTTATTTTATTTTTATATTTCTTTTTGTTAATATAACTCGCGAATAGAGAGAAAAATTAAATTTTAAAAATTATTTTAAACTTGTAAATTATGCCAGACGGAATTTTGCAAATTTGCAATAAAATACTCCTAAAACTGGCGATGAAAGGCACACAATTGTCATTTTTATCTCACTTGTTTCGCATTTAAATAATTAAGCACGCCCTTCATCAGAAAAAAAAAAAAAAATGGTTACAATGTGTTACAAGTCTGAAAGAAAAATGTAATTTAGTAGACTTGTTATCGGAACAGCTTGCATACCTGGTGAAATGTGCTGTCTTAACAGACAATGAAAGTCTAAAGTCCTTAAAAAACTTCTCTTACATCGATATGAAAATTAACTGATTTACTGATATTTTGCTCTTGGAATCAATATTCAAAATAAAAGCAATTCAAAAATCTTGCTTACATACTCCCTGTAGCATAGAAAAGTATCATCCGCCCGCAATTTTGAAGACGATCAATGGTGCCATGAAACTCTAATTTAAGGCAATTTATAGAATAATTTGAATAAACACTGTGATGCAATCGACATATAATTCACAATAATTTATTGACTTTAGAATATGATAGCCTCTTAAATATTTCATTTTAGATCTACATCTGGTACCATAGCCTTTGAATTATGTTTTTAAGCTACATTACTAATAAATATTGAAAATTAATAAATTTAAACCCTTAATAAAAATTGCAAAGCTTTCATAATATTACAACTGACAGTTAATATGATGTTTCTGCAGTCATTAAATTAATGAAAAACATATGTAAAATACTTGAAGTCTTTTTAGTTTCCCTTTTATTACATTTTCCAAATTCTTCAATGAGCCACTGATGTAAAACGCTGAATATACATTGTAACTTTTTTATTGTATGGCAGGACTATTATTATGAGACAGAAATTTTAGCGTTGTGGATGTTTTCAACAGTCCACCTTCAATTAAACATATGATATAATATGGCGGGTTTTAATTCGCTAATAGAAAGCTGCACCGCACAACTGATCGCTACGAAAGTGGTATACTTATTATTCAGGATAAAGTATACCTAATAACGTATTTTTTAGTTAATAAAGAGAAATATATATATTTTTATGTCGGTAAATTTGAACGTGTAATAATTTTTTTTTTTATTTAAATTAACAAACAATATATATTTTTTTTTTTTTTTTGTATGCTTAGAACAAATAAAAAATGTTTTTCCGTTTTTTCCTTCTCGCATGAAGTTAAATTAAAATTAAAATTCAGAGAAATCATGCTAAAAACAGCTTTAATATAAGACTCCTTATTGAAATATGAAATTTGGCACCGAAGTAGTTCGAACGTCTCTCGTCAAGATCTTTAATTACGTAATTGCGTTGAGCACTTTCATTCACCGCCAAAATAACAACTACATTTTAATAGCCACAGAATGTCCTATACTAAAACTGTACCAAAGGCTACGCTGCCGAAGGCAGTGAGGACTCGGTGTGAATTTTTACCCGATCAGAAATGATTTTTTTTTTAGGGAGCACGAAAAGTCAGGGAAGGAATACGCGTGCGCAAAATCTCCAGGTGGGGAGACCAGTCGTTTCCTCAAACCCCAACAAGAAATTTTAATTACAAATCTGTAAATGAGGTACACACTAAATGATTGTTGGTTCAAACGGGTACAAACGAGGTATAAACGATTGGCACCATTCATTTTTAAAAATCTCGATGTGGGGGGGGGAGGGCTGGTCGTTTCCCCAGCCCCTCACTAAGAACTCTTTATTACAATTATGCAAATGAGGTACAAACAAAATGATTGTTGGTACAGACAGGTACAAACGAGGTATAAACGATTGGCACCATTCATTTTTAAAAATCTCGATGTGAGGGGGGAGGGCTATTCGTTTATCCAGCCTCCCCACCAAAAACTCTTTATTACAATAATGTAAATGAGGTACAAACGGGTACAAACGAGGTATAAATGATTGGCACCATTCATTTTTAGAAATCTCGAGGTGGGGGGGGCTGGTCGTTTTCAGTCCACCCACCAAGAACTCTTTATTACAATTATGCAAATGAGGTACAAACGAAATGATTGTTGGTACAAACGGGTACAAACGAGGTATAAACAATTGGCACCATTCATTTTTGAAAATCTCGATGTGTGTGTGTGGGGGGGGGGCTGCTCGTTTTCAGACCCCCAACCAAGAACTCTTTTTTACAATTATACAAATGAGGTACAAACGAAATGATTGTTGGTACAAACGGGTACAAACGAGGTATAAACGATTGGCACCATTCATTGTTGAAAATCTCGATGTGGGGGAGCTGGTCATTTTCAGACCCCCCACCAAGAACTGTTTATTACAATTATGCAAATGAGGTACAAACGAAATGATTGTTGGTACAAACGGGTACAAACGAGGTATAAGCGATCGGCACCATTCATTTTTAAAAATCTCGAAGTGGGGGGGCTGGTCGTTTTCCCATCCCCCCACCAAGAACTGTTTATTGCAATTATGCAAATGAGGTACAAACGAAATTATTGTTGGTACAAACGGGTACAAATGAGGTATAAGCGATCGGCACCATTCATTTTTAAAAATCTCGAAGTGGGGGGGCTGGTCGTTTCCCCATCCCCCCCACCAAGAACTGTTTATTGCAATTATGCAAATGAGGTACAAACGAAATGATTGTTGGTACAAACGGGTACAAACGAGGTATAAACGATTGGCACCATTCATTTTTAGAAATCTCGATGTGGGGGGCTGGTCGTTTCCCCAGGCCCCCACCAAGAACTCTTTATTACAATTATGCAAATGAAGTACAAACGAAATGATTGTTGGTACAAACGGGTACAAACGAGGTATAAACGAGGTATAAACGATTGGCACTATTCATTTTTAGAAATCTCGATGTGGGGGGGCTGGTCGTTTCCCCAGCCCTCCCACCAAGAACTCTTTATTACAATTATGCAAATGAGGTACAAACGAAATGATTGTTGGTACAAACGGGTACAAACGAGGTATAAACGATTGGCACCATTCATTTTTAAAAATCTCGATGTGGGGGGGCTGGTCGTTTCCCCAGCCCTCCCACCAAGAACTCTTTATTACAATTATGCAAATGAGGTACAAACGAAATGATCGTTGGTACAAACGGGTACAAATGAGGTATAAACGATTGGCACCATTCATTTTTAAAAATCTCGATGTGGGGGGGCTGGTCGTTTCCCCAGCCCTCCCACCAAGAACTCTTTATTACAATTATGCAAATGAGGTACAAACGAAATGATTGTTGGTACAAACGAGGTATAAACGATTGGCACCATTCACTTTTAAAAAGCTCGAGGTGGGGGGGGGGGGCTGGCGAAATTGACGTTGAAGTAACTACAGCCCTATATTTGTTGCTATGTATCATTTTAGTTGGAGAATTCTGTAAGTTTATGTAACGAAAAAACTATTTTATAGAACCTAAAGTAAATAATTGCTTAATTTTCAAGGCAAGTTTTCAACGTCATTCACTGATGTTAGCATAATTCCTTTTCCTATTTTATATACCTAATATTATAACTTTTATAAATTAATAGCTAAATTAAATCTAAAAGTAGCTTGTGTCTAATAATAAGTTATATATATATATATATATATATATATATATAATAATAATAAAAGGGGGGGGGCAGAGCAGTTGAGGGAGGGATGGGACACGTAAGAAAAGGAAAAAGAATGAAGATTCTGATAATCCTAAACAGAGAATATCAAGAGGCACATGATTGAATAATAGAAAGAGAAAATGCACGAAACAAATTCAAAATCATGGAAAATAATTGGTGTCGCACTCACACGAGTTTTGTTTACCCTTTTATATTTTAAAAATACTTTATTTACCATATATCTATGAGAATTAATTTTCGTTCCTGAGCAGTTTTCCTGGACATGGTAAAATATACAAAAGAAATTACATTCACCAATTACAGTTAGAATTTCTTGGTAATATTTGTTTTAGAGATATGCTGATAACGCACACAGATTAGCCACTAAAAACCTTATTAATATTCAGGGAACCACAACACATGTAAATATGACAAAAATTTAATTTTGAATATTTGAACTAAAAAACAATACTTTCTCTGCTAAAAGTAAAAAAAAAAAAAAAAAAAAAAGATGAACTAATCGAGCATTTGAAAAATTTTTTATTACGTGGTACATTATACTCTAATGTTGGATAAAATAGATATTACCAGTAATTAATTAATCTTACATATATAGTGACCCACTCTTTTCCTCATTTTTTGTAGTATGTCTGTATATTATGTACTTATTTTAACTTTATAAACATACCCCATCCGTCCCTCATATAAGGGACGGGCGGGACATTTTTATGACTACGTTAATTGGCTTATAAAATTAATATTTTAACAATTACCATCAAATTTATATTTTTAAAAGGTGTTAAAATGTTTCAATTTGTTTCTCTGAAACTTACAGTGTTGTACCAGTAAAAGTAAATTTGTAAAAAATATTTTTGTTAAAACTGCCCCATCCCTCCTTACTCTCCCCTTCTCGTTATAATGGGTAAAAATCTACAAAAAAAAAAAAAAAAAAAAAAATCCTTAACAATTTTTTGGTTGCAGACCTGCATTTATCATTATATCTTTGAACCTCAAACGAATTATTTATTGCATGCCATGTTTTCAAATTGAAGTATAATTTTAAATGGACCTGATTAATTTAACCATATTAATAAAACCGCAATAGTAATAATAATAATACATAAATAAATAAATGAATTTTAAAAAGTCAGGAGAAGAACTTTAAAAAGTGAAATCAATTAAAAGTGAATCAATCTCTTTTCTCTTTTTATTGTTATTTTATAATTAACTTTGGAAGCGACATTTCCAAAAAGTATTCGTGTTTGAACTCTGTGTTTATTAAATGTAGGAAATTGTGTATTTTGCCCGTAAAACTGAACTCACAGACTATCGTGAATTTCTACACATCTGCAATCTTATCTTTTTATTGTGCATAGCTCACCCCTGAGATATTTTTTGTATTCTTCTTTCCCTGGTATGACAACCCGCGGGGAAACTACGATTTGTCACTCTGCCATTCCCGCCCACAGCAGAAAATTTGGGACTGAATCCAGAGGGCGGTGTCGGGACATTCGAGTTAAAAGCAAATGAATATTTCCCCTTAAGGCGTTATTATGGAAAATATTAGAATAATTGGCAGGTTTAACCCTCTCGCTGCGCATCCCGCGACTTCCATGGGCAACGTAGAAGTAGCAAAACTTGCCGTCTTTAACTGTGCGACCTGCTCTTTCCCGGTTCATGTTTCATTTCAGCTTTTCTGTCATGTTTAACTGTTTATTTAGATGTGGGCTAACATATGGCGTTAATTGTCCACATTTCTGCGAAATATACAAGAATTTTTTGTAGCATTTTGCGCGCGCTTTTCAAAGCTCAAAGATGTCTGGCAGGAAGCGTTTCGCGAGTGATATAACCTATATTCCTGATGATATTTCCGACACTGATGGTAGTTCCTCTGATTTCAAATATATTGAAGATAGTTACAGCGAAATTGATGAGAATTTCTCGGATTCCTCTGCGGATACTGATGAATCTGAAAATTCCTTTTCTATTCATTCCTAATAAATGTTTTGTAAGTATTTTGCATATTTTCATTAGTGTATACGTTTTACCTTTGTACTTTATAAAATAAATCATAATTTAACCAAGATTAATTTTCAGAATTTTGCTTTTATATCATTATTCTTCAGTTTCAATATTCTGACAACCTTTTTCTATGATCTAATTCTATATTGAAAAAGCACCTTTTACAAAAAAATTTTGTGTATTTTAACTCTAAAATATATGTAGATTTGAAATATGTAATAATAATAATAATAAAAATAAATAAATAAATAAAACGCAATTTTTAAACCTATTTTGATTATAAAAAAAAAAAAAAAAAAAAAAAAAAAAAATACGCAGTGAGAGGGTTAAGTCATGAACAACCCCTAGTCCAGCCGCTATTACACTCGAAAAGTGCGTTCCTGCTCCGTTTGGAAAACAAGAATGAACTGTTTTGAAACAAGTCAAACGGAAAAAACCAGCCGGGGATTCCAGTGATCCGTTTTCAGAACTCTCTCTGAACTGTTTTGACAAAATGGACATTTCAGCAGAAATGCCAACATTTTAACTTATTCTGGAGCATTATTAGCCCCGCCTTTATTCCATATCACTTTTACTACTTTTTCTTTTCATTTCTTTGTTTTTTTTTTTTTTTTTTAAGAGTAAATTTTTCTTATTTTATCGAAATTAAATACTGAGAAGAAATACTCCAAAAATAAAGTGCTGCAAAATAAAGGAGAGACTAAAATTGCTCCGGAATAAATTGAAATGTTGGCAACTAGGATTTTGGTCTTTTGGTGGAAGAAGTCGTCGTTTTTGATCGAAAGGAATGCTCCTTCGTTCCGCACTTTTACTGTGATAAAATACAGATATCCATAACATAAGTCATATATAGAGTATCGAGATATATTCCGCTCTCTAATTGTATAGAAACCAAGTCTCCCGTTTTTGAAGGGAGACTTCAAAACGAAAAATTTTTTTAGCAGTCATCATCATCATCATCATCATCATCATCACGGGCTTGAGAAGTTCCTACAGCTGTCGAGACAGCCGCTTACTTTCACCTGAGGAGAGAGAAGAAACACATACGGAGGTGCATACTTCGTTAAGAAAAAGACTCCACCCACACTTTTTATTAAGTGCCTTTGGGCGTTGCTTGCCTTGGTCATTGGTTAACGGCCAAGAATGCTTTGCAAAATATCACATGATGGAAAATTATAAATCACAATATTCATATATAATGCTTTTAATATGGAAATATACATCAAGTATAGTAATAAAATGTTAATATTTAAAATTCTTATGTTTCATATTTTGCATTTTTATTAAAACCATTGTCGGGTAGCTCATTACGCTTACTAAAAGCAGATTCGAATGCTAAAGGTTCATTTGCCATCTCACTTCAGGCCCGCACATTTGGAAAATACAAAGTGGTCATCCGCACATACACAAAAGAGGCCACTGACAAAAAAGAAGGCTCAGCCTTCGTAAACGGTACATTATTCACGCCTTTTATTACGCGGCCAGCATAACATAAGGACAGCCAGATCTTATATTAAGCTAGATTGGATTTAGCTAGACTAGCTAAAAAGCGGAAACTACGAACCCTGCTGTACTTCTATATTTTTGAATAGATCTCTCTATTCTCAAGCCACGCCCTTTTAAGAAGCATTTCCCAGTACGAAAAATTATTCCATGAGTACCCAAAAAATTTTGAAGGTTTATATGCCGATCACCAAATATCTGGAAAATAGCTTCTAGTTGCTGGTATACCCATGCGAAAAAGGCTTCGAGTGCAAACGGTTAATTGAATGCATCAAAAATCATAGGCACTGTTTTATTTTTTACTTTTATTTTTTAAACAATTATCGCTTATAGATTAAAAAAAAAAAAAAAAAAAATATGAATATTAAATAATTGCTGAAAAATCTGTACTGATAAGTATAAAGGATTTAAGTCCAAAAATGTCGATTTTGAGTTAAGAACATAGTCAGACTCAGAAAAAATTCTCTATCGATTGGTATAAAGGATTTAAATCCATGTCATTTAGCCTTTGAGAAAATCCATTGGTAAAAAAAGGTTCAAGTTAGAAATTTAGCATTAATCTTTAGTATAAAATATTTAATTCAATTTTTTCCCTTTATTAAATGAAGATTGACAATCACTGAATGGTATAAAGGGTATAAATCAATCTAATACCTTTTCCCTAATCGATTCTTCTGATTAGTTTTTAGTTAGTTTAACTTTATTTTTCGTCTCCTGAAAAATCAAGAATATGGACTTAAATCCTTTATACATATCAGTACAGAAATAGTCTCTTGAAACAGCCTTACCTGTAGTTTTGTCAGATTTCACTTGAATTTTATTTTCAGGATTGGATTGGATTTCGGAATAAGGCCGATTAACTGCTGTATGCCCAAGGCCTGAGGGGGAGTGCCCTCCGTGGGGGTCTTTCTAAGGGGACCTAGTCCGTATTTACGCAAGTTTCGGAGAAAACCACGGAAAACTCCGAACGGCTAGGCCGATGAGCGCGACCTGGTATCGAACCCGGCACCTCACGTCAACTAGCTTTGAGTGCAGAACCGCACAGCCACTGGTGGGCCGTTTTATAATCTGTGTGAACCGCATGTTTTTTTCATTCTTGTTTTTAGCTTATGCCGTTGGTGGGTCTTAATTTTCAGAAAACTTTTATGAAAATAAAATCTTATAACTGTAAAACAAATTTATTTTTCACATTTATTTTCCTCTGAGAGAAAGAAAAAATAAATAAATAAATGAAGAGTGAGTTTAAACATTTTCCGAAAATTAACTAACCTAAATTAAAATGTATGTAGCACAATTTTAGCTTCTAATTAATATTGTATAAGTAATATAGTAATTGAATGGCTAATGTGTAGAAAAGGGAAGGACGTATGAAACTCATAGCCCTACTCATCGGACTTTACAAAATAGAAATTTTTATTTATATAGAAATTTTTGTAATTGATATTTAAAATAATAATAATTAACATTTAATTATTAATTATTAATTTAGTTTGTTGAAAATAATTTTAATCCACTTTGAAGTGAAATTTTTGAGCCCCAACCATGATTTTTGAATTGCCATACCCCTATAGCATGATTTTAAATTAAACTTCATTAATAGGGTTCCTACAATCTTGAATTTATACCGTCTTTTAAGAAGGTTTTTTAACAAAATGACCCTTTTAAAAATCCTCTAAACATTTAAAAAAAAAAAAAAAGGAAAAAAATTCTTAAATGTATGAAGATGATTTATTTATTTTTTAATCTATAAAGATAATTTTATTTATTTATTTATTAAAATTATTATTATTATTATTTATTTATAATTAGTTTTTTAAAGATAATTCATTATTAAAATGGCTATTATCGAGGGGATCATTACTCTCCATTCTATATAAATAAAGAGAAGTGTGTGTGTGTGTGTGTATCTGTGGGTCTCTATGTGCTCTGGTGCTCACACTAACTGGGCAGATGGGTGGCTGGGACCCTGAAGGTGTGCAACTCATCGAGATTTTTTTCGAATTTAAAGTTTTTTATTATTTATTTATTTTTATTTATTTATTTTCTGTTTTGAACATTGACTTCGCTGTTTCGTTTTTCTAAAATTTATTCTTTCATTTCAGTCGTCTGTGTATCTGAGCAACGGCTATTACGCTATTTATTTTTTATTTCATTCATTCATTTAAAGGTGAAATCTTTTTTTTTTTTTTTTTTTTTTTTTTTTTTTAATTTATTGAAAATCTAATGGTAATGCAGAGAAGAAATTAATCATATTAAATTTTAAATTTAAAAACTTATTTATGACAGCTATGTTTTTTTTTTTTTTTTTTTTTTTTTTTTTTTTTTTGTCTTGTTGTTGTTTTTTTTAATTTATAGTATTTACCGTAAAAAGTCGTAGTATAGTGTAAAAAGAAATAAACTTATTAAAATTAAAGTTTAATTAAAATTTATTTGTTTTTTATTTATTATATTGGTCAGAATCGTATGGTAATATAGTGTAAAGGACGAGGTCAATAAAATATATGGCTAGAGAAAATTAAAATATTCAATAGATGCTGAGAATTTCTTAAAATGGCAAAAAACTGCAAAATTTCACATAAACGTCGGTTTTTAGGGATATTTATATCGTAAAGATGTCAGAACCAGAACACTTTTAAAATAAACATTTGGGATAAACATTCCTGACTATGAATTTTTTAATTTAAAAATTTCGTTAGTTATTTGGAATTTACGATTTACTTAACATGGCAGAATAGGGCAAAATTTAGCATAATCGTAAATTTTGAGGATCATAAATATATCAGACAACTTCAAACATCATTGACTACAAATATTCTAATAGGAAAATTTCCCTAACTTATTCGAAATAAAAATTTTATCAACATAGCAAAATTGGGCGATATTCCATATAAATATGCATTTTCGGGACTCTTGCATTGGAAATAGTAGCATGGAAACTAAACTACGAAACTGACCCCAACAAAATAAATTAATAGATTAGAATAAGACTAGCAGGCTTCGTCCACTTCGCTGGCCACTATATTTAAAGGTTTTCTTTTTAATTGCATATTATAAACGTTTAAATAAATATATTTCGATTGGCGACTATTTTCTTCACAGTTTTAGTATGGTATCTCCTTCACAATATCAAATATTTATTCTCGAATCTGTGCACCAAAACTATCATTGAAACGAATATTCTCGAAAATAGTCAAATAGAAATGTTAATTCTTCGAATATTCTGGAAATAGTTGAAGCTGTTACACGTACAGTAAAAGTCACTATTCGAAGAATGGTCGAATCAGAGAAAGCACGGCAGCAATCACTATAACGCACGTATGTACGCTTTCCGCACATGAAAAAAAAAAAAAAAAAAAAAAAAAAAAAAAAAAAAACACTGGAGAGTTCTACATTGCAGTGCATGAATCCCAGAACACACGAAACTCGGTTCCGCGACAATCACTATCACGCATGTTAAAACCAGAAAAACATCACCGGACACCCCTACCTCAAATCAAGGAAAATCAAATAAACCAATCAAATCTCTCGTAATTCCTCAAAACGTAGCTCTAGTTCAAAGTAAAATACACTCAAATCAATGAAAATATAATAAACCAATCAAACCTCTTATACTTCCTCACAAAGTAACTCTAGTTCAACGTAAAATACATTCAAATCAATGAAAATCAAATAAACCAATCAAATCTCTCGTAATTCCTCATAACGTCGCTCTAGTTCAACGTAAAATACACTCAAATCAATGAAAATCAAATAAACCAATCAAATATCTCTTTATTCCTTATAACGTAGCTCTAGTTCAATGTAAAATACACTCAAATCAATGAAAATCAAATAAACCAATCAAATATCTCTTTATTCCTTATAACGTAGCTCTAGTTCAATGTAAAATACACTCAAATCAATGAAAATCAAATAAACCAATCAAATCTCTCGTAATTCCTCATAACGTAGCTCTAGTTCAATGTAAAATGCACTCAAATCAATGAAAATCAAATAAACCAATCAAATCTGTTGTAATTCCTCATAACGTAGCTGTAGTTCAATGTAAAATACACTCCAATCAATGAAAATCAAATAAACCAATAAAATATCTCCTAAGATTCTCCATTGTGCGTCATTATAGAAATGGGAAGTTTTATTTTCATATTTTTAATAATTAAAAGAAAACTAATCAAAAATTCGAAAATCTGATTTCAATGTGCACAATGACCCTTCGGAGGGCACCTTTGTGTTAAGTCACGTGAATGTCCGAGCTACCGTTTTCGAGAACAGTGAAATATACATATATATATACAAATATTGCTCACTTAATAGTATACGATAAATATTTTGAACTGAATGGTGGATAGCTTATTAGGCGGGGATTTTATTCTATTCCTGTGTCAAGCGTTTGATCAAATTCATTTTTTCCTAACGTGATTATAATATGTCTTGCACTAGAAATTTATGAGAACATACATATGATGGGGAACTGAGCAGAGTCTACCTATGCCAACTAGTTTACTTTCCGAACATACATATGTAAGGGAAGTACTGTAATCATTTCAAAAATCTGTCATTGAGATTTTGGTGTTTGTATGCACTTTGAGGTTCCCTGAGTTCATTTTTGCCATTTTTATGGTGATGCATGTATGTGTGTGTGTGTGTTTGATTCAGTAACTCTTTTGACTAACTGAGCAAAAGAAAAAATTATATAAAAAATTCTGGAGTGACTCCACTCGACTTTCTGAACATTGAATGATTAACAGTTTTGTAGATAAAGTAAAGAAAGAGGAGTTGTTAAACAAACAAAAGAGAGAAAACCATAATAGAGAGTATTTTTCTCCATATATTACACGATGTTTTTTTTAACGCTACTGAACTTTGAGCCCATAGATCATAATGATAAAGAATTTTTAGTCGTGTCCCTGTAAAAACCTATAAATGCTAGATTCAACAAAATGCTTATAGTTAGTGCAACAGTGATTTATAATATTCATATAAGTTTTCAGCTCAATTGAATAAGGCGTTTAGATGTTATCGCACTTTTAAAAATTTGGTCCCATACGCCATAATGACAAAGAATTTTTCTTTGTGTCCCTCTAAAAAAACTGTAAGTGCTAAATTCACCAAAATCTATATAGTTGGTGCAACTGTGACCTATAACATGTGTACAAATTTTTTGCTCAAATTAATAAGGCGTTTAGACGCTATCACACTTTTGAAATTTGGCCCCATAGGCCATAATGATAAAGAATTTTTCTTTGTGTCCCTGTAAAAAAACTATAAGTGCTAGATTCTCCAAAATCTATACAGATTGAGCATCTGTGACCTATAATATGTGTATAAATTTTGCTCAATTGAATAAGGCATTTGGATGCTATCACACTTTTAAGATTTTGGTCCCATAGGCAATAATGATAAAGAATTTTTCTTTGTGTCCCTGAAAAAAAACTATAAGTGCTAGATTCACCAAAATCAATAGGATTCGTACTATGGTGACTTACAATATACGTACCAACTTTCAGCTTATTTAAAAAGAGCGTTTAGACGCTAGCGTGTTCACTCTAAGGCATACACACATAGATACATCATCGCAAAAATAGTGAAAACGGAATCAGGGGACCTCAAAACGTATAGAAACATCAAAATCTCAAATTCGAATTTTTGACATGATTACAATACTTTCCTCACTATAGTGTTTGGAAAGTAAAAATTGCGGTAGCAAAGAAGTGTAAAAAGTGGCAAAAATGCAATATGCGCACCGAGAAAAAAGTATATGACTCACATTTAGAATCGAAATTGTGGCTCTAGTAAAAGTAGTTCTATGTCTTCCTTATAATTTCTAGTTCCCTTTGATTGCGAGTTGTCCTATATTATGGTGGGATCAATCTCATTTAAAAATCCCTGTAAATAAATGCGAGTTTTACTAATTATAATTTTGTTTTATAATCCAATTCTAGAAAATCAACGAGAATTTCTCGCAATACAAAGGACTCATAGCATTCATAATATTGTTTCACCATCTAGAAAAGTGTAGACTAGAAATTCTCGATCATTTCGTCTATCCAGGTTATTTGTTTACCTTATACGCATAATTCCAAAATCCATATTTCTAGTTTAGGAATTTAGAAAATGGCTACTTATTCGTTCTAGATCAAAGCTGAATATTTTTTTCCCCTCAGTGCGTGCATATGCAGTCGACTTGCGTTATAACTACTTTGTGTTATAACGACCGAATGCGATATAGCAAACTTTTGAAAAGTCCCGACTGACTTTCAATTACGTTATGTTATTTCATATTTGATATAACGACCAGGAAAAGCCAACGCATTTAATATAACGACCAAGTAAACGACTGTACTTCCTTCAATTTATAGTTTAAGATTTAAATAAAAAGAAAAAGACACAGAGAGAGGAGGGGGGGAGAGGGAGAGAGAGGGGGAGATAATCCGACGAATATTACTTCATCAAGAAAATGATATGCAGTTTGATGTTAGCCTTTTAACCCTACAAGGCACCCAGTTCCATATGTGGAACACCGACTTTAATCGTTCCTATAGCTGTAAAACTATTAGTAGCGACATCTCTTGACATCTTGATAGAAGCTACTGACATTTAGCAATGTAGTAATACGAATCTTTACCTAAAGATGTCGTTCGTGTTTTTATTATAGTGCACTCAGTGTGAAATTTGAATGAAAGTGATACGTTAGTCGTTTGTCTGAATTCAAAAATAAAAAAAGAATAGTTATTGACCAGTTTTGACTCGAAAAAAAAATACTGTGTGCAGAGCTGCCAACTTAATCCGGAAAATTGTTAGTACCGCCCATTTTTCTACACCACTTAATTTTTAGAGTTTTTGTTTTCTTAATTCATCGTAAATATATTTGATGAGAAGTACTCTAAAAATTAAGTGGTGTAGAAAAAGAGGCGGTACTAACAATTTGCCGGATTAGGTTGGCAGCTCTGTGTGTGTTATAACGAAGTGTATATTTTGCAGAGGTAAGTTTTTTTTTTTATATTACAATAGTAAAAGTATTAGTAAATCCTATTTTTATGTATGTTCCACAATCGGTACGTTGAGCTAAAAAGTTGATTTTTCCGTAAAATATGGTTTTATCTTTATAAGATTTCCCTATCTTCTGATCCCTAATTACAACCTATATATTTTTGTCGCGCACTAAAAAAAAATTGAGTCTTGTAGGGTTAATTGCAATCCGAACCACACAAGCTGTTTGTTAAGAAATTTCCAAAGAAACCATCAGAAATCACTTCGAACAGATTTTCTCAACTTCAGGGAGTGTGCAGAAAATTCATCGAATGTTCCTCGTAAAGATGATTGACAGTGGAAAAACAAAAGGGATATTAAATGTAGAGAATAACGAAAATATCAATTATATTCCAAAAATAATCTGGTGTGTCACTCACACGACTTTCTCTTACCCTGAAATTTAATACTATAAATACAGGTTGGAGATTAAGAGGTAAGATAACGAGTACTGTTATGCAAACCTATGTTAAACAATTAAAATTAGGTTTCGGAAGAGTTTTATATGATAATTAGTTCTGTGTGAGGGGGGGCTACCGCCCCCCACAAACCCCATTTCATTAATGCACCTACATTTATATAGAATTTAATTCGGTTATTAAAAAATAATTCTGCTTTTAAAAAATAATTTATTAAAAATATTATTTAAAAAAATTATCGACGATTTCCATATTTGAGAAGTAGTATATAACACTAAATATCCAAAAAAATTTGAATTTATTCTCAATATTACATTAAAAAAAAAAAAAAAATTGTTAAAAATGAAAAAAATTGATAACTTTAATTTAAATTATCGCATATCGATGGTTCACCCATTTGTTTTAGAGGTATTGGCGAGCTCTTTTGAAAGATGCCCATCATGAAAATTTACTCCCCTCGAGAGGGGACTTCCCCCCCCCCGCAGGGGGGGAGGCGAGGCTCCTACATACACAAAAGAAATTTTCCCAGTTGAATATCTCTATTACAAAAAATATATATTCGTTTCATTTGGTTTCGTGCACTCTATAGACGTTAAACTCTACTTACCTGCAATTTCCCCCATAGACGTAATATATTTGAATACTTTTGAGCGTCCCTGTACACGAACCATTTTCTTCATCTCAACAAAAAGCTTAGTGTAGCATCCTTATATGATACACATTTAGAATATCAAGTTTAAACTTTCTGCCATAATTTGTTTTTGAGATATGCTGATAACAGACAGACAGACACACTGACAAACACACAGACCAACCGCTAAAAACATGATTTTCGTATTCAGGAGACCTTAAAACGTGTAAATATAACAAAATCTCACTTTCGAAAATTTGACCCAAAAACAATACTTTCTCTACCTTATGAGTAAGAGAAAGTAATTAGTAATCCTACAATCCCAAATGAGCTGCGAAAATACGTAACAAACTTTCGGATACGTTTTAAAATCAAAATTATGGAAATGAATAATTTGAAAATATTACCATTCGTTTTAAAAATGCTTCTTTCCAATTCCAAAATCGCATCAAAACTCGATTATTGCTTTCTTCATAAAACGTTAAACATGTAATTAGTTGTTCATAAATAGATAGGAAATTTTGATTTTTGTACAGTATGTACACAATTCATACCCCTTCTTTTCTTTTTATTATGTAACTTTATTCTTTCATTTAAAATATTTATAGTACCATTTATACTTTATAGTACACATATACTGTATAACTAATTCAAATGGTCATCTGGAATCATTATTTTCTTTTTCGTCAAATTTGAGAAAATTATAATGTTTGTCATTGGTTAATTTTTTTTAAATTGATTTTAATTTTAAAATTTTATTTCACTTATAAATTCTAATACAATTCATATTTTACATACAGTATGTCATTTACAACCATCATCAAACCAAATTTAATGAAAAAGTATCATTTAAAAAATTATCTTCGATTTATTTGATATAGCGACTATTTGATATAACGACCCAAATTGAGTCGTCCCGATGGAGTCCTTGTAACGCGAGTCTGCTGTACGGGGCAGTGCCCTTAGCGGAAATCTATAAACCCGTGTTCTTAGCTGAAGTGTTATCCCCCTTCGGTGGCGTGCTTTTAGCACACGTGCCTTTAGCGGAAATGTATAATAAATTTAAAAATAAATTAATAAATAAATAAATGAACTCTTCAATTTTCCTGTACACTTTATCCACATTTAACACTGACTATATTTTGGTTCAGAAGTAAAAAATAGGTATGCGTACTGTAGAATATCCGTTATTTGAGAGAACGGTGATCTATAACAATATAAAGTTTAATGAATCAAAGTACGCGATACAAAAACGTACATTATTGCTAGTTTATGATTCTATTTAAGTTTTTGAAAATATAATTAAGCATTACACCTTTTAAAACGAAAACAGAAACGAAAAATCACGAAGTACACACTGATTATCAACACTTTCCAACTGTACGAACTCGTTGTATCGTATATAACATTGTATGTTCTTTGTCTATATTATCACACAATGGAGAGACAGAAAAACAGACATATAGACAAATTGAATTCATAATCACTCTGAAGCATTGTTGGAAAGTGTTAAAAGTGCTTAACACAAAATTATCTTAATTTCCTATTTGTATCCCTTAATGTATCGAAACGTTTTTGCGTAACTCTGTTAATCTGGAGATTAAGCATATTATAGTTTATACAAAACATTTTCTTAGCATGTGAACAATAAATGCGAATTTCTTTATGATTTTTTGATGAAGTTATTTAAATGTGATTTATAAAAATGTCTCCCCTAAAGCGCAAAGCATTGGCATTTTTTGGATGTTTGTACACAAACCAGTGGAACGGGTTCTATTAAAGTCATTTTAAGTAGGGAATATTCAATAATGAATTTGAATAACACATATCATTAAAAAAATAAAATAAAATAAAAACTAGTATGTTGTGGCCACCATAAGATTTTCTTTATATTTTCCCATACAAATTCACTAAGTGCAAATAATTAATTTTCATCTTAGAGAAAACTAACACTAAATATCCAAAGAAAGAATGTCTATAAATGACACCTTAAAAAATGCATTTTTATAATAGTTATCTCACATATCAAGTTTCGTACAGTTATATGCCATAGAAGTTGAAATATAGCTTTCCCGTTATCGAGGAAATTTGCAGTATAGTAGCGCCACCTATTGGCCGATAAGCATCCAAATTGAATCAGCATAATGTCTCATAATGGCCTTCCCATATATCACATTTTGTTTGATGATACGCAACAGAACCTGAGGTACAGCCTTCCCTTAAATTGCGGAAATCACTGTATAGCAGCACCATCTGAGGAGCGGTTGACACCAAAAGTTGTCAGACACTCATTTAGGTTAAGGTGCATCAACATATAAATTTATATGCAATTCTGTGCAGTATTCTGAGAATATTCTGTGCAATATTGTGCAGTTCCTGAAATATAGCTACTCTTAAATTGCAGAAATCGTTGTATAGCAGCGCCACCTTTCGGTCCATAAGCATTCAAATTAAATCAGCATAATGTCTCATAATGGCCTTCTTTTATATCAAGTTTTGATTGATTATACGCATTAGAACCTGTGATATAGCTTCACTTTAAATTGTGGAAATCGCTGTATAGCAGTGCCACCTGTTGAGCGGTTGGCACTAAAAGTTGATAGGCGCTAATTTAGCTCAAGGTGCATCTACATGTAAATTTATATACAATTCTGAGCAGTGGATTCGGTGATACTGTTGCCACAAAATTTTTGTCATACACACACAGAGAGAGAGAGACAGGCGGGCAGACAGACATTTTCTAAAAATAGTCAAATCGTGTTATAGAACTCTCAAAACGTGTAAATCCATCAAAAACCCAAGGTCGAAAATTTTTACGAATCCAATACTTTCTTCTATTGAATATAATAGAGGAAAGTAAAAATAAAAAATTCTTAAAATACTTACGGACGCAGGAGGCGGAGAAACAAACAATAGAATAGACAAATACAAATACTAATTCAAATCATATTCACATTTAAAAGAAATGGTAGAATAAACGCTTAAAGTAAATGTAATTCAGGAAATTTCCAATAATAACCCTCAGTGTAACTGAATATTTTTGCGTGACTCTGTAAATCTAAAGCTAATCATACTACATTCTATAGAAAGCACTCTTTTGTGCATTTGAATAACATATTTCAATCTGCCACATGCACACCTTATTTCCGCTAAGGGCACATCACCTACTGTACTATAATGCTTTCTCCATTACAATAATTTTTAAAACTTCAATTCCCTTTTTTAAACAAAAGAAAAAGTTAGTTGTATCAGTCAACCAAGCATATCTAAAATAGTCTAATGCATGGGTGAATCATCATTTTTATTTAAAACATGTTTAACAAAACATAGCCTACGAACAGCTGACTATTATTATATCAATGTATTGAATAAAAAAACACGTGCACACACACACAGGTAGATATAAACTTTCTTTTTTATCACGTAACTTCCTTTAACCTAGAGACCTTTTCAGTCGTGATATCCCATTTCATTCAACCTCCCAAATGAGGATATGCATAATTGTAAAAGAACATCGAAAGGGTTTTTTATTATTTTTACGGCCAATTGCAAAGGAATAGATTTTTACAGGATATCAGGTAAATGCGAAACTGCTTTCTCGTAGAGGCGTCAAAGTTCAACCTTGTTTTTTGAGAAGAAACGCATCTACTATATAGCCCAGTTTTAAAGTAGTTACAACATACATAGGGTTTTCACGTTCTTTCGAAAATTCAGTTACGTCTCGGTGGCAATAGATGCGTAAAGGATTCTGGTTACTCTCTGTAACAATAAAATACCGCTTGTTTCGAAATTTTTATAACCTTGTCATCCATACGGCCTTGCTAGATAGCTTATTGAGGCTTTCTCCTAAATATTTCGCATTCAGTATTTGGAGCCGGTATACCGCAGACTTAAACTAAGGAATACAGACAGCAGACGATTTCCGTGACAAGATTCGAGGTATATAGACATATTTTTTAATGTATTATTAAGCACTAATTTTATATTTAAATATTTTTATTGTTCTCAATATGTGATCTTGTCGTATGCATAATGGTTTTATTATTATTATTATTATTAATTTTTGTAATTTCTTTAGAAGTTAAATAAATTAAAAATATATATATATATTGTGTAATTAACAGTTATGTATGTAAAAAATTGTCACTTTCACTGATAAAATTTGTGTTAGAGAAAAGTTTTTATTAGTAAACTTTTTAATTACATCATTTTTGTAATAATATGACAAAAAAAAAAAAAGAAAAGGAAAGAAATTAAAGAAAAAATATTTTAAGAAAAATGTGTTTTTTATTTACGAAAAAAAAAAAATTGTTGCTGAAAAGTTTACGTGTGTAATTTAAGTTTCTTGTTTAACAAATTATCACTATTACCATGGCGTACTTATATTAGAAAAAATTTCCTATTATAATATTAATTACTCCAGTTTTGTAATAACATGCGTTTTATTTATTTGATTATTTTAACATTCAATAAAAATTAGTATTTTATAAATGAAAATAAATAAATAAAAAATGTTGCTAAAAAAATTATTTAAAAATTGTTAAACAGCATTTGATATACATAAAAGGCGAATCGATTCGAATAATCGTCGATTATGTATATTAAATGCCACATCTAAAAATTTTTGGCGGCTATTGAATAAATACTGTAGGGATGGGCGGCGAATCGACCAACTAGCGACTACTAATGGGTTAATGCATTTTGTACTTTGGAAATGAAGTACTTCTTATAATATACCTTAAACCAGTGGTCGTCAACCCTTGGTCCGCGGACGAAATTTTGCAGAAAAGTTTTCACATTATTTCCATTTTTTTTTTTTTTTTTTATGTTTTATGAGTGTATATTTATTTATTTATTTATTGTATTTATTTATTTTTTTTTATTTTTATTTTTATTTTTTTCAAAAATAAGCTTTGGAAAAAATGAAAAATTTCAACAATTTTAGAGAAGAAAACTTAATGAAAAATGGTCGTAAGAATGCATTAACCCTTTGCGGCGCAAGTCAATTCGGATCATTTAAATTATATTGCAACCGGAATTCATGAACTAAATTAAACTAAAAGAAATTTTTAATTTTAAGATTAAAAAAAACGGCCTTTCCTGATATGTTAAAAACGTAAGTTTTTTCTAAAAATTTCTGGGATGAATTTTTGCATTTGGGAAGTAAAATTAGGTGATTTAAAATATGTACCACCGCCCCTGGAAGGGTGAAAATACACATGCATCCATGTGTTACATTAACACCGGATCTTTTTACCTGTATTCACTTTTCTGTTTCTTCTTTTTTCCGTATGTGAATAACTTTTTAAAAAATATACATACAAACATGAAAATTGGATCAGATGTTCATTGTAAAACTATTTATCGACATTTTTGATATTCTGGTTATGCTCATAGTTTACAAATTATTAATTATATATTTTTTTTAAAGTCTATTATAAAAGTAAAAGAAAAGTTAATACAGAAAGAAAAATTGAGACTTAAGTAACATTTCAAGGCATGTGCGTCTTTATCTATCTGTAGTAATGCATCCTTAACACCACTTTCCATTAAGTTTTCTTTTCTAAAACAGTTGAAATTTTTCCTTTTTTCCAAAGCATACTTTCGAAAAAATAAATAAATAAATAAATAAGAAGACTAAGAATAATTATTGGTTTAAAACTTATTACTCTTGCTAAAATTATGTAAAAAGTGATTAATAGTATGATTACGAACATGCCATCTAAATTTTATGTTAACAGCCCTCTTCACTTACCGTCGCCGGAAGCCAATGTTATTCTACGGGGAAATTTTCTTTACAAATAACTTATTAACTAATACATATTTTTAAATTCTGTTTTCACATTCAGAAAATTCCCAACTGTTAAATGGACGGACCTTTTTTTTTAATGTATTTTTTTAATTTTTAATATTTTATTTTGAAATTGCAAAATGAAAAAAAAATCACCTATTGAAAATTCGTATTTTGCAGCTTCAAAATAAAATATTAAAAATTAAAAAAATAATTTTTTAAAGAAGGTCCGTCAATTTAAAAGCTGGGAATTTTTTGAATGTGAAAACAGAATTTAAAAATATGTATCAGTTAATAAGTTATTTGTAAAGAAAAATTTCCCATAGAATAACATTAGCTTCGGCTTCCGGCGGCGGTGAGTGAAGAGGGCCCTTAATATGTTTATTTGTCTAAAAATGATGCGCAAAAGAAGAAAACAAGAAAACAGATTGTTGATTAAATTTTGAACACCAGTGTACATTGATGTTAATTTTAATTTCAGGATTTCCTCAGAGTCGCCTATGACATTATTTTTCAAAATTTTACTATCTATATCTAACGGTTGGTACATACCGTGCACTGTTAAAAATGTCTGTAAATTTAATGTAAATATTTATCCAGAGTCTGTGTAAATTTACAGTCGGTAACAAAACTGTCCGAACACTAACAAAAATTCCTATGTAAAAAAAGTACACTTCATACGGTTTTGTTAAATAAACCCTTATCGAATCATGTTCCTACAAGGAAACATTCAAAAGGTGTCATCTTCAAAAAGTATTGAAAAAAAATATATGTGATTCTACTCTTCATAAAACACCAGAAAATGAAAAAAATATCGGCTGAAATTAATTACAGTGACCACAAAAAATTATCAAAAGTAAGCATATTTGGCGATTTAGCGCTGTTAGGCGATACGTTTGCTAGCACCGAGATTGCCGTGTACGAACAGAACCGTATTTTGCTTTTCCGCCAAGTACTCAAATTCAATCGCCTAGCAGTGTGAAATCGCCAAATATACTTAATTTTGATAATTTTTTGTGGTCGCTGTAATTAATTTCAGCCGATAATTTTTTCATATTCTGGTGTTTTATGAAGAGTAGAATCAAATATATTTTTTTTTCAATACTTTTTGAAGATGACACCTTTTGAATGTTTCCTTGTTAGTCAGTCTAAGAACAGGATTCGACAAGGATTTATTTCACAAAATCGTATGAAGTGTACTTTTTTACATAGGAATTTTTGCTAGTGCTCGGACACTTTTGTTTCCGACTGTACAGTAATTCTTAGTTAAAAGTGAATAATCGAGATTCTCAATCTTCATTCTGTATTTTTACCTAATTTTATTATTTAATTTTTTAATTAAAATTAAAAATGACTTTCTAATTTAGAACAAGCATTCTAAGTCCGAAATATATTCTCACCAATAGTTAATTAAATTAATATTTGTTATTAAAGTGAATGCGTAAAATAAGTTTTTTAACATCTCCGTTTATTTTTCTCTGTAATTTTACGTAAGACATAAGATAACACATTACACAGAGTTTTCTGTTGAAATTTTTAACAGTGTGGGTCTATAACTGCCTTAAACGATAATATTTTATTTTTGCAGAAATGCAGCGTAAGAGAAAGTAGTGTGTGCGTTACACCAGATTATTTAATTTTCGAAAAATATACATTTTGCAAAAATATTTTAAGTGCTATTTATGATTAAATTCAATGCAATCTTATTTTTAATTGGTCATTATTCTTGTAAATTTTATATCAGGAACAGAGGTTAACTCTATTGTGGTAAATAATTTTCTATTTATTTATGAGTTATTCTTTATTTCGCAAACAATTTATGAGTAAATAAGGAAAAAGCATTGTTTACAAAAAAATTAATCTCGCAACAGAGACATGACATAGATGTCACTTAAAACCTTGAAGTGACTGTTTATTCAAGATTTCTTAGGAAAACAATAATTAAAATAACATATTTGTTCTTTGTATGCAGAAAATTATTTTCACAAGGTTTTAAGGTAGACAAAATAATTATAATAATAATAATAATTTTCATGTTAATTTTAATATTTTCTTTAAAAGTTTAACTGTCCATTTCACCTTAATCCAGCTAATCTAAAGAGTCTATTTGAATTAAAACGTTTTGCAATTCTATTTTCTATAAAAAATGACAGTATAAAAATATTTTGTGACTTTGTGAATAAGATTTACATTTCCCCTCGGCAAGAAAAGGTGACACAATTAAAAAATGCAGTATATGAGTCAAATCAATTTAAAGATTTTTATTTAATTTATATATTCTATTTTTATTTTTAAATACTACTACGTATAGTAAATAGGATTACACCAGTAGGATTAATTAAATCTAATTAACTATAAAACCTAGAATAAAAATAGAAATTTTTACTACTGAGGACTATTAGTCTCAATCTGCGATTTTTGCGGTGTCATTTTTCGATAGTTGGACATTTATCGAAATCTAAAATTTATCGAAAATATAACTGAATAATTTGAAAGCAATGTTATAGTTTGAAAAAAAAAAAAAAAAAACATTAGTCCTTCGTCCTAAACTAAATTCTGCTGTTGCCAGAATTTCATCAAAATCTTTTTTTTTTTTTTTTTTTTTGAAAGAAAAAGAAAAGAAAATTAATAATAATCACTATCGAAATAAACACTATCGAAATTTTTTTTTTTTAATAATTTTGAATTACGAAATAAAAAGTGCGCGTGCAAAATGAAATAAAAATAAGTAAAAAAAATGAATTTAATGATTAAATTTTTATATAAAACATGATCGCGTGCTATCTTAAAAAGTAAAATTTAAAGTTTATGTGGCGCGTGGGGCATCTATAAAAATTGTTTTAAGAAATAGAATAGAATAAAGAAAGCAACGATGTTGGTTGCATTTTGTTATATAATTTGAAAAAAAAAATTCTCTTATTGTTATTATTATTATTATATATATATATATATATATATATATATATATAATGAATAACGAATTTGATTGAAATCAAGGGAATATACTATAAGTGCTGAAACTTCATATTTTACGATTTTTAAAATTTTCAACAAAGTCAAATAGTATTTATGTTTGTCTGTTTGCTATTTTTAAAATGCCTTGAAATTATTATATGTTATTAAGATTCACCGTGACACGCCTCCTATCGAAGATGGTTTAAGTAGTACTAATTTTTATTTTTATGGAAACTTACAAAAGAATTCAGATGTATCGTGGTTTAGGAGAGGTACAGGGTGTTTATAAAGTCCCGGACCCATTTTGATGTTTAATAACTCATAAAATAATGAAGATATAAACAAACTTATGGCATTTATTGATGGAATAACTCATATATTTTCTTTTCAGTTTTGAATATTTTTACTTTTGTAAATATCGTCTGCGCGTGTGGTTAGTTTCAGATAATTTCATTTTCCAGTCCTGTACTTCTCTAAATATCGTCTGCTTATTAATTGCATTTTTCTCTCTTTTGTTTTTTGCAACTATTGCAATGTTATGTTTACTTTTGATGTGTTTGTTCTATGTAGTACTTTTGTATGTGATGTTTTATTCGAGCGGATATTAAGGAGAATGCATACACCACAAGAGAAAGCACAGATTTTATGGTGGTACATAGAAACGAAATCGATAGCGCAAGTACAGAGAAATTGCAGAAGAATTTAGCAAAAAGATCCTCCATCCAAAAGCAGCATCTTGCGGTGGAAAAATAATTTTCTAGAAACTGGAAGTATCGCAGATAAGATACGTTCCGGACGTCCCTGCACAAGTGATTTTGATATTGACCTTATCAGAGAGACATTTTTACACAATCCTAGAAGATCTGTGAGATCAGCGGCAAAAGAATTGGATATGCCAGTTTCAACGGTGTACAAAGCTATTAAGAAAAAATTAAGACTGCATGCATACAAAGTTCAAATTGTTCAAGTTTTGGAACCGGACGATAGGCCTAGGAGGTTCATTGACAAGGGTCATGAAACTTTTTCAGTTTATCTAACCATTTATGTTAATAATTTTAATCTATCTTTATTATTTTATGAGTTATTGAGGCCTTTGCAACAGATATGATAAGGAGGATAGAAAATGATGCTGATTTTCTGAAACGCATAATGTTCTCCGACGAAGCATCCTTTCATGTTTCTGGCATTGTTAATGGGGATCTGAAAACCCACATGAATACCGTGAGGCACAAAGGGATTCCCCAAAGGTTAATGTGTGATGTGGACTAATGCACGACCGAGTCATTGGGCCTTTCTTTTTTACAGAAAAGACGGTCTCGTCAGTCGTATACTTAGACATGTTGGAAAACTTCGTATTTCCACAACTAGAAGAGCTTCAGCCACATGTCTTTTTGCAACAAGATGGTGCACCATCTCATTTTCCTTTCGGGATTTGTAAAGGACAATGTTTACAGGAGGAGAGTGTCGAACATTGATGACCTAAAAGTCAGAATTACAACCGCAATAGCCTCTGTGGATGCCACATGCTTGCCGCTACCTGGTGTGAAATTGACTATCGACTTGATATTCTCCGTGCGACGAAGGGGGCACACGTGGAAGTTCATTGACAAGGGTCATGAAACTTTTTCAGTTTATCTAACCATTTATGTTAATAATTTTAATCTATCTTTATTATTTTATGAGTTATTAAACATCAAAATGGGTCCGGGACTTTATAAACACCCTGTACTTCTTTAATGCATATTTTAATATCCATAAACGGTGTGATGGACAATGAAAATCGGTCTTTGATATTACTGCTTTAAGGGTCCACTTCACTCACCGTCGCCGGAAGCCGAAGCTAATGTTATTCTATGGGAAATTTTCTTTACTTATAACTCATTGACTAGTACATATTTTCAAATTCTATTTTCCCATTCAGCAAATTCTCAACTGTTAAATTGACGCACCTTTTTTAAAAACGTATTTTTTTTTTTAATTTTTAATATTTTATTTTGAAGCTGTAAAATACGAATTTTCAATATGTGAAATTTTTCATTTTGCAATTTCAAAATAAAATATTAAAATTAAAAAAAAATACGTTTTTAAAAAAGGTCCATCAATTTAACAGTTGAGAATTTTCTGAATGTGAAAACAGAATTAAGAAATATGTATTAGTGAATTAGTTACAAGTAAAGAAAATTTCCCATAGAATAACACTGGCTCGGGCTTCCGGCAACGGTAAGTGAAGAGGGCCGTTAATTATAAAAGTTAGCATACATGTGCATTGACATATATTAATAATAAATATATTAAAATTTATTAAAAATTTAAATAAATATATTTAAATTCAAAAATTAAAATTTTCAATTTTAATTTCTAGGAATTTTTTTAAAATATTCTGTGCTACTGAGTTTTTAAATTTCCTCTCGATTATGCATGATTATAGTTTATCAATATATTCTAAATATATTTGTGGATTGATTGATAAGGTAATTTTTTAAAAAACATTTTCATGTTTGAATGATGAAATTTCATGTGAATTTTAAACATTCAAACACAAACAAATATATTTTTAAAAAAATGAACTTAGTAATCAATACTCAAATTACTGCACAAATATGCTTAGAATACATTGATAAACAATAATAATATAAAACGAGAGGAAATTTTAAAAACTCACTCACATGAAACATTTATTTATTTATTTATTTTTAATTATTATTATTATTATTTTATTAGGACTGAGGGCCTATTAGTCTCAATCTGGGATTTTTGCGTTGTCAATTTCGATAGTTGGACATTTGTCGAAATCTAAAATTTATCGAAAATATAATTGAATAATTTGAAAGCGATGTTATAATTTGAAAAAAGAAAGAAAAAACTAATAGTCCTCCGTCCTAAACTAAATTCTGCTTTTGCCAGAATTTCATCAAAATCTTTTTATTATTATTATTATTATTATTATTGAAAGAAAAAGAAAAGAAAATTAATAATAATCAGTATCGTTACAAGCGATATCGAAAAAGTTTTTTTTAATAATTTTGAATTAGGAAATAAAAAGTGCGCGTGAAATAATATGAAATAAAAATAAGTAAAAAAATGAATTGAATGATTTAATGTTTTTGTTTTTCGGGGGCTGCTCATGCAAATAAAAAATGCGTATTAAAACGAGTCGAAGAAGGAAGCGAAATAAGTATTGAGTTATATTACGATAAATACGATATATAATGTGATACGATATATCGTCCAGGGTTTGTAGGCATTTTCGTTGAAAGAAATAATTTGTTCGTTCGGTGCAACTTTCACATTAGTCCCTTGAGGTACAACTTTCACTTTAGTCCCGTCAGGTACAACTTGCACATTAGTCCCCTTTTTCAATTATATATATATATATATATTTTTTTTTTTTTAAATAGTTTTCTCGAGAAATTTATATATATATATTATTGATACATTTTAATGCACGTGTATACAAACTTTCGAAGTTCTAAGGCAGTAATTTCCAAGACTGTTTCTCAACGTTCACCATCCCCTTAAAATGAAAAAAAAAAAAAAAAAAAAAAATGTGCGCACTGACAAATATATATGTGTGTGTCACCTTCAGCTGAAACGAATAAGTAGTCATTTTCTGAGTCCCTAAAATAAAAATATAGTTTTCTAAATTATGTATATAAGGTAAACAAATAATCTCAATAGACGACATGATCGAGAATTTCTGGTCTATATTTTTCTCGATGGGGAAACGATATTATGAATATTATGAATCCCTTTCATTCGAGAAACTCTCGCTTTATTTTCTAGAATTGTGTCATAAATCATAATTCTAGTTATTAAAAGTCACCTGTCATGTTCGCATTTATTTGTAGTGATATTTAAATAAGTTTGATTACGGTAATATAAGAAAACACTCTAGATTTCTAATAAGGGTTTCAAGAACTTACTAGCAAAGGGCACTTTTTTTTTTTTTTAAGCCTCAGTTGTTAATTTAATCCAATAAGTTAAGATTTATTATTTTGACAAGTTTCTGAAAAGAAAAGATTAATTCGTATTTTCTTTTAAATATTATAGCGTTAAATTCAAATAATTTGGATTCGGTTATATCAACTCATTTAATGCAGTTTTTCAAATCAACTTTCCAAAAATATAAAGACGTTAGAATTTGTTTATTCGTCTTTTTATCATTTTTAATTCCGCTCTTTTCATTTGAGATATATCACTAGATTACTGTAACGAATATATTGATAAGGGGAAAAAATCGTTGCTTTTTATTAACCTTTAATATCGCAAGAACTTTAACTTAAACAATATTTAAAATATATTATTTGAAGCACATAAAAAGTAATTACAACAAGTACGCTGTAGCCATCACAGAACTTTCTTCCCATCATTCCATATCACAATGCAACCTACAGATTAACATGCACAAAATTTATATACAATTATATAAACAGATGCTGAGATATGGACTCGCAGAAATTTCTAGACAGTCAGTAAAAGCAGCTCCATTCGTCGGCCAGTATACACCCAAGTTAACTCAGCATAATTTTTCAGAATTGCCACTTCACATATCAAGTTTGGTGCACTCATATACTTAGAAGCTGAAATATAACCTTCCCATAAACATTGAAAACAGCAGCATCGCAGCGCCACCGATATATGCCCTTTGCGCTCGGCATATTTTCCGTAAGACACGCCTTTTGGCGTTCCTTTAAAACGTCACACGTATAGTTTCCAACTTACTACCTTTTGGCTACCGAAAAATTGTAATAATTTGTTTTATTTTACTTCATCATTAAAGAAAATAAATCTTTCTGTTAAAATTTTCCGGTAGCCTATAGTTACACGTTTTAGAAAAATAACATTTCATTTGCAGAGGAACACCTTAAGTCGTGGCTCGATTTTTTAATGTCCACTCAGAAGGGACATACGAGCGATAAGGGTTAAATCAGTATAATTTCCCATAATGGATCCCCCACGTATCAATTTTTTTTTGCGATTATACTATACAGAAGTTGAGATACAGCCTGAACTTAGTTGGGAGAAATTGCAACTTAACAGATCCATCAGCAGGCCGATATATACCAAAACCTAATAAACACGAATTTATATTAAGGTCTATATACCAAGCCGTATATAAAAGTTTGTGGAATTCCCTCCAGTATTTCGTCAAATACAGTGCCCACAAAATTTTGAATATATACACGCGGAGGTACAGACAGACGTTTTCTTAAAAGAGTAAAATTGTATTCAAGACGTCTTAAAACGGGTAAATAAATCGAAAACTGTTAAGCGAAAATTTTCAGTTATCCAGTACTTTCGTCTGTTATATTTGGAAGAAAGTGGAAATATGAAATAAAAAGTTCTTACAAAGAAGTATAGAATAAACAACATTTATAGACATGCATGTTGACAACATCGTGCAAGTGAATGAATGGGTTTTACGTTACTCTTGAGCTAGGAACATCATCACATACCTGCCAATTTCCTCATTAATATTCCGTAGTGTTCATAGTCCCGCCTTTTTTTTCACACCAGTAAATTTTTAGAGAAATATTGTCCAAATTCGATTACGATTCAGTAAGAAGAAAAATACCCTTAAGTAATGCTGGTGTGAGAAAAAAGGCGGGGCTAACAATACTACGGTATATTAATTAGGATGTTGGCAAGTATGTCATCAGGCATAGCTGCCAAGATTTTTAATTTATTCCGGAATGTTGTTATCCCCGCCCTTTTTTCACACCGTAATCTGTTTAGAGTAATTTTCTTCATATTTAATCCTAGTTATATATTGAAGAAAATTTTTCTACAAATATTACGGTGTGAAAAAAGGCGGGGCTAACAACATTCCGGAATAAATTTAAAAACTTGGCAGCTATGTCATTAGGGCTTAATTTACATGGGAACACACGGGAACTCAGTTCCCATACTGCTTTTATTTTAGTAAATTTTTCATATTAGATGGAATGCATGAAACTCTTTAACAGCGCATTCTGGAATGCATCAATTCATCATTTCTGAAAAATCAAAGACCCAAATAGACTTTTTTCCCTCTTACTCTTCTTTTCTTATAAATACATTTACAGAGCTGCCAACCTAATCCGGCAAATTGTTAGTACCACCCCTTTTTTTACACCATTTAATTTTTAAAGTAATTTTCTTCAAATATATTTGCGATGAATTAAGAAGAAAAAAACTCTAAGAAATGACTAGTGTAGAAAAAGGGGCGATACCAACAATTTACCGGATTAGGTTGGCAGCTCTGCATTTACATTTTTAATGTAACTTGATACACATGCTTTCTTTTCTATGTAAATTTGCCAGTAAGAAACTATTGGTTTTTCAATGTTACTTTCCACACAGTGGCTAGAAATAGTTAGAATTAAACATGTGTTTTTTCGCCTCCTAAACTAGATGCCTGTCGCGTGGCTTTTAAACTAGGCAATAGTAGACAGCGCCACCTGGTACAGATTGAGAGAGTTTTTTATTCAACAGCCACCAAAAATTTTCAAAAGTGGGATTTGATTTACATAAGAGGCGAATAGAATCGAAGAAACGTCGATTTTATATATCATATATCACTTCTTAAAACTGTTGGTGAAAGTTGAATAAAAATGTCGCGCAATCTGTACCAGGTGGCGCTGTCTACCGCTTAAACTGTTGCCAAGTGTCCGAGCTAAGCGACAGGTATCTAGTTTAGGAGGCTATGGTTTTTTCTTTTACTGAGCAAATTGAACTACAATTTAATCAAATATCAAGAGTACAAAATTTAATTAAATATCAAGATCACAAAATTAAAGAGTAATTTGTTTCCGAAGAAAAAAAACGATCGATTTAAACGGAAATATCAAATGAAAAATTTTTAAATACCCAGCTGATATTTTTAAATATTCGATTTACGCTTGGAAAACTGGAGTAAAATTTCTCAAAATTTGTCGATAGATTTGAAAATGAGAAACACGTACAAACTAAGTTCTGAAGATTAGCATTCCAGTAATACTTCTTTCGTTGGAAATTAAGACCTGAACATCATGCGAAATGGCACTGGAACAAAATCAAAATATTCAAGCGTTCATTTTATCAAGAAATTTTTTTTAAGTAATTGATAATTTTGTTATAACGGACGACTAGACCATTGTACAAATTGTTTGTGAAGTGCATTTTAAATAATTATATCAAAAATTAGAGTACTGCATATATGAATTTTAAAATCAACTCGAAATCCGAACAGAGCCTGACAAAAAATTTTCATTGACCCGAACCCGCAACAGAGAATTTTGACGATCTATCCGACCGAAAACCGACTTTTCTTTACCCGAAATCCGAAAACTAAATGAAAGTTAATAATTCATCTAAAAATCATGCAAAAATTTCCTAAGCTATAAAATAAATTTTCATTTTCACACAGTTGGTAACTTATTTTTAAAAGATCTAAAATGTAATTACTTATACACTAAGTTAAAAATTCAAAAATCTGGAAAAGGGATTAACAGTAATTTTTAAACATTTATGTGTATTATGTTCATACTTCCCAACATACTAATTAATATTCCGTAGTATTGTTAGTCCCGCCTTCTTTTTCACACCAGTATCTTTATAGAGTATTTTTCTTCATATTTAATCGTAACTGCATTTCAAGAATATTAATCTAAAAAGTTATTGGTGTGAAAAAAGGGGTGGTATTAACAACACTACGGAATATTAATTAGGATGTTGGCAAGTATGTATGTACAGTCGGGGGAAAAAAAACGCAACACTCAACGTAACTTCGTTGCTAATGAATGTAGAAAAATGTAATAGGTTTCATTCGACGGGAAATTGTAAGTAGTTTCAGAAAATGAACTGAAATTTTGAATTGGGGGTCGTCTACATATTAAAACGCGCACCAACTTTGATTTTTTTCAATGGTAACACCCTATTTTTATTTTATATTTGAATTCCTGGGATCGCGACAACGCGAAAAAGAATATTGGTTGTATATTTTACTCATTTTTTCACAGAGTTATAAGAGTTCAAAGTTTGAAGGTGCTAATGTTAAATTCATATTTCAAACTTTTATTAATATCTTCATAAAAAATAACTTGATCGATATAATTTTTTTTTTTTACGAGATACAGTGAAGAAACCCAAACATAATCCATCATTACTTTTGATTCTGGAAAATATTTTTAATTCTCAAAAATATTATTAAATTCATATTCATAAAAATTATGAATTATGACCAATATTAATTTTTACATAAAATGAATCCTAATGCTGAAAAATATGCGTGCAAATTTGCAGCTCATTCCAGTTATTAGTTTTCAAGATATTAATAAATCTTTCTTTTGGAGTGGTTTAGGGGACCGTCTCTTATATAGTTTTGCAGGAGATAACGAATCAAATCTTAAAAAATAACAAAGGAAATTAAACAAAATACTTTTATTTTTTATTTACGGGTCAAATTATATAACAACAACGTCAAACGCAAAGTAATGAAACAAAAATGATGATTTTTAGACATTAGTGTTAGCATCAAGAATTCCTGTTTTCTAAAGAAGACAAGCCCCGCCTTCATCGTTCTTCAAAACAAAACAATACAGTAAAGAAAAGTAAATGTGACATTGAGTATTCGTGTTAAACCCCTTATTTTATGTTGACAAAAATATGCACAAGTGGTATTTACTTCGTCGATTAATTGGTGATTAATTTTGAATCTTTTAAACAAACACTAGAAGAAGAAAAATAACTAAATAGGCGGGGTTTAATGTTTTAAATAGAAAAATAGGTTTAATGTGAAATATTCAAATATAAAAAACGAATGGAATTGGAATGCAAAACAGACCTGTAAAATCGTTTCTTAACTACCGTCATAGTTAAAAATGGCTTAATCATTTGCTTTATATATTGCTTTATTTTATTTTATTTTATTTATTTACTTATTTTTTTGTAGGGGGGACGATTATTCTTTTAAGGACACTTTATTCTTTAAAATTTTATTAATATATTTTAACTTTATACAGTTTTAAAAACATACTTTAACTTTTATAAATATATTTTAACACTTTTTGCGACTGCAGGATTTTGTCTTTTTGACAGTAAAACCCGCCTACGGGCGTTATACTCTCAAAATAAAATATTTCAGAACAAATTTTCTGTATTCACAATTATATTACAAATGGATATACATTATAATTATATTCTTTCTAATCAATATATTTCTATCCATAGTATATTTTATTGCAAAAATAAGAACACTGGGTACACACTTAAGAAATATGTAACACACAAATTACGAAAGAAACGCCCACTGACAGAGTTACAGATTTTCAAATGGCGTGAATCTACGTAAGCGGTAGCGAAAGGGCTAATTAAGAAATTATATTTTCATAGAAATTATAAAACGAATCGTACAGTTCCAAAGATTTCAACTGATCCAAAACTGGTAAGTGCGATTAAAATTGTTTAATATTTACTTCATGAACACTTACAATAATTTATCCGAAAAGATTTAGTTTATGCGTTGTTGTATATATATATATATATATATATATATATATATATATATATATTATTTCATTTCGTATATTATGTTACACCTACAAAAGAAAATTTAAGCTTTATTGGTGATCAGTACAGCCATAATAGACACTTTTACTTGAAAAATATTACGCTTTTTTCACAAAGTAGTGTATGGAGTGATTGCAAGTGTAACGTATTTAAATAGACCTAAAATTATATAAAAAAGTACTGAAGCATATATAAATCTAAAAAATTGAATTCAGGATAATTAAGGAACTAAAAACGAGGCAACGTTTTATTAATTTCTATAAATATTTTTTTTTTCTTGACAGATTTCCGGTGTGATACATTAAAATTTCTCTATTTATTATAGGATCTTAATTTTATTTTTCTACATTTATAGATAACCCCCTAACACATTTTTAACTATAACTCTATAAATACTAAAGATAAAGTATACAAACAGTATACTTTTCCGCGCTGCCAGACTCTCAGAAATTCGAAAATGAAGTTAAAATTGGGTGTTGCTATTGAAAAAAATCAAAGTTGGCACTCATTTCAATATGTTGATGACCCCTAATTCAAAGTTTGATGACTTATTCAGAAAGTGCTTTTAATTTCCTGTTGAATGATGTGTATTAGATGTTCCTGCGTCAGTTAATAACGAAATTACTGCGGGTGTTGCAATTTTTTTTTCCCCGACTGTACTTCAACTGTAAAAAATAAAATAAAAATGTGTGTCGAGATTAGTGTTTGTAGTTTATTGTTTAATGCTTATACTCTAAAAGCTTATATTCTACATTTGATGTTGTTTTGTTCATTGCTTTTCTGCAGTATGGAAGTTTACTTTGTAATAATAATTTGGGTACGCGTATATTTAATCATGGGTATATGTAGTATGCTTACATCAGTTATACAGTTATAATTACATCAAGAGATTTTCTGCTTATTGCTAGCGTTTCGAAATTTTAAATCATGTTTATCGCTACTATTTGTCAAAGAAATCAGTTGAACTTATTTTTTATGTTTAAATAAACCGAGAATAATCATTAAAAATTTTTGGAATACCAAAAAAGTTAATAACTATGACAGTGGATAGTGTCTGAGCAGAAACAGTTATATACTCAAAGTAGCATCACCTGGTTCCCGGTTGAAACCCATTTATATTGGGGATTTGCTTAGATAATGACAATTATAGTATGAACATTATTAACGCATTGTTGACCGGCCATGAGTTAACTCGTTTCATTTAAAAGATTAAACCCTCCTTTAGGCGTTCCTCTAAAACAATTAATTATTAAAAAAAAAAAAATAAATAAATAAAATAAAATAAATGCAGTCGTGTTTTATTTGTTGGATACTATCGATGCATATATTCTTCGGTGTCAATTTTATTGCTGCGGATAAAGTTTAAATGATTTAAACACGGATACGAAAAATCATTTTAATAAATAATATAATGCTTTAAAGAAACGCCAAAAGGCGGGGCTTACATATTAAAATGGGAAAATATGCGGGCATCAAAGTGTTAAAAAGTGTTAAATTATTAGTAAAAAAATACTGGACTGGAAATGCAAATATTTTCTGCTAAATAAGCAGTCCTACAGAGATTCGAAGTCATTTGCTACACTCGTATGCTTTTTACAGTTTGCCACACTTTCTTCTTTGTTGCTGCACCCTAACTGCATAGAATTAAATTCAGACACCCCAACATATTTATATATTCCGTAGCACTGATAATGCCCGCCTCCCCGCCCCTTTTTTCTCACACCGCTTTATTTGTAGTGAAATTTGTAACAAAATGCAATTAGTACTATAAGTAGGAAATAAAGTTGGTGTTAAAAAGGGCGGGTACTAAGAATACTCCGACATAAATTTAAATGTGGCATGCTATCGCAAGGATCGTACAGTCTTTCTATTTCCTTGATTTTCTGTACCACTAATTTTGTGTAAAAGTTTTTTTCATAATAAAAGCCTTTAAATTAAAAAAAGAAATTATTGTTCAAAAGTATTTCCGAAATAGTTCTTGAAAAGAGGCGGATCCTTATGAAAATTGCATCGCCAATAAAACTTTTAAAGATATGGGTATGCATTGTATGTCTAGCATAAATAAAGCTGGTTATTAATACTGTTTTTTACTAGAATTTCTTTCTTATAATATATGGAACTGAAATTGTGAATAAAAATATCATAATCCAGTTCTAATCATCTTTAATTTTTTCATTTAAATGATCTTAAAATTTTGTGAGTTTTTCAAACTTTTTTTTTTTTTTTTTTTTTTTATTCTTCTAAATGAATCCAGATTTTATAAATTGAGCAATATGGCAAAAATAATAAATAAATAAAAATATTTGCAAAATACTCTTTGACACCGTTTTATTTTTTTAAAGTTTTGTATATAAATTTTATTTTGAAAAGTTCAATTATGTCTGGTTTGTTCAACATTGAATGTTTATAACTGTCGATAGTGCCTTTTTGGCAGCGATCGGCGCAATGTATATGTGTCTAATACCACGGTTGCCAGTTCGGCCTCCTTGGAGCCGAACTCCTTGCCTCCAAATCAACCCATTTCTTCTTTTCAGTGTTATTTTGCGAAAAATATTTTTTCTCTAAGATATTTACAAATCTTGATATTCTTCTCGAGAAATTGAGAACAATTACGATAATACATAAAGAGAAATATTTGGATGGTCATACTTTTAATGTATACCTTTTTATTTTTTACTGAATAAATAATTAAACTTTTAAGATATCTTGGAATTTGGCATAGCTCTGTGTTAAAATTGCCTTGTTCTATCCTTTTTTTTTTTTTTTTTCCATTTACTTGTAGAAAATATATTTTTCATCCAAATATATATTATATATAGCATTAATGTTTTTTTGTGAGAAACATATTTAAATGAAATATATAAATAAAATTAAAAACTCCTAAAAGTTTAAAATTTGCAATGAATTCACGTGTTTACATAGTAAAAAATACATAAAACCACTTTTAAACACGTATAATTTTTTTTTTTTTATTAAAAATGTACACGAAGCTTTTCGCTAGTATTACGTAGCATCTTCAGGTGATGTTTTTTAACATAAGAAAAGAGAGTAGACAGCATTATATATATACCGAAGTAGTTTTATACTGTTAAAGTCAAAAAAATTAAGTCTTGTACACAACATGATGAGTCACTTGAGTTCCTCTGGGGTTACACCAGGGTTACATACTAAATCCTGTAAAAAACATATATGGTAATCCTGGTGTAACACCAAAGGAACTCAAGTGACTCATCATGTTGTGGTTGTGTACAAAACTTAATTTTTTTTACTTTAACCGTATAAAATTATTTCAGTATATATATATAATGCTGTCTACTCTCTTTTCTTATATTAAAAAACATCACTTGAAGATGCTACGTAACACTAGCGAATAGCTTCGTGTACATTTTTAATAAAAAAAAAATTATACGTGTTTAAAAGTGGTTTTATATTTTACAGGGTGTCTACTAGGTCATGAAAGTCATGAAATTCAGCAATAGGTCATGAAAGTCAAGAGTAGGTCATGAAATTCGACCGTCGGTTTGAGTCACGTATTGGTTCAGCTAACCCAATTTCACCGGTCGGGTCAAACAATTTTTACTTTCTATTATATGTAATATAGAGAAAGTATTGGATTCGCGAAAATTTTCAAACTCCGTTTTTTGATGGATCTACACGTTTTGGGATGTCCTGAACACGAATTGATAGTTTTTTAAAAATGTCTGTCAGTCTGTGTGTGTCTGTGGTTTCTTGTTTTCACCGTATCTCAACCAATATAGTTGGACCCTGGCGGGGCGTTGTGCTGATTAGATTTGGGGATCAATCACCCAGCAGGTGGCGCTGTGATCGCATTTTTTCTAAATTTGTAACATGGCAGTATAGGACAAAATTTCGTATTTTTCACCGTATCTCACGAACCAATGAATAAAATTCAACCAAACTTGGTATATAGTTGGAACCTGACAGGGCATGGTGCTGATTAGATTTGGGGATCAATCGTCCAGCAGGTGGCGCTGTGATTGCAAAATTTCGTATTTTTCACTATCTCACGAACCAATGAATGAAATTGAACCAAACTTGGTATATAGTTGGACCCTGACATAAACTGGTGCTGATTAGATTTGGGGATCAATCGCCCAGCAGATGGCGCTGTGATCGCATTTTTTCTAAATTTTTAACATGGCAGTATAGGACAAAATTTCGTATAAATGTACATAATGAGAGTTATTTTTAGCTTGTGATTGTAAAATTAATATGAATTATTGATAATAGTAGTAGTTAACTAGGAACCCCCCCAAAATAAAATAATTTCTTTAACGGGCAAAAACATAATTTGGCAATGCATCCTTTGGTGAATTGTCACTTTGCTTGTAGCACTTGTACCCAATTTGTACGTCTGATGAATGGTCGTGTTTTTTCAACCTGAAGCAATTGTTGCGAGTTTATTGCATTTTATGGTGCTTATTCAAAGTTTTGTACATAAACTTGAAGCACATTTTGTACACTGGAAGTACACAACACACCTAAATGGTTAAAAATTATTATTTATTCATTTTTCAGATTTTAAACATTTTAACTTGGTGCATTAGTAATTACATTTTAAATTATTTACTAATTGTATAGCAATAAAAATTTACTTTATAACTTAAATTACAAGATTTTTAGATGAATTATTAATTTTAGGTTTTGAGTTGGGTGTGGGTCATTAAAATTCTCTATTGTGAGTTCAGGTCGATTTTCAGGTTACTATTATTTAGTAGCGTAAATATATAAGCATGATTATAAACCTAGTATAGTCAATTATATCTTTAAAAGACAAAATTGTCTTCTATGAAATTCTATGAAACAAAAATTCTATTGTCCTTTATGAAACTTTTGTTGCAAAAAAAAGTATTATTATAAAATATGTTCCTAATATGTGCGTTCTTAAAATATGTGCTTTCCTAAAAATAAAAATCTTAATTTTTTTTATTTATTTTTTTTTTTTTTTACGTATATTACAAGGAAACATTTAAAAGTTGTCGTCTTCAAATAATATTGAAAAATATATATGTGATTCTACTCTTCATAAAACACCAGAAAGTGAAAAAGTTATCGGCTGAAATGAATTACATCGACCATGAAAAATTATCAAATTTAAGCATATTTGGCGATCTCAAACTGTTAGGCGATTCATTTTGAGTACTTGCTGGAGAAGTAAAACACGGTTCTGTTCGTACACGGCAGTCTCGGTGCTATCAAACTTATCGCCTAACAGCACTAAATTGCCAAAATGCTTAATTTTGATAATTTTTTGTGGTCGCTGTAATTCATTTCAGCCGATAATTTTTTCACTTTCTGATGTTTTATAAAAAGTAGAACCATATATATTTTTTTTCAATAATTTTTGAAGACACCTTTTTGAATGTTTCCTTGTTAGCATTGACATTTTCTAAAATATATGTATGCTCAAACTATTTTTTTAATCAAAACAGTATTAATGTATAACTGAATGAACTACTTTTTTCTAATTCAGAATGTATTCTATTTTGAAGTATAAAAAAAGACATTGAAATGCAAAGTTTGAGATATAGTTATATACTTTACAGGGATGAGAATTTTCAGACCTTTGTAGGAATCTCAGACTTTTCTTAATTTTTTAAATACAATTTTCAGCGTTTTTTGTTTTAAATATTCTTATATTTGTTCAATTTTCTTTCTTTTGACTGTTTCTAAACAACTTACTTTCATATATTCTCCATTTTTGCTTATCAAAAGTATGATTTTGTGTATCTGTTTCTTCTTTCATTACTAAAATTTTCTTTGAGTTTTGCTGATACTTTCAGACTTTTTGTCTATTTTCCACTTTCATCTCTGACTTTAGTTTAATAATTCTATTCTTAGTCGTTTCATGGGGAAAAAAAAAAAATGTTTGTAGATTTGAAAAAAATTTAATACATATATTCCTCTCCTTAATGCAAGAAAAATAAATGTCAATTTTCGAATTCCCCAAAAAAACTAATAGTTACAGTATTATAACATTGCACAAATAGTGTATGTATGTTTGTAGTTATGTGTCTGTTTTAGATTGATTTCCATTACAATTTACTTAGATTGTTAATTAAAAAAAAATGTTTTCAGTTTTTTTTTTTTTTTTTTTTTTTTTTTTTAAACAGCTAATATTGTTGTTAAACAATAATTTTAAAAATAAAGCAAACTGATGTATCGGTAAAAAAAAAAAAATGAATATGTTTATTTAAAAAGAAAGGTGGATATGTCGATAAAAAAGGTCATGAAAATTTTTTAAGGTCATGAATTTTTTTTCTGTCAAGTCAGTAGACACCCTCTTTTATATATTTTTTACTATATACATATACATGTATATTAAAAAAAGGGAGGTTTTTTTTTTTTAACACAAATATTATAATTTTCTCCAAAATTAGTCTAAAAATCTTTCCCGAATGATTTTCTTCCTTCTACGTATGTCTTTCATAATCCCATTGCGCATATATATTCCTCGGGCAGTAGTTATGAGATTATATATATATATATATATATATATATATACATCAGAATTCAGTAAGTAAATAATATTTTTCATTTAAAATCAGAAATATATTTTTTAAGTTTTCATGAGTGTTTGCATATTTAGTTGAAAGGCGATATTATATGATAAGTGAAACAGTGAAACTATATTAAACTAGTTTGTTGTAGGGCGACTAAGGCGCCAGTTGAAAAATAATCGTTTCATTTTATTTATTTCTCACTTTAAATAATTCATTTGCTAGCCCGTGCGAAATTTTCTCACTTTGTTCATCTCTTTGTTACCTTTAAAATTATTATTTTATAGACGTCATTTTTTTCATATGCATGAGCAAATTTATTTTTATTTTATTTTTTTACGGGAAAGCATATTTCATTTTATGCTGAAAAAAAAAAATCGCAACAATTAAAAATGTAAATGTATTTTAAAGTTTTTATTTTAATATTTTAATTAATTTTAAAAAAATGTAATTATATATTCGTTACAAATAAGGTACCCAATGAAAGGCGCAATTTTTCTGAATCCGTTGGGTTAAACAGCTTATCGATCGGACAATTATATTTTTAAAAATTAACTAAAGTATGAAAATTAGGAGACTGAGTTCAAGGAAATCTCCTAAGCCTAAAGTGTGACAGAATCAGTGACGGATGAGAGTAACTATATATGCTGATGGTACATATTACATTTTAAATTATTTTTTCCTATTTATTGGTTGATTGTATACACTTTACTTTGGGCATTTAAATTAATTTAATGCATGCAATGAATATTTCTAGATTTGTCTTTCTTTTCGAATTTTCCAATTTCAAGCTCAGCATAACAAGCCTCTGCTCCAATTTAAACTAAAAACAAAATGTGATTTCGAAGTCTTCAAAACGTATAATATTAAAGAAGTTTTATGAAAAATAGCAAGCCGGAGTTTCATTTTTTTTTTTTTTTTTTTCTTCTTTTAAATGGTGCAATCCAAGAACAATTAAAGTTCATAAACCAAGAACACAATGTATTCCTACAGTACTTTGAATCTTCAAATGTAGGCCGATGTTACCAACTTAAATTTTGCCATGTCCCTATGGGACAGCATAAAATATCCCTACATTCATGATAAAAGTTCCTACTTTAATGCTTAGGATGTCCGTATGAAGAACTTTCATTTTCAGGATATCCTGAGGAAAAAGGGGTACCTCCAAAAATCCCTATTGTGTCCCTACATGTTGAAGAAAACTGCTAAAATTCCTTATGCGTAGGGACAAATCCTTACAGTTGTCAACACTGCTGTTGGCTCTTTACTGGCTAGTATTTGGCCCCATTTGGCTCATATTTTAGAGAAAGTTTGGCCTCTTTTTAAAAATATGACCTGGCAACCCTGGTCAATACAAAAACCCTTAACGGGTTAAAAGTTTGTGACGCAGCTACTTTATGGCTATAAGAATTTGAAATAGAAGTCTTAAAAATAATGATATCAAATTTTAAGTGACGCTTTGCTATTAGATAAAGCATGCATAGATTTTCTCATTTGCTTTTTTCTTCTATTTATATTTACAATGCCAAAATATTATTTTTAACTTCAACATAGACAGATATATAAAATATACTCAATGATACTTTTTCATTTTGTAAGGTGCGCGAAATCTGGCAAACCTGCGCCGCCACAAATAAGAATGGCAACCCAGCTCTCGGGACAAGCACATCTATAGAGACGATGTCTGTTGGTTGGTGGATGAAGAGCTGTAGTTTTGAAACGAAATGTAATCCAGAATATAACTTTTTATCATTGTACATACCATCAAATTAATTATGTAATCCATCTGTGACGTGTCCCATTATAGAAATTTTAATAAACAACTAGGGACTAATTATGACCTTATCATTTTTTGTCTCTCACTACTCACCCAGAATTTCACGTCCAAGATGTGTCCATTTACACATTTACAGTTCAAATTCAAAATAAAGATTTTAAAAGGAATGATATCAAACTTCCAATGACGCCTCGGTGTTACTTTAAAAGATTTGTTTTTAGATTCCATTAACCCTCGCTTTTCTAAGATGAGGTCACCTTGACTCCATTTTGTAGTTGAAATTTAGTTAAGCCCGCCTCATTCAAAAAATTCTCTAATTCGCCAGAGATAGCAAACGTACTTGACCCCATTTTGTAGTTGAAATTTAGTTAAGCCCGCCGCCTCATTCAAAAAGTTCTCTAATTCGCCAGAGATAGCAAACGTAACTAGTGGAATGTTGCAACTTCTAAACGATACAAAAACGCGCGGTGTTGTGGTTTTCGACAAACGTGCCAAGTGGCACTTGAAAGCATTTTTTCTGCAGTAACGTCTTGGTCTTGGGAATGCGAGGGTTAAAATTATTTTTGCATTGTCTGACAAAGTATATTTACACACTGAAACAGTGTTTTTAATTTTCATATATACTGTCACATAATCACGCTTTCACTGAGTTTGCATTATAAATTGAAATCATTTATTTCAATATACATGCTTGCCAACCATCTCATTAATAACCGTACAATTGTTAACGCCCCCTGAAAAAACGCCCCTTTTCTCACACCACTATATTTTTAGAGCTATTCTCTCCAAATGTTGTTACGATCAAATAAGACTAAAATTACTCTAAAAAGTTATTGGTATGAAATAAAAGGCGGGTACTAAAAATTGATACGGTTCATAATGAGATAGTTGGCAAGTATGCAATAACCGATTTGTCTTTTGCGTCATGCTATCCAAAACTTAAGTAAAATTTGTGCAAATGTTTTCTTTATATCCCACTATCTCTTTGCACAAATTTTTACTTAGTTGGATACTATGATACAAAGTAACATTTACATAAATTTTACTTAAGTTCTGTATAGCGTGACGCAAAAGACAAATTAATTTATTGAAATAAATTATTTCAATTTATAATGCAAACTCAGTGAAAGTGTGATTACGTGACAGTGTATTTGAAAATTAAAAGCACTGTTTCAGAGTGTAGCTATACTTTGTTAGACAATACAAAAGTAATTTTAATGGAATCTAAAAACAAATCGTTTAAAGTAACACCGAGGCGTCACTGGAATTTTGATATCATTCCTTTTAAAATCTTTATTTTGAATTTGAAATGCGAATGAAAAAGCATCAGTGAGTATATTTTATATATCTGACTATGTGGAAATTAAAAACATTATGTTGGCATTGTAAATATAAATAGAAGAAAAAAAGCAAATGAGAAAATCTATGCATATTTTATCTAACAGCAAAGCGTCACTTAAAATTTGATATCATTATTTTTAAGACCCCTTATTTCAAATTCTTATAGCCATAAAGTAGCTGCGTCACAAACTTTTAACCCGTTAAGGGTTTTTGTATTGATCAGTTATACAGTTATAATTATATCAAAAATATTTCTGCTTATTGTGGTAAAATGTTTTTGAAAGATGTTCTCAAGTCGATAGTCGACATGATTCGTGTAAAACTAAACCCGACCCGCAGGAAAAGAAATTCAGTCAACTCGACCTGTGATTCAGGTTCGAGTAAAATCGGGTTATCCGATCCGATGCAGGCAGGGTTTAACCTGGCAAAAAAGTTTCTTTAGCATCTTAGCTAAAACGTATAAGCAGCATTTTAGCTTTTTCGAAAATTAATTCTTTGAATAGAATTGATTTCTTTTTCTTAACTTGGTTATGGTTATCCCTAATTTTGTTTTCTGTTTGTTTTGTGCACTGACGATTTTAACCAAGCATATATTGTGATTTAAGAAAAATGAATCGGCAAAATTTTGTTTCGATTTCAACAAACGCAATATTATCACTGAGAATACATCTATAAAGCAAATTCTTAGTTATGTTTTTAAATATTTTTGCATTTAAATTCAACCCTTAAAAGTCGAAATTAAATCCGAATATACTAATATTTTCAGTGATTTTGTAATTTCCGTCCACGAATACTTGTATAAAAACTAGAGGTAGTTATATAAAGATATTTTATGAAATAATCTAGTTTTAGCTTTTTAGCGAAATTCTTACTGACATAGTTTAGCAAAATACAATATCTTTTAGCAAAATGCTAAAAAAACTAATGGCAGTTTAAACCCCGGATGCAGGACTGTAGTATGAAACAATTTTCCGTTAATAGTATGGTGCCGATTAAGTGGGGGAAAATAGCCAAAAGTACACATTTTTTAATGCCACTATACTTTTCTGTTTATAGTAAAGCTTCCTTGGGATAAAAGCATGACGAAACTTACTTTCGGGATCCCCCCCCTTGTATAATGTGAGGGGGGGGGGGACTTAAAAGTAATAATTGTTTATTTAATTCTTTACGGCGTTACGACATAATTTTAATCATGTATGTAAACTGGTATGTTGTGGCCACCATAAGACATTCTATATTTTCCTTCTTGAATTCACTCAGTACAAATAATTTATTAGAATTATTTTTCCATGATGAATGCGGCGTCTATGCGACATCTGAAGAAATGCTTTATTTTTTTATTTATTTCATTAATAATGGAGGATAAAATCGATATTTTTTTTTCTTTAATTATCACAAATCTATGATTCAGCCATGCGTAATTAACATAAGCGGGCGAGCGGTTCTACGCTCAAAGCTATTAGACATGAGGTGCCGAGTTCAATTCCAGGTCGCACTTGTCAGCCAAGCCGTTCGGAGTTTTGTCCGAAGCTTGCATAAATACGAGCTAGGACCCCTTAAAAAAAATCTCCACGGAAGGCATCCCCCCCCCCTCAGACCTAGGACCCTAGAGCAGTCAATTGGCCTTATTCCCAGATACTAACACCAATGCCGTAATAAACATACTGACGAATTCTTTTTAAAAATATCTATATTGAAAATTTACACATACACACACCCGGTAGTACACTCAAAGCTGGTAGACATGAGGTGCCGGGTTCGATTCCAGGTCTCACTAGTCGGCCAAGCCGTTCGGAGTTTTGTCCGAAGCTTGCATAAATACGCGTTAGGACCCCTTAAAAAAAACCTCCACGGAAGGCATTCCCTCCCCCCACCTCAGGCCTAGGACCCTAGAGCAGTCAATTGGCCTTATTCCCAGATACCAACACCAATGCCGTAATAAACATACTGACGAATTCTTTTAAAAAATATCTATATTGAAAATTTAGACATACACACACCCGGTAGTACTTCTTCCCCTAGAGGAAGAGCGATGCTTCTATATGCACACTCCACCCCCCAATGTACTACTTTTATTATATGTATATATATATATATGTGTGTGTGTCTGTGTATATTTTATTTTACAATCACTTGTTAAAAATCATTTTCATTTTGTACATTTACACGAAATTTTGCCTTACGCTGCTATATTACAAATTATGAAAAAATAGGATGGCAGTGTAACCTCTGAACGATTGTTTCTTAAATGTAATCAGCACAAGTTTGGGTCAAGGTTCAACTAAATACCAAGTTTGGTTAAATTTCGTTCATTGATTTGTGAGGTACAGCGTCCACATAATTTGTGATACACATAGACTGACTGACAGGCAGACGAGGGCTGTCAGACGAATACTACAACTTTATTTTTCAACGCCACTAATTTTATATCAAAGCAACCGCTTTATACAATAACTAAAACTGGTTTAACCCTCGCTTTCCAAAGGTGGGGTCATTCTGAGCCCATTTTGTAGTTGAAATTTAGTTAAGCCTGCCTCATTCAAAAAATGCGCAAATTTGCCAGAGATAGCAAACGTAACCAGTGGAATGTTGCACGACGATTTGTTCTAAACAATACAAAAAGGCGCGGTGCTGGTGATTTTCGCCAAACGTGCCAAGCGGCACCTGAAAGTAATTTTCCTGCAGTAATGCTTTGATCTTGAGAAAGCGAGGGTTAATTGAACCATTAGGTTGATACTTTAAAAGTTTAGTGGTGTTAAAAAATAAAAATATTCTATTCATCTGGCAACACACTGAAACAGATAGACATTTTCTAAAAATGGTCAAATCATGATCAGGAATCTCAAAACGCATAAATACCTCAAAAACCGGAAGTCAAAAAATTTCAATATCCAATATTTTCTTCTTATATACAGTAAAGTACCGTTTATACGTCTTTGAAGGGACTGGCGTAAAAGGACGTATACATGAAAAGACGTATAATCGAAATTTTAATAATAACACTTTGATTACTACAGATTGAATGACACTTAAGGAAAATTTATATGAAAATACTAATTAATAAAGCTTCTTAAGTTAATAAATGCATATTATATATATTTTTAAAGATAATAAGTAATTAAAAAAAAATTGATTTATTATAAAAAGTGAGAAAAATTATACTATTCATGCATGACTGGGTACTAATTAAATATATCATATATTGAGCATTATATTACATTTCTTAAGAACTATATGAACACATTTTGAATATTAATTACATATATTGCGTATCTTTAACAATAAGCATACGATTTATGTCCATACAGATGAGATAGTTATTTAATAGCATTAAAAATCTTCAATATTCGTCTGATTTGCTGCTTGCGTATGAGTATTAAAAATTCTGCTGTGAATTCAACTGATTCTTTGATCAGTATTCTTCGATCTTTCCCGTGTTCCTCCATTTAAGATGCTTTCTAGAAAAAATCTGTCTTATTTAGAATGGAAAATACTGACAGGTCGAAAAATTTAGCGAATTTTAGTAAAGAGTAAGGCTCCTATATATACGAGCTGGCGCATCAGGCATTTTGTTGCCTTAGGGTTGCCACGTGTACCCAGCGCGTTTCTCTGATAAACAAACGACAAACATTTTTTTTATCATCTTACGTTACTTTAAAGTAACTTGTTTTATTATATTTCATAATTTTAGCTAAGTAAACTATGATATGGAAGTTTCTTTAGCGATAAACTGCTATGATCATTCAAGAAGTGAATATAAAGTGTTCGCAGACTGTGTATTTGTGTTTTGGCGACATTTTGTAAAAGAAACAGAAACCGTCCTAACAACACATCTTACCCCAGTACATCCATACGATATCCTCAGAATAAAATGACATCCTGAGAATGTATTGTGAGAAAAATGCAGGGATGGAACACGGGCGCAGAATTCATACCGGAATCTGCTTAAGAAATTTCTCTCCCTATAGTATCGTTGATTTAAGAAGTAGAAAATTTCCTTACATTGATAGTGGTATGAATTCTGCGCCCGTGTTCCATCCCTGAAAATGTGTTTTTAGGAATATTATTGTTGCTTATTGCTCTTATCTTGACCGGATTAGCTTCAAATCAAGATTTCTTAAAATCATTAGGGAAGCGATAACGACGCCAAGCGGGAATTCTGTCCTCTTCTGAGGCAAAAAAATGGCAGTGATGCGCCGGCCTATTATTTTATTTAGGGGCTCTAGTAAAGAGGAAAAGACGTATAACCGATTTTAGCGGCGTATAAAAGAAAAATTTTTGCGTTAAAATGAGTAAGAATGAATCGGGACTTCACTAACAGGACGTATAAATGTAAAAGATGTATAAAAGAGAGACGTATAAACGGTGCTTTACTGTATTTAAAAAAAAAAAAAATGAAAAAATAATGTATCTGACTGGATCTAGAAATTTCTCAGTTTCGATATAAAAATAAGTTTAATCAGTGACTGTTTAGATGATACGGTATAAAATAAACAAAGAGATAAATCAGTTTTCTTTCCAGGTCTGGAATTATCTATTGGTTGTTATCGATAAACTTCTGTAGAGTGGCTATGGTGAATTCTCATGGTGTAAATCATCGCAAATCTGCGTCTTCAGCTGTTTTTCTTTTCTTTTTTATTGTTGTCTCAACCACAGGTAAAAGTGACATTTTTATACTTTTAATTTTTATATTTCTGTTTTCACTTTCATCGCATGCTTCACGAATTAGTTTATGTATGTATACTGCAAGTCTTGGTAAATGTAGAAAATTTCTTCCTAGTTTTTTTTAGAAATAACAATTAATCGTAAAGAATTAATTAGAATTTTAATGAGAACAAATATTATAATAAAGATTGTTATTATTTTAATATCACTATCATCTGATTTTTCTCTTTTTATTACAGATGCATCACGAATTTTTTATATATGCATACAACCGAATTTTGAAACGGTGTTAGTTAGGCATAGGGTTCAGAGTTCCAATTAAAATATTATTAGAATAAACATTATAATAAATATTTTTGTTAGGATTATTATAATTATTTTAATATCTTTATCCCCCCCCCCCCCCCCCCAATTTTCAATTTTTATTGCATGCTACATGAATTACTTTATGTAAGCATACAATCGAACTTTATTAAAACAAAACTAGTCGTCCTTTGCCGTAATACCTTCGGCCCCTATCGGGAATTTCCAAATATTATTAAATTTTACTTCAATTATCCGATTACCGTAGGTAATGGAAGTATTGTATTGGGTCCAAAATTTCGATATCCAGATTTTACCTGATTTCACCTATAGGTCTCCTGAGTCCTTTAAACGTAGTTTTTGGCAATTGGTCAGTATGTGTGTATGTGTGTGGGGAATCTTCTGTCTATTATATCTCCGAAACTAATATAGATCTATACGAAACTTCAGAATTGAGACAAGTCTTGTGTACAGATGATTTTTCCAACTTTTGTCAAAAATTGGAAAACCAGAAGTGGAATCGTAAGTCCGTATCTCTAAAATGGCTCTAATGATGGCTTCAATGTTATATAAACACTCTATTAGGTGCCCTTTCGTATGAATTAGTTGGTTTGCCCAGGAAAATTGATAGGCGTCTTGCTCAATAAACAGCTCAATTTCAGGCCTCGCAAGTGCGTTCCTTTAAAAACGGCTGTGCGGATATTTTTCAAACTCGTCATATTAACCCCCGTTTTAGATATCCTTTTGTATGTAACTTTTACATTCCGAACAACAATTGAATATCCCAAGTTTTGGTAAAAGGCATACTTGCTATTACTCAGAGCAGCAAATTATTCTATAATCTCTCTTTATACATGTATGTATATATTATGTATATACATATAAAATTAACTTGTTTAATTGTGAGTCACGTTTCTTTATCAGAACCACACCTTTCAACCACTAGTTGAAAATTTATTTAAATCCATTTGGTGGTTGAATGGCTAGTGCTCTGGTTTCAGTTCACAGGTTTAAGTTCTGAATCAGTCATCAAAATTCATAGTGGTTCGAAACCAACTTAAAGCACTAACTCAGGGTATATCCTTTCTTAAAATGAAAGCATAAAAATAACTCAACTTGAGTGAATTTTCACTCATTTGCCTAGAAGAATTGCGCCCTCTCATCTTGAGTTAAAACCAGTAAGTTGAATGAGTTAACATAATGCACTCAAACTTGAGTTATTTATTGTATTTGAGTAATTTTTCTATTTTATTAATGATTTTAATAAATTGGATCACACTTTGCAACGGCCACTTAGGGGTCATCCATTAATTACGTGAGGTGTTCAGGGGGGAGGAGGGGTCGAGCTGAATCTCACATGGGGGAGAGGAGGGAGGGGTCTCGGCAAATATCACGTAATTTTTTTCCCTCAAAAAACAGTGTAAATTTGCGAGAAAATTGAGTTTAATTCAAGTAAAACATATTTCTTGACTTAAATATGGCAAAATCTGACGCGATAATATTTATCACGGCTATCAGAACACCGTGATGCAGCACAGTAGCCTTTCAATTGTTTTAGGCGCCATCGGCCCGGCACACGCGCGACTCGACGAACATTGCAGCATACGTGCCAATGTACGAATTTTGAAAAATCTTACGTAAGATTAGGGGAGGGGGTCGAGCCAAATCTCACGAAACCTCACCAGGGGGAGGGGGGGGGTCAAAAAACCGTCAAAACCGCCTCACGTAATTAATGGACGCCCCCTTACGTACTACAGAAGAAATGAGTTGCAGCGAGTGCGATCTTGCTACTTACAAATGTTTGAATGAGCAGAGATAACTCAAGTAACGATAAATATAGATAACTCAAATGCACTTAAATTAAAAGCTACTAATTAGCTCAAAGAATTGCATTTTCAACTCAAGTTGATTTAAAAAAAAATTAACTCCTATGTGACATGGTGAATTAACTCATTTATTTTAAGAGAGTAAAGAAACGTAGAATGACAAACCAAATTCATTATATCACTATCCAAAATGCATATCCAACATTTACCACGCATAATATATAACATATGTGAACTCTCTGATGTTGGCTTTTTAAATTCTATGCACACTGTTTTCTTCAGAAACCATACTTTTCAGAATTCTAATAATACATGCTGATTTTATCATTTTTAATACAATTTAACCCTTTTAAAATGTACTTGAGTAATGTCTTCCACAGACCACAATATGCTGAAATTCTTTTGTGTGTTTCTGTACATAAAAAACAATACAGGTGATTCCAAATAACTATAAATATTTGTGCCAAATTTCTTATAAATCGCATTATTTATGTGACCATTATCGCAATATAGACACACATAACACATCGTTCAATAAGTCCCGGGACTAATCCTCAGATAGCGTCGCAAATGAAATATTTCAGTGTGGGTAAAGTAAACCTAACTTTCAAAAGATACACGTTAAAGTTTCATGATATTCCGATCGTTTGTTGCCGAGATATCAAAATTTTAGTGACCCTACTTTTGATGTTTTCAAAATGAGGGACAAAGCTGAATTTCACAAGTTGATAAATCATTGCTTTGTGATAGACAAAAATATTATTGAAATTTAGCAATGGCTTAAGAGTTTCAACAGTATTTTTGTCCATTAAAAAACAATGTTTAAACAACAAACGAAATTCACCTTTGTCCCCTTTGTTTTGAAAACATCAAAAGTAGGGTCAGTAAAACTTTGATATCTCGGCAACAAACGATCGAAATATCATGAAACTTTAAAGTGTACATTTTGAAAGTTAGGTTTGCTTTACCCACACAGAACAAGTATCCATTTTTGGTGATATCCGTTCGCTGGAACGTACGTAGACAACGCATGAGCGTATGTTGTGGCGTCTAATTTAGCTTCTAGCTGCTGTGGTGGGAGCAGGTCTGTCTTTGAAGACTGGTGGTGCATGACTAAATAGCTTGTGTTTTCTGGCCCTTGGCACTTGGTGCTCTTGTGGTGAAGATTGCGCGGGCAACAGGGGCATGTCTGGGTGTCCTGAGTGGAGCCTGTCACGTGGCAGTGGAGGCCAGCTTATATAAAGGAGAAACGAGTGTATAGCTGCCTAGTCAATACTGTTGGGCTCGGCTAGTGCAGTGAACGCCGTCGGGAGCACGGCTGTGTGGATGGCCGAGTGCCGTCCTCAGAAGGTAAACAGGCCCTTCTGGCCGTCAAACCGTGGAACAGCCAGGACCCGAGGCAGACGGGCCTGCTGTTGACCAACCTAGGTTGGTACGAAGGGTTGGCGTAGGCTTTGTAAGTCTGTAAGCTGTCCATATCTGGGCTGGTACTTGCTGTCGTGTGATAGGTTTTCTGCTGTCGTGATGACATGGATTTCTATCTCTGGGACAAAATTATTTGGACCGTATGGGCTCACAAGAGAGCCTGGGCCAGTTGGTGGTGCGGCGCAAGCACCGATTCCATTACCCGCAAAGAAATATTTCATTTGCGACGTTATCTGGGGATTAGTCTCGGGACTTATTGAACGATGTGTCAGACACACCAAAATCTTTGAGTTAAACAGACACATTTTACTGTAGGCCAGAAAAGTGAAAATTTAAAATATTCACAAGTGGCTAATGGATTCTTTTAGTTTACTTGTCACTTTTTTTTGCAATTTTTGTCGGCTGAATGCCGACTCACCACTAACAGAATTCACGCATTTTTCAAAGCCGGCTCTCGAAATACGTAATTATTTCCTCCCAGCAGATCAACAAAACTCCTATTCATATTTAATTTTCAAAATATAATGTATTTTTGCAGTATGTTTTTAAAATGGGGCTTCATTTCATCGCTGTTTGATTTAATTTATGTTTTAATTGCCAAAAAAAAAAAAAAAAAAAAAAAATTGCTATTTCTCCTGTATTATTTAAAACAATTCATGCTTATGAAGGTCAAAGGAGAGGGGGAAAAAAAACTAGCATGTTGTGACCACGACAAGACTTTCTTGTCTATTTTCCTATACAAATTCACGCAGTACAAATTATTTATTAAAATTATTTCCCATGACTGAATGCCGACTTTTTCATCTCAGAGACGCATATAATACTCAATGCCAAAAGAAAATCAATTTGTGCCGACAACTTTTTTTCTTTTTTCGTTAAAAATGAAAAAAAAATCTATAACGTTGTGTTTTAAATTATCACAGATCTTTAGTTCAAGCATTCGTTTAAAAGGTACTGATGAGGAGTTCTTTTGAAAGATACCCGTATTGAAAATTTACATCCTCCGGGAGAATACTTCTCCCGCAGGAGGGCAGTAGTACTAAAATGCTTACAAATTATTCCTAGTTTACGACTACTATTATTAATAATTCATATTAATTTTGCAATCATTCATTAAAAATAGCTTTCATTATGTACATTTATATGGAATTTTTCGTTATACTGTCATATAAAAAATTATGTAAAAAATGGGTTGACAGCGCCATTGTTGCGTGATTGATTCCAAAATCTAATCAGCATTAGTTTAGTTTGATCTCCAACTAAATACCAAGTTTGGTTTAATTTCACTCATTGGTTCGTGAGATACAGCGTTCACAAAATTTACGATACACACACTAACATCATATACACATACAGACATTTTCTAAAAATGGTAAAATATATTCAGGACATCTCAGAATGAGTTGATCCATCGAGAACCAGGAGGTCGAAAGTTTTCACAAATCTAATACCTTCTTCTTACATATATAGAAGAAAGTAAAAGGTAGCGAGTTTCTTTTAAGTCGCCATTTAAATGAAACTCGCTAGTATATTAACTCACTAACTATTTTAATTAGTCGCCATGGCGCGACAAGTGACTATTTTCAAGTCTACTTTACTGACATTCCAGCAATAAACATTAATCTAATTTTGAGCTGCAATTCATTAAATAAAGTTTTTCAGCTGTTTTGACACATAAAAAAAAAAAAAAAAAAAAAAAAAAAAGAGAAAGAAAAGAAAGAAAGAAAGAAACTACTAATAAGTACTATTATTTCAGGTCAAACTGTATTACCAGAAAAAGAATGGCTGCTGAAAAATGAAGAACCCTGCCTGTCTGCAGGCGGTATTTGTGTGGTGACAGATTACTGTAAAGAAGTTGACAGGGCTAACACATCAGCATTATGCCCACAGCAGGAGCCAGAAGGAATTTGTTGCTATAAGGGTATAAATTATAAATTGCTTTGATTGTATTGAGTTTTTAGGATGAGAGGACTATATATTTCATGCACCAAAAGAAATATAGTCATTTTAAGTAAATTGGAGTATAAAGGTTGATATTTTTATATACCAACTACGTGAAAAATACCAGAGCCTGGAATCAAACCCAGCAAAAAAAAAAAAATCTTAATAGAAATAGGGTAAGTGCACCAGTGATTGACACTTTTACAGCAATCTCTGATGTTTTTAATGTTCTAGTCATCAGAAAACATTTTTAGAAATCTTAAGTTAGTATATATGGTGCGAAAGACATGGAGAACCACATACATGTAGAAATATATACATTTGATAACAATTTTTTTTTTTTTATGAATTTTTATTTGACACCCACTCAATGTTCCAGTAATTGATACTGCCAGTTTTTCATTTTATCAGTCATTGGCCCCTTATGTTCCAGTGTTTGACACTGCTAGTTACTCATTTTACCAGTTATTAGCACCCTATGCTCCAGTGTTTGACATAAAATGTTAAAATCCTTATATGTAAAATATATGATTTTATTATTTTTCTTATTAATTTTATTTCGGGATAGATGTCAATTACTGGAGCATGCCAATGACTGGAGCACCAACCCTATAATCTTTTTTTTTTCCCTCCTTACTGTAGACCACCCTGAATAAAAAAGGATGTCCAGCAATGTTCCAGTTTGAAATATTTTTTCGCTTTCCATTTTTCTTAATGATGATCTTGTGGATTTATTCCTAACATATGAATTTCTGATTCACGCATTACTGCTATATTTGTATCATTATATATACATATAATATAGTAAAAGGAAAATTGCATGAAGGAACACTGTGTGATTATTATTATTATTTCCCCACACACACACTATTATCGTGCTGCTTGGATGATTCTATACATTTTTCAAATATCTTTTAGTATTTTATGATTGTAATCTGTCATCATAAAACAGCGACTGTACAGAGTGGATAATATTTTAAGTTATAATATATATATATATATGATTGATTTAATTCATATAAAATTAATTTATAAATATCAATAATAATTTTAAATCTTGATATAAATGACTGATTTAGTTTATCTAAATTTGGTTTATCAATAGTTATATTATTTTCACTTAATAATATAAAAATATTCATTTTAACTTTTTAATTTCTTATCATATGATATGGTGATAACAAACCTGACAAACTTGTTTAACCTGCTCCACCATCTTAATAAGTGGTGGCCTCTGCTTCTTCTTATAGTCATTTTCAGTTTCACTTGTTTGGATTTTGTGCTTGTTTCACAAAGCTTTTATGTTCTTATATTAAATATATGTATTTATTACTTATATCAAATATATATATATATTTGATAACATTTAACATAGGCCTTTCGTCCAAAATTAAATTGTGTGGACATAATTTTAATTTTTCTGTCTTTTTATTATCTTTTACTTAAAATATAATTGGAAATGTATAGCATAACTGGTTTGTAGAGGAATTCACAAAGAATTTCTGAAAAATTATTAAAGCTGTGAAAATTATTAAAGCTAATTCTGAAAAATTATTAATGTGTCTTTTTTAGAACCTCCTGAAAAAAAAAAAAAAAAAAAAAAACTAGGGTATCAAAAATTTAATAGGTGAAAAATTCAAAGATCTAAGTTAAACTTTTTCACACTATGACTAATTCCATTTAGAAAAGAAAAAAAAAATCGATATAAATAAAAACATTTTTGTATGCTTCTTTTACGACGACGGTTGGGAGGAAGAGGGGGCAGAAAAAATAATAGATTTTTAGAAACTAATTTAAATTCGAAAAACAAATTTTTTGGCACGCCCTACTTCGTATTTATAAATTTAAAAGAAAATAATTCAATGTTTTTAGAATAACTTTTAAAACACAAACATAGAACAAGTTCTTGAAATGAATGCTGATTTCTGACAATCTGTAAATTTCTTTTACATGCTGTTTTTTATAAAAATAAATAATTACTTTTGCTCAATAACTTACTCAAATATTGTCTTTAAACTAATTTAATGTATTGACATTAAAAAAAAAAAAAAAAAAAGTTTAATTTAAAAAAATATTTTTTTTTTTTTACTCTTCTTAAAAAATATACAAATAAATGCAAATGATACATACATTTGAATTTTGCAATACCTTTAGATAGTAGTGTAGGGTAGGAGCTCCAGTGATTGGCATACTCCAGTAATTGACATCTATCCCGAAATAATTAATAAATAAGAAGAAAAATAATATCATATATTTTACATATAAGAATTTTAACATTTTATGCCAAACACTGGAGCATAGGGTGTTTATAACTGGTCAAATAAATAACTAGCAGTGTCAAACACTGGAACATAGGGGCCAATTACTGATAAAACTAGCAGTGTCAATTACTGAAACATTGAGTGGGTGTCAAATAAAAATTCATAAAAAAAAATAATTGTTATCAAATATATATATTTTAACATGTATGCGGTTCTGGATGTCTTTCATGCCATATGTACTAACTTAAGATTTCTAAAAATATTTTCTGATGACTAGAACATTCAAAACATCAGAGATTGCCCTAAAAGTGTCAATCACTGGTGCACTTACCCTATATGTTTTAAAACATGAAATGAAGCATTAAAGCTTGTTTAGGTCCTTAGTGCAGATAAAAATCACACTAAAGCTACGCAAAAGAGAATTGCTACACAAATCGAAAGATTTTCTGACTTTTCCCTCTGGTAGCGGCGATAGCACATGGAGAAAATAGAGAACAAAAACTTTCAGGTCAAAATAGTCACCGTTTTTCTAAATATAGTGGCTTTTAAGCCAATTTAATGTAAAAATAGTTGCCAGGGATTGATTTTAGTAGCAAATATCGCTTTTTAGTCGCTGCTGGGAACCCTGCTGTCTCTTTAAAAGTAAAATAGATGACATGCAATCATGCAGCATTTGGATCTATTATGTTTATAAACCAATTGAACATATCTAGAGATATATTAATTTTATTAACTTACTATAGTTGGGAAAAATAAAATTGACAGTTTCTTATTAATTAGAAAGCACTAAAGTTTAAAAAAAGATTTGGTTGTGAAAGAATTTTCTAATGTTTTTCTAAAATAATTGTAATTCACTGAATTTTCACTGTTCTTGCAATAAATTTTGAAATTCCCAGAGTTTTCCCTGCTTTTTTAAAGTCCCTGAATTCCAACCAAGTATATTGTAACAACCTTGCAGTGGTTTTAGAGCCATTTATAATAATGATCCAGAGATATGACATAACAAAATTAATACATTGTGTCCATCACAAAATTTCTCCCATATTTTCCTATACAAATTCATGCAGTAAAAATTATTTAATGCAATTATTATTTATCAAATTTATTTTTTATGATAAATTTAGATGATTATCATCACATAGAATTATGCACTAAATGTCGAAACAAATTCAATTCTGTGTCCTATAGGCAACATCTTAGGAAAAGCATTTTTACATTTTCTTTTTATTACTATTATTACCATTATCTTAATGAAAAAAAAAAATTAATGACTGTTTCAAATTACCTCAGATCTATATATGGTTCAACCATTCATTCTAAAGATTTGACAGTTATTTTATTATTACATATTATTAATATTTATTTACTTAGTATTTATTTTATGAATTGTTCAAAATAATTCTCATTGTGTGCATTTACATGAAATTTTGTTCTATACTGACATATCAAAAATTATGAACGACATGACGGCAACACTACCTGATGGCTGATTTACATCAAAAGTTCATAGACACTAATTTATATCAAAGTAGGTGCAACTACACATAAATTTATATGAAATTATTCTATGCATTAAATCTTGAGCTAGAGCTGCCACAATAATTTTGTCATACACAGACAGATATTTTCTAAAAATAATCATATCCTCTCAAAATGAATAAATTCACCGAAAACTAAAAATAGCAAACTTTTACTTATCCAATACTTACTTCTATTGGATATAGAAGAACTAGAAAACTCTTTTCAAAAACTTCTTGTTTAATACTTTTGAAAAAACATTTTTCAAGCTCATAATTCTTTTACTTTTCAGTTCCAGAAGAAGCATCCTGTCACTGGCATGGTGGTGAGTGTATGGAAGACTGTGGCGAAGTTCAAAATTTTGGACAAAAAGAATGCCCCGAAGGAACAAAATGCTGTCTTTTAATCTAGTAGATTAGATTAACATCTTTTAATAGCAAACTTGTCTGGATTATATATGAAAGAAGCTGTAAATAGTGTTCAATAAATATTTAATAAAATTACGATATTTTTAAAATGAAATTAATAAATGTTCTTTTCTTACATTTAATGGAATTTAGAAGCAGTAGTCTCATCACAAAAGCAAGGGTGAGAGTGTTGAGGGACTACCAATGAGATAAATACAGTAGAGTGATAAATGGTAACCCTGACATGGTCCAACATGAGTCAGATGACATGAACCCTCTATGCATTGGTTCCCTTGGTAACAGCTCATTTTCAATAAATTTCTATGGCAACGGTTTGGAGATTGTTCTTGGCAAAAGTCAGAACCGCCAATGTTTTTGTTTACTTATGTAGTATAAAATTCTTTTGTTCTAAATCATTTTGATTTTTATTTTACTTCTTTTTTATTTCCTGTAGTTGAAATTTAACCGACAAAATGCTTAAAAATAGTTGAAAAATTATTATTTGTTGTTAAATTTAGCTCTTTAAAAGTTTAGCTTTTCTTTTATAAACACTTTTAAACTTTGTTCGGAAACGATGAAAAAAAAAAAGGTATTTATTATTTATTAAAATGTGAAATAAGTGAAAAAATATTTTAAAAACAATTTGTTTCGGTCATAGGACTGTCATGTTACCTAATAATAATGATAATTTGTCGAACTGAAATTTTAAATTCCAAACTAGTGATAAACGGCCAAATATAGCAACCCATTTGTCGTGAACAGATGCTCCTCTCTGATATAAACCAGACATCTGATTCATAGAGACTTGTGTGAACTCTTGCTTTTTAGATGACTAATAACTTTCTTTTTATTTTTTGTAGATACTTCTGTTGCTAAGTAGTGTTAGAACGAAATTTGATTTGAGACGGTGTGGACGGCTGTTATAGCGTCCGCTCCGAAATATAATTTTGAATTTTGATTTAAGTTTTTAATTAAAATTAGAAAAGACATCCCACGGTTGATAATTATTTCTACGTGTAGTGTACCTTCATTTTCACTGCAGATCAGACATAGGATATAATAGAAAGAGAAGTCGATCATTGAAGCTCATCCGTCCCAGATGAAGAACCCAGGTAGGCCTCTTTACACATATTCCTTATAAATAAAAAGTTTTGATTGATTTGAATTAAAAATATAAATAAAGAGAGCCTTAAAAGTAATATGAAAATTTTGAGAATGAATCAGATTCAGAAATTCTCGACATGGCATCCCTGTCGTGGGATGGATGAGTAAAACTAACTGGTCTAGATAGAGAAAAAAAAAAACTGGATAAATTATTACTTTGTAGTATTTGATTTTGTAAGAAAAAAAATGGCAGAGCCTGAAATTTTAAGGAAAAAAAGAACCGTGTTACGCACAGCTGTAACAAATTGCATTAATAAAATAGAGAAGGAATTACAAAAACAAGATGAAACTATAAATATCACAGAACTGGAAGAAATATTGGAACTTTTACTAATGAAATTTGAAACGTTAAAAAATACGGACAGGGAATTAGAACCACACATTAAAGTGGAGGAATTTGAAAATGAATTCCTAAAAGCCGAAGAATACGCTGAAAAAATACAAATATGGAAATTCAGGTGTAATAAAAAACTTGGGGAATTAAAGGGAAAATTAACCGATATCCCGAATTCGAACCGCGAACCACTTAGTCAAAAAGTAGAAGTCTATAAAGTACCTAGTACAAATGTAAATTTGCCGCGGATTCGAATCGAAAGATTTTTTGGAGATATAAATAACTGGCTCACCTTTTGGAATACTTTCGAATCCTCTATACATAATAATAACGAATTAACGAAAATAGATAAATTTAACTATCTGAAAGCGTACTTGGGAGGTAGTGCTTTATGTACAATAGATGGGCTTCCTATGTCTGAAAGTGCTTATGATTCGGCTGTAAATTTATTAAAAGAAAGATTCGGCGACCGCAATTTATTAATACATAATCATACTTGTAATATCCTCAACATCAAACCACTTAGAAATTCTAACGATGTAGCAGAATTCAGAAAATTTTATGACAGAATTTTAACTGATTTAAGAAGCATTGAAGCCTTAGGCTCAGATAATAATAATTTATCAGTGATTCTCTGTACAACAATTTTGAAAGCCCTACCACAGGATCTATTAGTCGATTTGAATAAAACAGAATACCAAAAAGGGTATTATGACGTCACATGTTTATTGGATTTCTTATCTATATCTCTGAAATCCAGGGAAAAAGCGATGTTGGTAGCCGGTTTTTCGAACGGAAGTACAGTTAGGAAAAGCACACCCCAAAATAGACTGCAAAATAGAGACAAAACAACGAGTTTCTACGCAGCAAAGGATTTATTGAACGAAGGTCGGGAAATCAGGGAAAAATGCCCCTTTTGTGGGTCATTGACACATAGGGGTGTGAACTGCGACGAATTTAAGAGATTATCACTTGAAGAAAGGAAATCGTTACTGGTTAAAAAAGGCGGTTGTTTTAAGTGCTTAGAAGTGAAAGGTCATATCGCTAAATTTTGCAAAAAAAATATTAGTTGTCAATATTGCCAGGGAAAACACGCTTCGTTAATGTGTTTTAAACACTACCAACAGGAAAAAGAGAAATCGCTTGCGGATGATCAAGAAGACAGCACACTTTTGATTAATGAACACTCGGAAAATAGAGTGTACTTGCAAACGTTGGTTGCTCGTATAGAAAATAAAGAAAACAAGCATCTAGTGAGAATAATTTTTGATACAGCATCGTCAAAGTCTTACGTATCTAGTTTTGTAGCAAATAAATTAAACTTAGCAAGTATAGGAAGAGTGAAAATTACTCATGGGCTGTTTGGAGGTACCGAGGAAACAGTATTACATGATCGATATTCTATTAACTTAAAGGGGTTAAAGGACAACAAAAATATTGTAATCGAGGTCATGGAACAAGAAAAGATTTGTACAACAGTTCCCAGGATTAGCAGTATTAATTGCATTAGAGAATTAAAAGAGAAAAATATTTTTTTGAGCGACATTTGTCCTAGAAGTAGAAACTGTTTATATGAAAACGATGAAAATGAAATACATGTTTTGCTAGGGGCAGATGTCGTGGGGAAATTGTTTACTGGGAAAATAAAGAATCTGTCCTGTGGGTTGGTAGCTATGCAAACGATTCTCGGATGGACGGTAATGGGAAAAATTGAAAGTAGGGATAAAGATAGCTCCCTAACGGCTCTTTCATTGTATGTAAATGAGGCTAAAATCACGGACTTATGGAATTTGGATTCCTTGGGTATAACTGATCCGGCAGAAAAACAATCCAAGCAAGAAATTCAGGAATTAGTTTTGAAACATTTTAAAGAAATGGTATGTCGGGAAAATGATGGGAGATATAAAGTGTGTCTTCCATGGATAGATGGACATCCAGAGATTTTGGATAATAGAGAATTAGCGGAAAAGAGATTAAAAAATAATGTAAATTCTCTTAAAGCAGCCGGATTAGTAGGAGAATATGAACAAGTTTTTAATGAATGGGAATCCGAGGGAGTTATAGAGGAAGTGAAAACTAAGGAAGATTTACCTCAGATTACTAATGTTCACTATTTACCTCACAGGGCGGTAATAAAACCGAACTCGACGACGAAAATCAGACCTGTTTTCGATGGTTCGGCCCATGTTAGGGGTTCCGTTTCTATAAATGAATGTATAGAGAAGGGGCCTAATTTGATTGAATTAATTCCTTCAGTTTTGAATCGTTTCAGATGGGGAAAAATAGGCGTCGTAGCGGACATCCGGAGAGCTTTTTTACAGATATCTTTGAACGAAGGGGATAGAGATTATTTACGTTTTCTTTGGTGGGGGGATGGGAATCCCGAAAATCTGATCACTTATAAACATTGTAGGGTAGTTTTCGGACTTTGCAGTAGTCCGTTTCTCCTCGCAGCAACACTTGCGCATCACCTTGATCGGGCACCAGACGACGTAAAAGACGTAGCGTTAAAACTTAAGGAATCATTGTAAGTAGATAATTGCGTGACTAGTGTGGATTCCTTAGATGAATTAGATTATTTTCGTACTGAAGCGCAAAAAATCTTAGCTTCAGCTAAATTCGACCTTCGCGGCTGGTGTTATAATTATCGCGCGGACGGAGAAATGATTGATTTGGAAATTGATAAAAAGACGCCGGTGATCGGGTTAATGTGGGATATGGAGAAAGATACTTTAGCGTGTGATTATAGGAATTTTAAATTAGAAGAGGGTTCCATAACGAAGAGAAATATTCTGTCTCTAACGCATAAGATATTCGATCCGATAGGTTTTACGTGTCCAGTGACCTTGATTCCAAAATTACTATTGCAAAAATGTTGGAAAATTAGGGCTTCTTGGGACTCCAAATTGCCCGATGAGATAGTTAAGGAATTTGAAAAATGGAAAAATCAAATTTTGGAGTTAAAAAATATCTCCATACCCAGAAGAATTTCCGAGTTAAATCTATTTACAGGAAGATTGTCTTTACACGTTTTTTGTGATGCCAGTAAAGTTTCTTATGCTGCTTGTGTTTTTTTAAGAAACGAATTTCACGATCAAGTTAGTTGTCAACTATTACAGGCACGATCCAGAGTTGCGCCATTGAGAGAAATATCCACCCCCCGTCTCGAATTACTAGCTTGCTGTATAGGTGCCAGATTAGCTGATACGGTTATCCAAGATCTAAAATTAAACGTTGACATAGTTTATTGGTCTGACTCGATGGATGTATTATACTGGATAAAAGGAGAAGGCCCTTGGGGAACATTTGTAGAAAACAGAGTAAAAGAAATACGTAAACTTTCTTCTCCTGATTCCTGGAACTTTATCCCTGGTCATTTGAATCCGGCCGATTTGCCCTCTCGTGGGTGTTCAGTGAAAACACTACTAGCTAAATCTGAGTGATGGCTGGGTCCATCCTGGTTATTATCTACAGAAGAAAAGTGGCCTAAGAATAATATAGTTCCGAATATAGATATAATCAATAAAGAGAGGAGAAAAACTATCGTTACTCCTACGAATTTGGAAAATAATGAAGATAAATTTTACCTCCGGTACTCTTCTTACACAAAAATTGTACGTATAATAGGGTGGATTTTTCGCTTCTGTAATAATTCAAAAATTGTTAGAACCGATCGAACAAGCGGTCTGCTAAACAGTGAAGAATTAAGAAAAGCAGAAATTGTGCTTATAAAATTAGTACAACAAGAACATTTTACGAATTCTTCAGATTATAGATTACGACATCTACGCACTATCTTAGACTCGAACGGTCTACTACGGATAAAAACTAGATCTTTATGAGAGACGACACTCATAATTTTCACTTACCAGTCATCATTTCAACAGACAATGTTAAAAGAATGAATTGGCCACTAGGACGAATCGAGGAGATACTAATCAGTAAAGACAATGTGGCACGCATTGCAAAAGTGAGAACATCATCCGGCATTTTGCTACGTCCTATCAGAAAACTGTGTCCCCTAGAACTAGAATCTGACATTTTACGTGACGCTGTCACCACCAGACGAGGAAGAATCGTCAAACAGCCAGACCGACTCGGGGTGGTGTAGTGCCTTGAGTTGAGTTCTGGTTCCCTCTGAACTCAAGGTGGGAGTGTCATGAACAGATGCTCCTCTCTGATATAAACCAGACATCTGATTCATAGAGACTTGTGTGAACTCTTGCTTTTTAGATGACTAATAACTTTCTTTATATTTTTTGTAGATACTTCTGTTGCTAAGTAGTGTTAGAACGAAATTTGATTTGAGACGGTGTGGACGGCTGTTATAGCGTCCGCTCCGAAATATAATTTTGAATTGTGATTTAAGTTTTTAATTAAAATTAGAAAAGACATCCCACGGTTGATAATTATTTCTACGTGTAGTGTACCTTCATTTTCACTGCAGATCAGACATAGGATATAATAGAAAGAGAAGTCGATCATTGAAGCTCATCCGTCCCAGATGAAGAACCCAGGTAGGCCTCTTTACACATATTCCTTATAAATAAAAAGTTTTGATTTATTTGAATTAAAAATATAAATAAAGAGAGCCTTAAAAGTAATATGAAAATTTTGAGAATGAATCAGATTCAGAAATTCTCGACACCATTGGTTCATGTCACGTGATTCATCTTGAACCATGTAAAGCTAATCCTTCATCCATTGAATCAGCACTCTAATATATTTATCTTGTTGGGGACTACCCCTGATTTCAGGATTTTCATCTGTATTTTCATATTTCCTACAAAGTTATCTTTTGTTTTCATTGATTGTTCATTTGTCATTCATGCGATATGTGAACTAACTGTATATTTTTATTGATTGGCTGACACACAATACTACAAGATTGGCTCCTAGTCTAAATAATGCGAGTATCACTTGACTTTTTTTTTTTTTCAGCTCTAATTTTCAGTGGTCTTACCTTTGAGTCACAATCAGCCCTGTAAAAGAAAGTGAAAGAAATCCAAAATATACCTAATCTGTCCATACTCACTCAACCACTTACATCCAAAAGACATCTATAAACACGTGTAAATGCTTAAAAATGATCCACTAAACTTCTATAAATATCCTACAGAGAGTATCTGTTAGCACGACAAATGTCACCTCTTTTTAACATCCATTAGTTGTCTGTTACATATCCTATAAATCTCCGAATATACAATAATTGGACTTGTTAGGTCTAATAGATATTGAAAATATCTAAATCTTCTTTTGATCTAACATGTTACATCTATTAGACATCGAAAAAGGCACGCCTAAATTTAAACATCTAATAGATATCTATAATTAGTACAGGATATCCAATCCAGAACATCTATTCTCTGACCAGACTATACCTCAATTCCGACTGTGGATGTTTTTTTTGATAACATGACGTCACATTCCGACTTTTGATTTGACGACTGTCGTTGTTTAAGGATGGTCGCTATGGCGGTCGGATCGGAGAATAGATACCCAGGTCTTTTAATGGACATTCTTAAGATATTTTGTACCTTTTATGGATCATTTGGATATAATTTAGATGTCTAATGGATATCAGTGGCTGTATGGATAAAATAGAAGAGTGATTATAATCACTCTTCTATTTTTACTTCCATTACCCTACTACCGTAGGTAATGGAAGTATTGTATTCGGTCTGAAAATTCGATATCGGGTTTTCACCTGATTTACACGTTTTAAGGTCCCCCGAGTCCAAAAAAGTGGTTTTTGGGAATTGGTCAGTGTGTATGTATGTGTGTGTGTATGTATGTGGAGAATCTTCTGGCTATTATAGCTCAGAAACTAATAAAGATAGAGCTACGAAACTTTAGAATTCAAATACGTCTGGCGTACAGATGAAATTTCCAAATTTTGGTGAAAATTGAAAAACCGGAAGTGGGATATCGGAAACCGGAAGTGGGACCGGAAGTCCGTATCTCAAAAACGGCTCTAACGATTTTCTTCAAACTTGCTATATAAACACTCTATTAGATGTCCTTTCGAATGATATAGTTGGTTAGTTCAAGAAAATTGATAGGCGTCCTGTATAAATAGCTCAATTTCAGGCCTCCCAAGGGCGTTCCTTTAAAAACGGTTGTACGGATTTTTTTCAAACTCGCCATTTTAACTCAATTTTAAATATGCTTTTGTATGTAATTATTGTTTTCCTGTCAATAATTGAGTTTAACCGGAAATGGGACATCGGAAACCGGAAGTGGGACCGTAAGTCCGTATCTCAAAAACGGCTCTAACGGTTTTCTTCAAATTTGCTATATAAACACTCTATCAGATATCCTTTCGAATGATATAGTTGGTTAGTTCATGAAAATTGATAGGCGTCCTGTATAAATAGCTCAATTTCAGGCCTCGCAAAGGCGTTCCTTTAAAAACGGTTGTACGGATTTTTTTCAAACTCGCCATTTTAACTCACTTTTAAATATGCTTTTGTATGTAATTATTGTTTTCCGGTCAATAATTGATTTTTTGTGAAAGTTGGTATCTCAAAAACGGCTCTAACGATTTTCTTTTTTGGGCACTTTTATGTTTTCTGATCACATTATCTCTCAAAAATGCATATAATACATGTAATAGCGGGTAATGGAAGTCGTGTGGTTGTTTCACACCAGATTTTTCAGCTAAAAAACGTACTTATGACATAATAGGTGAGGACATTTTAACATAATATCTACAAAATCTGATGAAATATAGACTGAATTTGGCTGTAATATGGACATGTCTATAAATCCAGATTACGTACTTTGACCTAATTTAGACGAATTAGTGTTGTCTGGGTATGACAGGGTTGGTTGCTTTGTTTTTTCGGGTTTTATCTTTTTTTTTTTTTTTTTTGTGTGTGTGTGTGTGGGGGGGGGGGGGGGTCATCTGGGTTTTTTCTTGGTTTTGACTTTTTTTTTTTTTTTTTTTTTTTTTTGTAATATAGAGCTGATGATTTTAAAAATAACAAATATTAATTAGTCATTAAAATTAAAATTTTTTAAATTTAATTTTAAAATTTCTTCCCTATAAACACTTAATCACAGTTCATCCTAAAGATGTATATTTCATGATCAAGATGTCCTATAAATGTCCTGGAAAGAAGATGTGTTTGTAGGGTTCCTTCTTTGATTAAGAGTTATAAGAAATTTTATTTTAATTAAATAATTTATGCTTTGAATATTCTAGAATTCTTTTGATCTGTTCTATATAATGAAAAACTAGCTTTAAATAATTATTATGTGTTTATTCATTTTTTTGTGTTCAAGAGATTTTCAAAAAATGTTTTGAACTATTGTTTTTCTATTAATAATTAGTACTTCTTTGTGTTAAAGATTTCAGATATTTTTTATATATATTTTTTTTTTTTTTCTTTTTCCTACACTCCTTGAATCCTACAATTTTCTTTATAAATTAACAAAAAATCTGGAGTGACTCCACTCGACTTTCCGAACATTGAGTAACTAACAGTTTTGTAGATAAAATAAAGAAAGAGGAATTGCTAAACAAACAAAAGAGAGAAAACCATAATAGAGTGTTTTTTTCTCCATATATCACACGAGGTTTTATTTAACGCTACTGAACTTTGAGCCCTTAGATCATAATGATAAAGAATTTTTCGTTTTGTCCCTGTAAAAATCTATAGATGCTAGATTCACCAAAATGCTTATAGTTAGTGCAACAGTGATTTATAATATTCATACAAATTTTCAGCTCAATTGAATAAGGCGTTTAGATGCTATCGCACTTTTAAAAATTTGGTCTCATAGGCCATAATGATAAAGAATTTTTCTTTGTGTCCCTGTAAAAAAACTGTAGTGCTAGATTCACCAAAATCTATACAGTTGGTGCAAATGCGACCTATAACATGTGTACAATTTTTTTGCTCAGATTAATAAGGCGTTTAGACGCTATCACACTTTTAAAAATTTGGCCCCATTGGCCTTAATGATAAAGAATTTTTCTTTGTGTCCCTGTAAAAAAACTATAAGTGCTAGATTCTCCAAAATCTATACAGATTGAGTATCTGTGACCTATAATATGGGTATCAAATTTTTGCTCAATTGAATAAGGCGTTTAGATGCTATCGCACTTTTAAGATTTTGGTCCCATAGGCCATAATGATAAAGAATTTTTCTTTGTGTCCCTGTAAAAAAACTATAAGTGCTAGATTCACCAAAATCTATAGGGTTCGTACTATGGTGACTTACAATATACGTACCAACTTTCAGGTTAATCGAACAAAGCCTTTAGACGCTAGCGTGTTCACAAACATACACACATACACACATACACACATACACACACACATACATACATCATCGTAAAAATAGTGAAAACGGACTCAGGGGACCTCAAAACGTATAGAAACATCAAAATCTCGAATTCGGATTTTTGACATGATTACAATACTTTCCTCACTATAGTGTTCGGAAAGTAACAACTTTGATTTCCCTGCTTTCATTTACTTGCATAATTTTTCCATTATATTTTTATGGGATAATATAAATTATTTTTCAAGGGAATTTTTTCAAGATTTTGTTCTATAGTTTTTTTTTTTTTTTTTTTTTTTTTTTAATTCTTCGTTCATGTTAAAACAATGTGTATTAATTTGTTTTACATTTAAATGTTTGCTATAATCCATTCAATGTAATTCATTGTTACTACACCAAGAAGGTTATAATTTAATATTAGTTATTAATTGCCTTTTTTATTAAATTAATAAATGATTGATAAAAAAAAAAAAAATTGAAATGATGTTTTTTTTGTTAGGGTTCCCTTTGTATCCGTTACAATTTGCCCCATGTATGTTACAATTAGCCCCAAGTCCAGGGCAAATTGTAACAGGCAAATAATTTAAAATTTTTTTTTTTTTTTTTTTTTTTTTTTGTGCTAAAACTAGCAACATTAATGAAAGTTTTTTTATGAGTATGATAGATGATTATGTATGCTATGGAAAACAGCAATTATAAACAGGAAAATGTAAATACATTTCTCAATATATTTAATTTTCTAAAAACTGTTACAACCCGCCCCACGCTCCCCTATCTTAAAGCAACAGAAAATTAAATAACTAACATAAAAGAAATTTAATAGCATTAGTGCAAGATGCTTATTTCAGTAAATCAAATTAGAAATATAATCTCTAATTTTACATTACAGCAGCTGATATTCAGTACAAACACCGTTTTCATAATGCTCGAAAAAGTGTATAGCTGTGTCGTTTTGTAAAAAACTTTCCATTCTCTTCTTTTTTCATTTTATTTTTATTTATATACTTTTATTATTATAAACTAGCTGCCTTTCCCCGCTTTGCTGGTTGCTATATTTTAATGAATCATTTTTATAATAATAAGGCTCAATTTCTTAATTCCTATATTTAATAATAAATCTTGAGATATGAATTGTTATTGTCTGCTACAAATGAATTATCTTTGAAATGGTACATTTGTAAAACATAATTCTGGCACAGCAACACTCTTAAAATAGAAAAAATCTGGAGTGAAACAACCACACAACTTCCATTACCCACTATTATCCCAGAACATTTTAGACAATTGACCTTGGAAAACCTAAGCCACATTCTTAATAATGCCATTAAAATCTTCACCGACGGTAGTAAAATTGACAACCTAGCAGGTAGTGGCATGTATATTGAAACCCCTCACACCAACTTGACTCTTTCTCATCGTAATCCAAATTACTGCTCTGTCTTCAGAAGTGAATTGATTGCAATAGACCTGGGACTAGAAGCTATTCTCTCTGAAGAGGATTATGGTGACCTATGGATCTTGACTGATAGCCGTAGTTCTCTTCACCATCTTAGTAATTGGATTCTTGTGGGCGACAAGGTCAGCACCTCTATACTACTTAAATTAAAGCTCATTTCACTTAATCATGACGTTCATTTGCAATGGATACCTTCACACGTGAATCTCCACGGGAATGAAATGGCTGATAATCTTGCTAAGGAGGGTTGCAGGATTTCTTCAACTCCCTCCTCCGCACTTACTTTTCTGGAGCTATACTCCCGGGAAAATTAAAAAATCTTGGAGGAGTGGGAAACTCCCCCCACCCATAATTGGTACAAGGGCTCAAAACCGAGTTTGTCCCTTGACTTCCTGTGTGACAGACGTACCCGAACTGTACTCTCAAGACTCGCTAGCGGTCACATCAAGTGCCTCACTTTCAACGAGGGCAGGAAAACCTTCGTCACCTGCACCAAGTGCCAAAATCACCAGGCTTCTCCTGAGCACCTTTTGGAATGCATGGGACTCTCTCAAGGAGGATCTTTTTACCAATCCTCTTCTGGTCTTTGACTTCCTAACAGTCAACGAACTCGTGGATCTTGTCTGACTCCGTCAGACAAGGAGGATAAGCAACAACAACACGTATTATATGCATTTTTTTTTTTTTAAGATAATATAATCAAAAGACATAAAATTGATCTAACGAAATAGAAACCTAAAAATTTTCTGGTATGAGAAACTTAATACACGAGTAAAGACATATAAAACAAAGTTTATTGCTTAATTATCTGAATCAGATGACTGTCACACCTATTTTTAAACTGGACTTGTTGGGTCAGAACTTGCGCAGAGACTTCCATGGTTTCATGAAATGTGGTCGAAGAATATATATATTTACATTACTATCACACTAGAATAACTAATACTGAATCAATTTCAATCTGGATACTTCATACATTACTGTTACTTAAATAAATTACTTATTATTTTTTAATTTAAAAAAAAAAGTTTCAGAATTTTATTAATGAAAAAGGAAAAAGAAACCCAGATTTTTGGAGTTTTAAGTAGTAGATCTTATACCATAATTTAAAAGAATAAATAAATAAATAAAAGTTCTACAGATAGCTTAGAATAACCTTTTATTAATTAGAAAAATTAGAGAATCTCTAAATACACACAGATATTCTTTTTCTAATTAACATTTTTTCATGGTGAATATATATATATATATATATTTCCAATATATTTGATCTACCTGGGTATAGCCAATGAAAGGAGAGTGGGTGGTATGGGTCTGGCTCTCCCACCAGATATTTTGAAATTAAATAAATTTTCATTTTTAACCATTAATACAGGCTATACTTTGTTTGCCGAGAACTGATAGCGAAAGTAAATAAAGCAAGGTGATTCTTGGCAATACTGTTGAATGACTGGCGTTGGATTGAAGACAAACGGTGTCTCTCTGACAAGCGAACGATTTCTTTTTTCGTTTGTTTATTTCGTAGCGGTGTTTTTCTTTCTTCAGGTGTTTAATGTGAATTATTGAAAACTGAAAGCATAGAACAAATTCCTTGAAAGGAAAGATAAATGCAATGAAGCCAAAAATAGTTTTTATCCAGCTGTCACAAACTATACTCACTTACATGGCAGGGAAAGCTAATCTTCGGTCAATATAAACAGAATCACCCATGCAGCGAGAAAACGTAAATGTGGCAAACTCTGGTGATAAAAAAACAACCCTTTATGTTTACTTTCGCTATCAGTTCTCCACGAACAGAGTATAATAAGTCCGTTTCAGCTCTCTGCAGATAATGTCTCTGGTTATACCCCTGGATGCAACAATAAAGAGGGACTGACATATATCAGGGGTGAAACTGCCTTACATGCAAAAAAAACCCTGAAATATGCTATTTGCATGCAGACAGGGGAGAGTTATTAATGATATATTACAGTGCTACCTCTATAATAAGTGATATTTGGAGTGTTCTTAATGCATTATAAGGCAAATTAAACATTCCAAATGAGAAATTTCTATAAAAACAATATAATTTATCATGAAATGCAGATACAGCAAAATCCTCAAAAACCCTGAATTCAGGGATAACCCCTGAAAAGTTTCACCCCTGATATATGTCTCAAATGAGCATCCCTGACTTTTCCAGGTTTCCCAGGTCTATTTTTATAAAATTCCAGGTCACAAAATTTGGTTTGTGACATAAAAGATAGCTTATAACAAACAATAGCATAGCTCGGAACATAAAAAATAACATAGTATATTTTAAATTGCATGTTCAAATAGTATGTTCATCTTCCAGGTTTATATCATCATTTTTCCAGGTTTTTGGGCAATATTTGCAATTTTCCCTTACATTTCTCTGACTTTTTTCACTTATTTTAAATTCCCTGATTTTTCCAGGTTCTCCCTGACCCACAGGAACCCTATGTTAAAAATGAAAACATTATATAACAGAATTATTTGGTAGATCTAATATAAAGGCAAATTCAAAGTATACATAAACATTTTATGGAAATGCATCAGCTTTACATTACAATAAATATAAAATTATGTCTTTAAAAGGTTTAAAAGGTAATGTTTATATAAAAGATAGTTTTATAAAGGCATAAAACTAATAAACTAATTATTTCAATAACCATAACATAGTTATTTCAAGGTATCCACAGGAGAAAAGCATTTTGCAATTCTCGGATTTCCTTATAATTTGTAATCTTTTCCTTATAAAAATAATGCCAATCTGCCTTTTTTTTTTGTTCTCTCTCTTCCCCCTATCCCCAGTTGCCCCCCCCCCACCTTTTTTTAAGCCCAACTTGGTAGAATTTATTATTTTTTGAAAATTTAATTTCCCTGGTTTATTTTTTTGTTCTTCAAAATTTCATAATGATTTTAATTCTCCAAATACCCTAATCAAGTCCCAGTTATATATATATATATATAAAAGTAGGGTGTTAAAATAAATTTTCTGTTATTTCCAGAGTCAAGAATTTCTTGTTTCGCAGACTGCTGGATACCCTGTATTGTACAAAAAAATATATACAAAATGTAAAAAGCCTTATAGAAATCAAATAGTTATTTTCTTGTTTAATTGACCAAAATGTTTGTTATGACAAAAGATAATTAAAATAATCTAAGTTACTAAAATTTTAAATAAAAAATAGTTAAAATAATTATAGTAGAATGTTATAAACATGATGGCTGTTAGAACAACAGAGTATGATACTTTCCTCATACAACGCAAATTTTTAAAAGATGAGAACAAACAATTTCTAAAGGAAATATTATTATGATACAAAAATTAATACCTGTGTATTATCACAACTATGTTAGTGACATTTCCAGAAAAATATATTGATAATTTCATAACTGCCAGCATTTTGAATTTTTAAACTTATCATCCCTATTTTTTAAAAGAAATCTGTCTTATTTATTTTAAGCCCCATCTAACATATTACTCTTGGCAGTGGTAAGGATGGAGCACAGATGCAGTTTAGAATGCAAAATAAATAAAATAAGGAGGAAAGGGGGAGTTAAAAATTCACAGAAAATAGCACGGAAAAAAATGCATAAACACAGGCATTCTTTTACTGCTATTTTGATAAAATAGAAACAAATCTGACATAGGTACAAGAGCACACAGAAAAATATATTAAATGTAAATGAACTATAGTAAATTATTACTATATTATTAAACATTATTTTTTGTTTTAAGATGCCATTGCACAAATGTTTATTATTAATTTTATATTTATTTTCAAATAAATATTTTATATCTACTAAAAAAAAAATAATATTATTATTCTCATTCTTAAAACTGATAAAAAAAAATAATAATAAAATGTAAAAATTAATGAAATATGCTAAATAATAAAATGAAAAACAACAATTATCAAATATTAACAAAAACAACAAAGCTGCTGTTAATGGACTCTTCCCACCTGACGTCCGAGGTCACATGATAGGAGCAAAACAAAACCAGACGAAGTCTTCTATATCTAGAGCGATTTCTGATATAACATATTTTCTATTCTTATTTTTGATCAATCTTATTTAATCTGTTATATTTTTTTTTATACATCATCATTTTTAATCCATTTTATATCATTATTCATCATCTTTTGTGTGCTGTATACGTTTACAATCATCATTTAGTTTATATTTGTTATTGATGTCCATGGAGAACATGTTAAATACTCTGATTTTTGGTACTTAATCATTGACAGTGCAACAATGTGCGGTGTAAAGCGATTTAGACCAGTAACTAAGTTAATTAACTTGTGGTAACACATTTATGCAATTAAATTTAATTGAAAACATTTTTAAATTTCAAATTATAATCCATAAACATTCCACAAGAACAAGCTATTATTTATTGCCAGATCAGTTAATGTAACACTACAACATACAAAAATCGATTCTTACAGGTGAAAATAAACACATAAAGTGTTTTTTAAAAATTATTAAATTTACAAATACAATTATTTTGTTTATAAATGCACATTACTTTTATTTTATTTTACATTAAATATTAACACTTTTCTTCTTAAGAACAATATTTAATTGAATTCGATTCTTTGTTTTCCTCTATCACATGAATAAGCAGACGACACAGGGAAGAGTCCATTATGTTAGTTTATGATTGGTAGGATTGAAAAAAATGGGCAAATATAGACAATCATGTTTGTCAATTAATTCACTATTAGTATGTTTTTGCTGCTTTGTTTGCAGCAATCCTGCCTACTCTGTTCACCCGACAAAATGTTATGATTTTATTTTGACCCAAAACAATTGCTGCAAGTTTTCTCCATTTTTTACAAGTGCAATGATGCTTTGTTTGCTGAACTCCTGCTTATTTCATGCGCCTGATGAACAGGGTTGGCAAACTAGGCCCAGCCCAGAAAAACCCAAGTGGGTTTTTCTGGGCGGGCGCACCAGCAAAAAACCATTGGGTTTTTGCAAATAAGTGGGGTTTTGTTAAAAATTATTTATAATTTACAAATCCCATCTATAAAGTATAGAAAACACCTTACCTTTAAAGAAAAAACTCTTATTTTTATTTTCTAGAAAATAGTATTAAAGATAAAAAGTAACTACAGTTATAAATATAATAAAAGCAAGTTTATCTTCTATAATTGGATCAGTTTTACTTTTCCTGTAAAACTGAACGATATTATTCTTTAACAGCGAACATAAATGTTGTCCAGAACCGATATTTAGCTAATTAAATTGTTTAGTTTTAAAACTTTATAATAATTTTATTTTAATTTTAGTAGCAACATAATTTTATAAATCTAATAAAATTTTCTTCTATAACCGTTTCAACTATTAAAAAACTTTAAAGAAAAAAAAAAGATAAAACAGTGCAACTTTTTTTTATAATTAAAAAAAAATTAAATGATACATATTGTACTTAAGAATTTAAATTATTTTATCAGTTACTGTCATTAAGAATATTTATTTTGAATAAGCATACGTTAAAATAAAATATGGCTTAATCTTACTAATTAGCACTGTTTTAATATTAGAATCAAACCAATTTTTATTTCTAAGATAAATATTAAATTAATTATTAATTAGTAGTTTAATATAATTAGGTGTATTGCAACTAATATGCTAAATAACATATATCTAACATTGCAATGCAAATGTGTTCAAACAAAAACCCACAAAAGCCCAGAAAAACCTGCAAAAAACCAAGTGGGTTGGGTTTTTCTAGAAAAACCCGGGTTTTTGCCAACTATGCTGACGAAGGGTCATGGTTTTAATTTGACTCTAAACAATTATTGTGAGTTTTCTGCTCTTTATGGTGTTTATACAATGTTTTTATTTATTACTTTTCAATTCTAGTCCTTCAGCAGACTTTTTTTAATGATAGACACATGGCTGCGATAATACACAAGTACCTTCAAAAATAAGTAAAAATTTCATAAGGACAATAAAAATTACTGATCATGCTAATGCATGATCTGACCTAAAGTGCAAAAAATGACAAAAGAGTGACAATAAATCTAAACTTATAATCCATGATGCAACAAATTATTCACTCAACCATAAAATGCCAATAATTTTATGCCAAATATAGTATTAAATGTTCTAAGATTGCTATAGTAACCTCATGACATAACTGAGTTTGTAATGGTCAACCGTATACTTCTCATTTTAAATATTTTGATTTCATTATTTAAATATTAATTTCAACAGGGTTCCCACTCAATTTCAAAAATAAAATTCCCTGACTTTTCCAGGTCTATTTTTAGAAAATTCCAGTCACAAAATGTTTGTGACATTAAAAATAGCTCACGGTATAAAGCAGAACATAGCTCATGACATAAAAGACAACATAGTAATATGACTTGCGATATAAATTGAATGCTCAAAAAGCATTTTCCAGGTTTATATCCTCATTTTTCCAAGTTTTTGAGCAATATTTACAATTTTCCCTGATATTTCCCAGCCTTTTTTCAGTAATTTCAAATTCCCTGACCCGTGGGAACCCTGTTTCAACTAATAAAATATTTAATTCATCGTAAACTAATGTAAATAAATATATGTTCGTAACAACTCATTTTCTTTCAATTTAACTGTGTTTAATTAAAATAATGAAAACCAAATAACTAAATTTTATTATCGGCTACACATCACATATGTCCATGTTTATCATTTGGCAAAAATAGGCAAATGGACAATAAGTAAGTACCTTAAATTTTGATAATATTATCTCTTACTTCCATGCATTTTCAAAAAAATATTATTCTAACTTTCCAGGCATTCAGTGTTATTTAAATGCACCATAAAAAGCACATACTTTAATGTCTGAAATTATCAGGCATTTTCTACATAACAAACACACCGTAAATAGGTACATCACCAATTCAAGGTGGCTAACATTAGAACTGTTCTAAATCCCCTCACTTTTCCATGACTATTTTTCACCATTTTCCACGACTTGCGCTGTTTGTTTCCCCTCAAAATTAGCAAACAATCTAGCAATTTACAATAGCAAGCTTTCAAATATAGCTTATTTCCATATATACAGTACAAGATCTTTATAATACAAACCTAAAAACACAAGGTTTTGTGTTATATAGAATTTTCCATTATAGAGATCACATTTAACACATCATCAAAGTTACCTTGTAAACATGGTCAAATATGTCTGAAATATATTAAAACAGAATAGGTATTTACTTTAAAAATATATACCTAAATAATATCCTTTTAAAAAATATGCACTTACGGCTTTTAGAACAAATATATTTCGGACAACCATTGTGTCCATCATCAGTTCATTGCAGTGATACTCCTTCTGTTTTGGTTTGTTTCCTCCTCTTGATCTTCAATTCTCTTCACTTCGAATGGTCTTTTTCTTTTAATTAGGTGTTGCCATACAGATGGTATTATGCTATGCTCACGATCGTTAATAGACAGATTGTTAGTTACTATTTCAATGGCTTCTCTTTTGAGAGCATAATGGTGGTTATTGTAGGGGGCTATTTTTCGGGTATTAAGAGTATTAAGATTAATTGGGTTACAGGGATGCCAACTTCTAATGACAAAAAAAGCAGGAGATTTTTTAACAGAAATCACAAGACTTTTTCCAACAAGAAAGTTTGTAAGAAAAATGAGTAAAATAATGCAAATTTAATTTTAAGTAAAGCTTTATAAGCTTAGGAGGTATTTACAAAGCATCAGTATTAAAATTAAATGAATAATATGTTTCTTGTATATATATAAAACCTCAGACATACAGTTGTTTAAAATTTAAGTCAAAATAGACAGATTTGATCATTCTGCTCCTAATATAAAACAATAAGAATCTTAATTATTTTTGTAAAAGAAAAGGTAATAAAGAAATGAAAATATCAGCTATATTCTAATGAAATTTGAATTCTTTAAGTTTTCAATAGTTAAGGTATTAAAAAAAAAAAAAAAAAAAAAATCTTTCGATAATAAGACATTTTTCATTATGCCAAAATGAAAGTTAAAAATTTATTCTTAGCAAAAAATAGTTTCAAAGCATTGTATAGTAATTCATATTCAAACTGAACTTGATAAATTTGAATTTTCTTTCAAATTTTTTTACCCAATCCCACAAATTTTAAGCATAAATTATGCTAAGAGAGATAGATAAAAATTACATCAGAAAAGCAGGAGAAATGAGAGGAAAATCAGGAGCATAGAAAAACAAGCAAGAAGCAGAAGACTCCTGCCAAAAGCAGGAGACTTGGCATGTCTGGGGTTAGTTTTATGTGTGGTAGACAGAGCAGTAAAAGATCTATTAAATTTTATGTGGGAGAAGTGTTCTTTTTCGCGATCATTAATACAACGTTTTGCCATGCCAATGTAGCAACCTCTTTTATTATTTTCATGTTTAAAATCAATTTTATAAATATGGTTTATAAATACAATTCTACAATACATACAATTTTATAAATATGGTTTTTGGATCAATTTGATCTTTTTCATTATGGAGTCGTTGAAATATGTTTTTATTGGGTTTAATAGGTATGTTTATATTAAGTTTTTTAGCATCATTCTTTATCTTTAGAGCTGCACCGTTACAAAAAGGTATAGAGGTAGTAAAAAGTGGATATTTTTAAGTTACATTTCTTCAAACATAAATTGGGTGGATGGATAATAACTTTCATTGTTAAATTTACTTTATAAAGGTAGTCCTTATATGCTTGTACAAAATCATTCATTTTATTGCCCACTTAAAAAAAAAATTAATGATAGCAATTTTTTCATTAAAAAACTCTGAATTAAGCAGATAAAGAAAAACAAATGTATCACACTTACTTCTCAACAGAGTAACAGTTTTTTTACAAAGTATTTCTTAACTGCAAAATTCATTGTTTTTTTCAAGAATTTTTGTGTTATATAGAGAATTGCATTATATAGAATTGCGTTATAAAGATCTTCTACTGTACATATATATATATTAATTTCCTGCATTTTACATGAAATTCTCTGACTATTCCATGACTTTTCCAGGCTCATTTAAATTCAATGACTTGTCCATGATTCCCTGACTTTCCTTGATTAGTGGCCAACCTGCCTATTGCCATCAACAAGCAAACAAATTTTTGCTTTTACATTTTAAAGCTATAAATGGCAACAAAATTACATGCATTTTTACATTTTATAAGCTTAAAAATTTAAGAAATCTGTTGTAATAATAATAACACTAAAAAACCTAAAATTATGCATGGATATACATATTGATTCAAAAATTGGCTTTTAAATTTAAGTAACATATACATACATAGATACATATGCAAACAAATAAACATGATTAAATGTATGATCAAAGTAAATTGAAGACTTTAAACAATTAACAAACAATAGATAAAAGGTAATTATTTCTTTACTAGCTTGCCAACTGAGTTTAAAATTAATGGAATATTGAATGTTACATCTTTAAACAAAATCATAACTAATAGATACATGTTCAGCATTTTTTTTTTTTTTTAATTAAAAGAAAAATTTAAAAATTAAGAATAAAAAATACCAATTAGGTCTAATTTTACAGCACCTGAATCTTTAGATGCAAAATATGCATAATAATAATAATCGCCAAAGCCATAACCAAGGGAAGGTTTCAGGTAAGGCTCCTATATATACGAGCTGGCGCATCAGGCATTTTGTTGCCTTAGGGTTGTCACATGTACCCAGCACATTTCTCTGATAAACTAATGACAAACATTTTTTTTTTTTTTTTCGTCTTACGTTACTTTAGAGTAACTTGTTTTATTATATTTCATAATTTTAGCTAAGTAAACTATGATATGGAAGTTTGTTTAGCGATAAACTGCTATAATCATTCAAGAAGTGAATATAAAGTGTTCACAGACCTTCTATTGCTGTGTATTTGAGTTTTGGCGATATTTTGTAAAAGAAACAGAAACCGCCCTAACAACAAATCTTACCCCAGTACATCCACAGGATATCCTCAGAATAAAATGACATCCTGAGAATGTACAGTGAAAAAAATGTGTTTTTAGGACTATTATTGTTGCTTATTGCTCTTATCTTGACCAGATTTGCTTCAGATCAAAATTTCTTAAAATGATTAGGGAAGTAATAAGGACGCCAAGCGGGAATGCTGTCCTCTTCGGAGGCAAAAAAAATGGCGGTGATGCGCCGGCCTATTATTTTATTTAGGGGCTCTAGTTTCAGGGGTTCAAATGTGATGTTTGTGTTTACAAAATGTTTTACAGAATGTTAAATCTATCATGAAGGAAGTGTTTGTTTAATTATGCGAAAGAATATCTTCAGTTCATTGCACATCTGCCAACACTGAAGGATCAAAATAAGGGAGATTCTATGAGTAACATTTTCAGGCCTTTTATCTATTCAGGCACTAATCTATTGACAGGTTTTTGACATATGCCAGTTTTTAGCAGCTTAATTGTGGCTTGAATTGTCAAAATTCTATATGCATTAGTGAAATATAATTAATAAGTAAAAATCAAGTAATTATTAATTAAAAATAATGCAATCTATTGAAATGCAAGAGAATTATTTTTCAGCAAAAGAAAAAAAAAATCTTGCTTAAAAAAAATTGAAGATTTGTTGAAGTTTCTGATAAATTACATGTCTAACTTGAAAATGCTCAGAAAAAGGAATAAAAATGTATGAGGATAAGGGAGATTGTAAGGCAGTCCCAAGAAAAGAAAGTTTCTCTTGAAATAAGGGAAAGTTGGCAAGTATGTCAGTGTAATAAAATAGGTGATTTCTTACTGTAACCCCCTAATATTACAGAGGGGGGAAGGGGGGAGTGTGATGGGCAGAAATAGAGTTTTTTTTTTTTTTTTTTCTTTGAAAATTTAAAAGTTTGCCAAAAAATTTTCATGCAGCTGAACATTTTTTTTTTTTCTACAGACCTGTGTTATTTTATGTAGAACAACAATTTTCTTTTTCAATCATTTACTCATGTACAGCAGATGACTTTTACTTTCATGTTTTGTTCCGATATTAAATATTAAAATAAAATCTTCAATCTTCTTCTTGGAGTCAAATGAAGACACTGTCTATACACATGTCTGCAGATGTACTACACTTTATTCCAAGCAGTTCATAAAATTGAATCCAAAGTTTTTATTACATATTAACAAAAATAGATCTCCATCACTAGAAAAGAAAATAAAAATTCAATAGATATAACTGCAGTCTGAATATTAAATATCTACAAAAAAAGACATCGTATTCTATTTCTATAAGACATTTAATACTATCATATTATATCACCATGCCCAGGGGTGGAGAAATACTGGATTTACTCACTACTGGCAAGAAATTTTTTCAGTGAGTTTCATTCATATAGTAACAGTCAAAAAGTTGTGTAAAACTGCAGTGTGGCAGTGTAAAACAGTAAAAATACTCTTACCAAGAGCATAAACAGTGCTATAATAACTACTTTAGATAACTTTAGATTTTATTATTTTTTTAAGCTGTTATTATTTTATACTGAACATTGAATCTTAAGAAATGGCACTTTGGAAATTAAAAGAATGATCAATTGAACTTATATTTGTATAAATTTCGTAAAGATTATCGACTATGTACCATATATTGGGCTGGTACAAAAAAGTCCTTGACTGGTAAGATGTTCTAAAAATTCCCCACCCCTGATCATGCAAGTAATCAAAATAAAAGGCTACTGTGACATTTTTTTTTTTTTTTTTTTTAAATTAAAATGAACGAACATTTGCAGAATTTATTAACATATTTTCATACTCACTAGCAAGCTTTGCTCACTATCAGGTCACTATTTTTAATGAATTCTTAAAATTAAATTCACATTTAATTTTGTTCCCCGGTGGGGATCCCCACTGCTTGCGGCAGCACATACCCTATCTGCTCATGCTGTACACTTCCTTCTTTATTGTTAGAAATTACATCCTTTTTTATTCTTGCCATCATTCACGACTGTTTACACATAATACAGTGATTCTCAACTGTTTTAGCTGCCATCCCCTTTTAAGAAGCAAAAAATATAATGCACACGAAATTTTAAAAATTTAATTCGAATACTGAAACATACTCATATCGTCCCCTACCACTTAAAGCACTCTCACCACCTCCTTAGCAGCCTCTAAGGCCTCTAGGGGGGCGGTATTACCCCTGTTGAGAACCTATGAAAAATACAAACCATTGCTAAGGTTTCTGCATATTTAAACCAAGTGAAAATGGCTTTTGTTTCTCCCCCTCATTTAGCAACATGATTAAAAAAAAACACGAAAGTATGTGAAAGAAGTTTTAAGAACTATGATAACTGTTGCTAAGGGATGCAATTTCACATTTTAAGGTAAAGAATCAGTTCTTTTTTTATGCTTTTTGTGTATTTAAATCAAAAGAAAACTTTTATAGTAAATAAAATTATACTTTTAAAAAATTAAAGAACATGCTTTAATTGAAATGTGAATTAAATAGCCAACAATAATATCTATCTTTATAGTATTAAAATGAAGGGTAAAAAAAAAAATCATGTGAGTGACGCACCATAATATTTACATCTTTAATGAAAAAAAAATTAATCGATTAACTATTGCCACTCAACGTTATACAAATACGGCCAAATCCTGTGCTAAATACGGTAGAGTTATATATATATATATATATTTTGTTTGCTCCTAGAACCTTCCCCTGATGGGATAGGAGCCTAGAAACACTTGTATGTAGTACTGTCATCGACTATGAAATTGTGTGCAAAATTTCAGGTCAATCGAATGAACAGAAAGGGGTCGAATATTGAATTGCAAAATTCCGTTACATACATTAATAGTTACATCATATCAGGTTAATAAAAGCATGTTAAAAAATAAATAATTTAGAATTAAACAAAAACCATTTTTAAACAATCTCCCCTGACTGGGCTCGAACGTTAGACCTTTAGGTTCGTAGCCCGGAGCTTTACCTGACAGCCACTGCGTTCACGTACGGAAAGTCTTTTTTTACAATATAGATTTTTTTTGTTTGCTCCCAGAGTGGTTACAAGCATACATACAAGTGAAGCTAATAAAAGTGTGTTAAAAAAATATAGAATAATCAAAACAAATGAAGGAAACTGAAATCTTTGACACAATCTCATAGAAACTTAGCCCTGCAATTTTTAATAATATCGCCTTTCTAATGTAATTAAATATATTTGCCATTGACTTAACATCATGTAAACCAATGTTAAATGATTTAAATTTTTCTGAGAGTCAAAACAGGTAAAATATAATGAATTAAAAAACATGTTCATTTGGAAATATCAACTACTAGATGGGCAAAATCAGACTAGTAATAAAATATTTTGCTAATGAAATTTTGTCTAGACAAAATTAAGAAGAAACATATAGTATTTATCAGAAAAAAAAAAAATGGTAGTATATAGTAGAAAGGATTAAAATGATTAAAATTTATTTATTTATTATGTATTTAATTCCTTTTAAAAGGAAATCTACTTTTTATTTTATTCTATTGGTCAAAATCAAATAGTAATATAGCGTAAATAAGAGGGCTGTAAATAAATGGTTCAAAAACTAAAATATTTAATAGATGCTGAGATACAGTCATCTTTAAAATCATAGTTCTTAAATAACAGCAGATCCACCTGTCGTCGATAAATATCCAAATTGAAGTGGCCGGTAAAGACCTATCTGCAGGCTGTGGAAATCTGGACCCGATGCAGTATGGGTGGAGAAAGAGCTGCCACAGGCAGCGGGTACCTGAAGCAAAGTTTAGAACAATTTCAATGTAATTTTTTTGCTTTTTTTTTTATATGTGATTCAAAAAATAAATACTGATCCAATTCCTTTGAAAATTCACTTAAATATAGTGACCAGCAAAGCGGGCATAGCCTGCTAGTATATATATATATATATATATAAAGCTTTAATAGATGTCACATATTTATACAATTAGGAATTAAAAGTTTAAAAGTAAAAAAAAAATAAAAAAATAAAAAAAAATAAAAAATAGTTATTTAAGTGAAATTAAAAAATTACAAAGAATAGGTGATATGACAATTATAATGAGGTACACTTACTATTGTTATAATTGTTACATAAACAATTCTGTGACAGATTTACAAGCAATTTTAGAGGAAAGTAAAAAATGAAAAAAAATAAAAGCATGTAATGGACCACTAGTGTTTATATTTTGCTGATCTGTTGAGTATTTTTGTGGTCCCAGACCAATAGACCACTGTTAATTTTGAGCCCTGTAAACATTAATAGCAATTTATAATAACTCAGAAGGAAAAAAAAAATAGTTTTGTCCTCACATTTTTTTTTTTTTTTTTTAAATAGAAATCTCACTTTGTTTCTGAGTAAGGGTGAGAAATTCTCACCTGGTTTTTACCTCTGATGAGAACCCTGAACTATTGTATTAAAGTATTGATTAATGATTACCGTATATTTCCATGTATAAGCCGAGAATTTTTGGAAATTTTTCAGAAGCTGAAGTACGGGGGGTTGGCTTATATCCGAGTTCACAAATTCTAGCAAAAAACGTACATTGGAAACAATGATTGAATGCATATATTTTATGCTTAAGAACTATATATAAAGTAAAATAGTGATATTAAACCTTATTTTTAAATAATTATCACATATAAAACTCTTAAATTAGCAATTTTAAATTTATTTCTAGAGCAGCTCGATGTAGTCACGTGTGTTTACATTTCTTTTTTTTTTTACCTGTCGATAGCTGACGTCATCAACAAATTGCACGAACGGAGTAACTTCTCTGTCTGATTCAGAAATAGTATAAGAGAAACTTGAAAAAACAGGACTCCCAATCATAATTTTAATTTATACAATTAAATCATCTCTGTTTAAAATGTTTCTAGGCTTACAGTATCAAAAGAAGTGGCAAATCTTCGTTTTTTTTTTAATAGAAGTATTTTTTTTTGTTGTTGCTGTTGAAGATTGCCTTGAGGCATTGAAAAAATACTCAAAAGTAGAAAGATACAAAATAATTTAGATACGTCATTTTAAAAAAATCGACACAATCGGTTTTAAATGGCTTATTTATGCAAACATCCAGCAGCTGCAGCATCGACGTTAGGCCTCCTGGTATTACGGCGACTATCACTTTCAGCTGCCAGAACTTGTCCTTCACTGCATGTGTGAGCACGTCTGTTCGATGCCTATGCTAGCCTCCCTTCTGATAGGGTTGCCAGAGTTAAAACTATTGCCATTGTTGAACACACAACGATCGTTTTACATCATAGCTAAGCAAGGTAAGGAATTCTATTCGATAAGCATGCATTTTGTGCAATTTCATTGGACAGATTATCCTGAAAGTTTTATAGATTGACAATATTTTCGCTGTTTTGTCGATATACTCAAACTTTAAAAGAGTATTTTTTCAATTCGGCTTATACACGGGTTTGCAATTTTGGGCAAATTTCTGAAGGGAAAAACGTACTCTCAGCATATATACCGATTGGCTTATATTCGGAAATGTACGGTATTTGTAGAGATTTCAATAAAAAGATTTCATATTCGTACTGTGCATAGCATTTACTTCATGAATCATTGTATGCTTAACAACAGTCATCATTAATTTAATAAAATCAAACTTGTAATACTTCACACATTAATGAGGAATTTACACACATGGGGAATTTGAACAAAATTGTATTTTTCTGGTAGTTTTAGACCCATAAATTTAAAAAAGTTTATTAAAAATGCAAAGAAAAGTTCTCATTAATTTTAAAAACAACTTTAAAATTAACCAAAAATCCCATGCCTTTAAAACGCTGCCTGACGTCACACTTTATGATGCTTCAATGTTTACATTATGTTAACCTAGTTAGCAAGCAGCAATTTGTTTTAACTTTCGTAATTATCAATTGTTTATGTGATTTCTGAGCATTTCTTTTTATCTTATAATCATTTAATATCATTATCACCATTTTCCATTATCATTATTTTCAACTGTTTTCTTTTCATGGTGGTTGTCCAATGTTTTCGTTTAATAGGATCTGTGGAACGCTAAAGAATAGCTTTTGAGACGTATTAGCCATAGATTTAGTGCAGAGTGGTACAATACAATATTTATATTACGATTTTATAATATCTGTCATTATTATAAAATACAAAACCTATTTCACTGATTCAAGAAGCAAAGCAAAGCACGAAATCCAATGTAAACAAAGATTACTCCCGTTTCTTGTCATAAAGAGTGATGTCACGATATATTATATTCTGTTTTCTCGATAGAGTAAATAGTGCGATGTTAAAATTGCTATAAATCAGTCATTAGATTTCAAATAAAGAAAATGTATGTATTTATTTTCTTACCTTTTCATTTTCTATTATCTTATATGAATAAAATCAGAAAACATGCAAATTCCTCATTCTGCAACAAAATTTTAACATATAAATAATAAAATAATCATGATGTAATAGAGATGCTTATCTTTACTACATACATACTATTTTACAAAATCCTGAGATAATGACAACTGCTGTGCAGATGAAGGATGTCTTGAAATAATCCCTCTGTCAGCATGCTACTATATGGATGACACTTTGATCATCATGATGGGAATGATTGTGCTGTAGTAAGATGTTGTCAAGGTCCATTTTATCAAAATCCAAGATTTTGAAAATACCCATACAGACATCTACAGCTTATCAAACATCTTTTTTGTCTGGTACAAGATGATGATGATTTGGATCAATCCCATTTTGTAATCATATGTTCTCTGTTGGGCCAAACATAAAGAAGGAAAAAAGATAATAGTATAAAGTATTACAACACTGATTGTATATATATATATACATATGTATATATATATATATATATATAATAAAGATGATCTATTAAGCATATTAGAAGCCAAGCAACAGATACAAGATCACTGAATATACAGTAGAAGATCTTTATAACACAAAGCTAAAAACACAAGGCTTTGCGTTATATAGAATTTTGCATTATATAGATCACATTTCACACATCGTCAAACTTACCTTGTAAACATGGCCAAATATGTCTGAAACATATCAAAACAGAGTAGGACATTTTAAAGTTACATTTCTTGGAACAAAATATTGGGTGGATAATAACTTTCATTCTAAAATTTACTTTATAAAGATAGTCCATATATGCCTGTACAAAATCATTCATTATATTGCTCACTTAAAAAAAAATTAATGATAGCAATTTTTTCATTAAAAATCCCTGAATTAAGCAGATAAAGAAAAACAAATGTATCACCCTTACTTCTCAACAAAGTAACAGTTTTTTAGAAAGTATTTCTTAACTGCAAAATTTATTGTTTATATCCAAGAAATTTTGCGTTATATAGAGAATTGCATTATATAGAATTGCGTTATAAAGATCTTCTACTGTATATTTTTTTTTTCAAAAATATTACATTTTTGAAACATATATCGTTGATCAAATACTGTTTTAAATATTTTTATTTCAAATAACCTTTTAATTGATGATAATGTTTAGTTTCTCCACATGCATTTTTTTTTTTTTAAGAAAGGAAAAAAGAAAACAATCAATCAAAAATCAGAAATTTTTACACAGTATGCTAGAAGTTTTTTCTTTTCTTTCTTTTCTTGGTAAAACAATATTTTAAAGCATAAAGTAAAACAAACAGGCAAATAGTTTTTATTTCCAAATCTACTTATAATAAAGTTTTGATTACTTTATCAGTAAAATTTCAACTTGTGACCCTTTTGTTGAACAAAGCCCACTGAGCAGATAATCCAATTTAGACTATGTGTCAGTTAACCACTTAAGATAAGTTAGTAGTCAGATTTCCCCTTTCTTCCTTCTCATGTAATCCAATAGGATTTGCATTGCTTCATATTATAAGGATATATAAAATAAAGTTTGTCAAATTCTACTCTTTGAACATGTTGCCTTTTACCTTACGGAACATTATTTATTCATTTTGAATAAATGTAAATATTTTATTTCACTAAGCAACTTGAGTCTTTCATTTTGAATCCCGAAAAGAAATATTTAAATTAACTTGAATATACTTAAGAAAAAAAAAAAATCTTAAGATAAAAAGGGTAACATGTCCAAAGAGTGGAATTCACAAAACAGAATTCGAAAAACTTCATTTCTGAATGAGATATACCTTATAATATCAGGGGTTAATACAGGTTGAGTTTATTACCCTTTATGGGTACCTTCACAAAAATTAATCTGCCAAAAAAAGGTACCTTCACAAAAATCAATCCGGAAAAAAAGGACCTTCACAAAAATCAATCTGGCAAAAAAAGGTACCTTCACAAAAATCATTCAGCTAAAATCGGTACTTTAACAAAAATCTTAGTCATCCCAGCAAAATTTGACATTTTAAATCAGCACATTTTCGAAGAAAAGTAACTTATTTGTGCATTTCTGTTGATGCGATTCATGAAGCAAGAATCATACAGAATGTTTGTTTTAATCTACACACAAGCATTTGCTACAAGCGAGAAATGGTGTAGTATAAGTAAACAAAACTATCCTTGCGTGTATCCTTGCTTCCCCCAGGGGGGGGACCGATGCCTCCACATGCACAAAATTTTTTTCCTAGTTAACTACTACTATTATCAATAATTCATATTAATTTTACAATCACAAGTTTAAAACAACTCTCATTATGCACATTTATACGAAATTTCGTCCTATACTGCCATGTTAAAAGTTTACAAAAAATGCAATCACAGCGCCACCTGTTGAGCGATTGATCCCCAAATCTAAGCAGCACCAGTTTATGTCAGAGTGCAACTAAATACCAAGTTCAGTTAAATTTTATTCATTGGTTCATGAGATACAGCATCCACAAAAAAGTGATACAGACAGACATTTTTTTTAAAAAATATCAATTCGTGTTCATGACATCCCAAAACGTGTAAATCCATCAAAAAACAGAGGTCGAAAATTTTCGCTAATCCAATACTTTCTCTATGTTACATATAGAAGAAAGTAGAAATTGGCTCCTAGTTAAAAAAATAGTTAAAATAAAATTGAGAAAACATGCAAAAGAGATTTTAAGAAATTGATATTGCTGCTACTAAGGAACACAACTTTATATTTTATTTGTACATTTAAATTAAAAGATAACTATTATGCTAAATTACTCATTAATAACCCTCAAATAGAATTCAGTAATAAATTTTCATACTCAAAATTTCCATAATACTTATTTCATCAATCACTATACTGAAAAACAATCTAATGCTGAAAGAGTTAATTTAATAAAATTGTAATGAGTCTGAATTACACTTGCAACACTGCATTCATTAATTTTGCAACAAAATTTTAACATAAATATGAAAGAAAAATACTTGTAATCTAATAAAGATGCTTACCTTTACTACATGCAAATCTATTTTACAAAATTCTGAGATGATGATAATTGCCATGGAGATTGTAGGGCTTCTTGGTGTAATCCCACTGTCAGGATTTTACATGAATGAAATCAAGACCAGCATAATGGAAATGATTGGAACGTGCTGCAGTGAGGTGCCATTGAGGTCGGCTTCATCAAAATCCATGATTTTGAAATTAGCCATGCTGACATTGCAGCTTACCCAATTTAATTTTTGTCTGGTACAAGATGATGGTGATTCAGATGGATCTTGTTTTTAAAATGTGAACATTCTCTGTTGGGACAAACATAATGATAATAAAATAAAGCATTAAAGTTTTTCTTTCAGAAAAATTATTACATTTTTTAAAATACATTTTTAATCATCGATACTGTTTTGAATCTTTTCATTTTGAATTAACTTTTAATTGATTGTAACATTTAATTTCTCTGCATGCATAAAAAACAATTAAATAATAACTCATTAAAAATCAGTAACTTGTATTATAACAACAGAATTTTCTTATGTTTTTACACTATTATTTTATTCTATTTACTCCATTTAACTTGTATAATTTTGTGGTATTTATGCATTACTCGGTCAAACATAAAATGATAACAATTTGATACCAAATAATATTTTGATATACGAAAGGTGATTTAAAAAAAAGGTTACAAGCCGCAGCATTTGAAAACTACATATTGTGGAGAAATTTAGTTTCTCCAGAGTGGAGACAAATGGTGCCACTTGTCATACAGCTGGTGTGCGGGTAGGTAGTGAATGTTACCAGACAGTTCAGGACGATTGAAATGGCAAGACGCTTAGAAAATTGGTCTCGTGTGGAAGTGCGAGCCGTGATTCGATTTTTATGGGCAAATAATGTGTCTGCATCGGACATAAACAGTCAAATTGTGAAAGATTATGGTGAAGAAGCAATGAGCAGACAACACATAGAGAAATGGTGTCGCTCTTTCCAATAAGGCAGACAGGCTGTCGAAAACCGCAATATGGCGGGGAGCGTCTGGCTAAGTTCTTCAACGACAGAAATCAACACGTCACGAGTTGAAGAAATGATTCAAAATGACCGACGGGTAACTCTGCGTGAAATCTCGCCAGAGCTGAGACTGAGCTATGGTAGCATGCAGCATATCGTTTCTGACGTGTTGCGATATTCCAAGGCCTGTGCCCACTAGGTTCCACGTGCATTATCCGATAAGAACAAAGCCACACAAATGATGTGCAGTCTCACATTTTTTCAGCATTACCATTCTGACGCCCAGCACTTCATTGATCACATCATTACAGGGGACGAAACTTGGCTTCATCATTTCGTCCCCACAAGCAAAAAAGGAACTATGGAGTGAAAACACCTTGGATCACTAATGACAAAGAAATTTAAGGTTACACCCTCTGCCGGTAAAGTTATGGCAACCATATTCTGGGATTCGTGTGCGATTACCTGGAGCATGGGCAAACCATCAACGCAGATCGTTATCGTGCCACTTTGACAAGGTTACGCGAAGTCATCCGACGCAAATGAAGGTGTGATGCCACGTTAAAGGCAATATTATTAGAATAAAAAAATTTGGCAACTTTCAAATCTAAGTTGTGTTTTTGGCTTTCGGTAGTTTTAACTGTATAATCAGACAACAATATTTGTCTTTTAAATGAAATTGTTGCTGGTGATACAGATACTTCATTGCTGTCTTGTTTCTCATAATTAGCTGCAGAAGCAGATGCATCATTTTCCAATGGCGATGAAGTGATGCTTGCATTGTTTTGTAACTTGATTGCAGTCAGGGTTTAACCTGGCAAAAAAGTTTCTTTAGCATTTTAGCTAAAACGTGTAAGCAGTATTTTAGCTTTTTCGAAAATTAATTCTTTGAATAGAATTGATTTTTTTTTTCTTAACTTGGTTATCCCCAATTTTGTTTTCTGTTTGTTTTGTTCACTGACTATTTTAACCAAGCATATATCGTGATTTAAGAAAAATAAATCAACAAAATTTTGTTTCGATTTCAACAAACACAATACTAGCACTGAGAATACATCTATGAAACAAATTCTTAATTATGTTTTTAAATATTTTTGCATTTAAATTCAACCATTAAAAGTCTAAATTAAATCCAAATATACTAAATAGATAATGATTCCCAATATTTTTAGTGATTTTGTAATTTCTGTCTATGAATATTTGCATAAAAACTAGAGGTAGTTACATAAAGATATTTTATGAAATAATCTAGTTTTAGCTTTTTAGCGAAATTCTTACTGACATAGTTTAGCAAAATACAGTATCTTTTAGCAAAATGCTAAAAAAAACTAATGACAGTTTAAACCATGATTGCAGTGGAATTTTTATGTCTTTTTGAACATTTATTGAGATGAATTCTTATTCTCTCAATTTTAGCACTAACTTCCATACCACAATGATCACATTTTACTTTGTTTTCGTTAGAAGGAACTGAGCTGACTTCTGCCCATTCAGGAGCTCCTTTTCTACCACTACCAAATGGCATTAGTATAAAATAAAACCAATTAAAATTACTAACAGAAAATATTAACCCGTTAGTAGTCGCTATAGACAGTGCCACCTATTACAAATTGCACACTTTTTATTTAACTGCCACCAATAATTTTAAGAACTGATGTGATCAACGTTATTTCGATTTTATTCTCGTTTTATGCATATCAAATGCCACTTCTAAAAATTTTTGGTGGCTGTTGAATGAAAAACTTTGGCAACATTGAAGGATGGGCGGCAAATCGACCAACTAGCGACTACTAACGGGTTAACTATACTATGTATGAGATGAGAATCAACTAAAAAAAAAAAAAAAAAAAAAAAAATACTAGTGTTTCATTTAAACAAAAAAAAAAAAAAAAAAAAAATCCTAAGAATAATAACACAAATATTCATGTGAAGATTTAACAACTAAATGAGTAATCAACCTTAAACCAAAGATCAGTGGGTCTATTCTGGCCTGTTCGCTTCGTTATATTCCTTCGGAATTCTACGATCTTCGGAATACAACGATAATTTGGTATTCTGGGCTGTTGCGATAGAAATTTTAGCGATATTTATCTTCGTTATTTTTCGAGCTCTAAGGCTGTCATTGAGTGGCTCTTGTATTCGTTACAATATGGCGCCTTTTTTGTATTATAAAGGTGTTTAATCATTCTTTTTTTTTTTTTAAGGAATAGTTACGATTTATGAAATAAGGAAACTTGGTTAAAGAAATGTTAGCAAAGCTTAAAATACATAGAATGTAAACAAAAATTAATCTCTTTTTCACACACATATCCAAATTTAAATAAAGTGAAAACGGAATAAAATACAAACTTTATTATTTTAAAATTATGAAAATTTCAACTGTATTTGAGAACCTAGTTATTTATTATTATTATTATTATTATTATTACATACTTGCCAACTTTTCCGGTTTTCCCGGAAGACTTCCGGTTTTTTAACGTATCTTCCGGTCTTCCGGACAGATGATGAAATCTTCCGTTTTTAAAAATGTCGCGGATATCGTTCGTTTTAAAAAGAAAACCCAAATATTCTACGAAAACTCCTGATTTCCAATCTTTTTCCATCCATAACATCAATGTCAATGTTCATTTCGAACTTGCTTTATGAGATTCTAGAACATGTAAAGAAATAGAATTGTTAAATATTTCTGGCTGATGTAATTATTTTTTGCCCCCCCCCCCTCCCCCTTCATTTATCTCCAACTAGTGATCAGCAATCAAATGTTCTGCAGAAGTCTTTTCTTTCCTAATCTTTATTCATCTGCAACATAAATGATAATATTAATTTTAAAATTCTTTCATTAGATTCTAGAAGTAGGGTTGAAACAGTTTTTAATATTTCTTACTCTGTAATTATTTTGTATCTCCCCTCCCTTACCCTGGATTGTGATCAATGATCAATTCTAGAAACAATAAAGCATTGGAAGTGCTCAATATTTCTCACGTATGTAATTATTTTTAGATCTTTATTGCTGAATTTAATGAATCTGTTTAATTTTCCTTAATTATTTTAAATATCTGTATGTCATATTTATACCAAATGTGTAAACAGTGGAAAAAAATGAAGAATAATTTTTTCAGGTAGGAAACTTTTTTCCAAATCAATTTAAGAAAATTAATACTCAGTTGGTTTTATGCACGTTTGAAACCGATAATTAGCTACTGCTACTTTTTTTTATATGTATGATTAATGTACATAAACAAAAATCATATTCTATTTATTTAAAAAATTAGTTATACTTTAACTTAACTAAGTTTTTTGTCTATTGTTAAATAAATTTCTTACAGATTCTGTTTTGTAGATATTTATATGTTGAAGAGGAATAACTTTATTTAAAACTTTTATATATTTAGTATAATCAATCTATAGTAAAACAGTTTTTATAGATTGCTTCTAAATAGGGATGAAACGGATAGTGATTTTGCCGGATACCGGATATCGGGAGCTCTTCTGCCTGCCGGATACGGATATCCGGACCGGATATCCGTCGGATATCCGGCATTAGTTTTGTTTTTTGTTGTGTTGTGTATTTTTTTTCTTTTTCTTTAATTTAAAACAATAAAATATAAACATATTTCATATACTATTCTTTTAAAAACATTTTAAATATAATTTATTTAAACATATTTAATATTCTATTTATTTGTGCAATATTGCCATAAAGAATAAAATTTTAAGCCTAACATACTCATTCCTATACTTGCAATTTTTGGTGAAAATCACTATCACAAAAAGATAGGTTTCGTTCAGAATTACAAAACTAAAACTTATTATTTACATATTTTTTACAATACTATTATTAAAAAAATGAAATAAAATATCAGTTGATAAATAAAATCACAGTTGAAAATCAGTTGAAATAAAATCACAGTTGAAGGGTTATTTTCACATGAAAACAAAAATGTTGTGGCCATCGCAAAACTTTCTTCTACATATTTCTATATAACAGCGCCACTTACAGTTTAAATCGTATAAAAGTTTAACCATAGCTTCTCACAATAAATATTTTACAAAAGGAGTTTATGCAATTTTAATCAACAGATGCTGAGATATACGCTTGTGAAAAATCATAATAGAAGCTCCACCTGTCGGCTAATATATACATAAATAAGGTCAACATTTGCTTTCTTAATGGTTGTCATATATATCAAGTTTCATGCACATATGTCATAGAAGTTGGGATTAACTTAGCCTATTCATTGGGTAAATTGTAGTGCAGTATTGCCACCTGTTGGCTGATATACACCTAAAATAAATCACAATAGTGTTTCACAATGGCTGGTTCTCTCACATACCATGTTCTATGCAATTATACACAATAGAATAAGAGATATAGCCTTCCCCTTTTGGGGGGAAATTTCTGTATTGCAGAGCCACCTACTGGCCAACATGCACCCAAACTGAACCAGCATAATTTCTCATAATGCCTTTCCAACATGAAGTTTTGTGTAGTTGCATGAAATAGAACCTAAAATATAGCCTTCCCTAAATTGCAGAAAGCACTGTATAACAGCACCACCTGTAGAGCGATTGGCACCAAAATTTGACAGGCACTAATGCCAAGTTACATGTACATATATATTTATATGAAATTCTGTGCAGTAGTTTCTGAGATATAGCCTTCCTCTAAGTTGCAGAAATCGCAGTATGGCAGCAGCACCTGTTGAGCCATTTGCACCAAAAGTTGGTAGGCACTGATTTATGTCATGGTGCAACTTCACATAAATTTATATGTAATTGTAGTATGGAGTAGTTCCGGAGGTACAGTTGAACAGAATTTTTGTCACACACACACAGACATTTTTTTAAAACTGGTCAAACCAGGTTCTGGACTTCTTAAAATGTGTAAATCCATCAAAAACCAGAAGTTGAAAATTTTTATGAATCCAATACTTTCTTTTGAGACATTCATAAGAAAACATAAAAGAAAGAAGAAAAAAATAAATAAATAAACTAAAAGCTTCAAACTAGTATGTTATGGTCATCACAAAACTTTCTTCTATATCTCTCTATGTAACAACACTACATGCTGTTTAACATGCAGAAGAAACATAATCATACCTGCTTACAATAAAGATTTTAGATATTAAGTTTAGTGCAATTTTAATCAAAAAATTTTGAGATGTAGCCATGTGGAGAATCACAGAAGGTGAGGAACAGCTGCACCACCTGTTGGTCGATATACACCCAAATTAAGCCAACTTTTATTCTCATATTATTTTTATCTTGTTTATCTCTTAAATTTTATAGATGTTGAGATTTAGCCTTTCTATTCACAGAGTAAATTGCAGCATAATATAGCCACCTATTGACCAATACGCACCAAAATTGAATCAACATGATGTTTTATAAAAATGACCCTTTCCCATACTAAATTTATAGCAATTATACATGAATGAATCTGAGATATAACTTCCCATTCACGGAAAAATTGCAGCATAGCAGCATCACCTATTGGCCGTTATGCACAGAAATTGAATGAACATGTTTCATAATATAGCCCTACCTGTGACACACTTAGTTTATTTTTTTAATTATACACAGTATAAGCTGAGATATAGTCTTCCTTTAAATGGGAGAAATCGCAGTATAGCAGCTCCATCTGTTGAGTGATTTGCACCAAAAGTTGATGGGCACTTTTTTTTTTTTTTTTTTTTTTTTTTGGGAGGAGGGGGGGAGATGCAACTATGTATAAATTTATATGAAATTATGTGCATTAACTCTTGAACTGCACAAAATTTTTGTCAGATAGACATTTTCCAAAAATGGTCAAATTGTGTTTTGGTTCCCTCAAAATCCACTGAAAACTGGAAGTTGAAAATTTTCACAAATCCAATACTTCCTTCAATTTAATATAGAAGAAAGTAATAATTCAAAATGAATTTATACGTTTTACTTATTTTATATTCTGTACAGATAAGAAAGAAAAATTTACATTAGTTATTAAAATTCTTTAAGTAAGTGAAGTTTTTGTGCAGTACAAAATCAAAAACTGTAAATAACTGAATTTTTTTTTTTTTTATGAACAATATGAAAGTGAAAGTACAGACTTTCTGAAAATTTAAATATGTTCTTTTATTTGAAGTAATTTTAATTTTTTGGGATATATCTATGCAACGCAACAGGGAATTCTAAATTCAGGTGCTTTAGTAAGATATTCCACTAAAAATGCAAATTTATATAAATTGGAGGGTTTTAAAAAAAATCCAAATCGAATAGATAGATGGCGCAAGTAATGCCAGGTTTCTGCTAGTATAAATATATGGTCACAAAAACAACAGCTTATTGTGTATGTAAAACTGGATTGTAAATAAACAGGTTCTAGTCAATAAATACAGGTTATTAGACTCATTCTCGAATCAATCTAACAACTTTAACATCGAAGACTAACAATATTACTAAACAATCTAACAACATATTAGCAAAAGACATGAAAACAGAGTTATATATACACTGCAACTGCAGAGAATAAATATCATTTGTTCAGGAACAACAATGAACAGTTCGTTTTATTGTTATGGGGAAGATTAGGGGGAATGTTATAGATCACTCTGGAAGAAAAACCTAGCTAATTCTGTGCAAAATTAAAATAGGGCTTCTATATTTCTTAGACATGAAGCTACTTTTGGCTAAATTTGTTTGCTAATGAATCCAAAATCGATTTTCGCAGAAGCCAACTTAAAAAAAAAAAAAAAAAAAAAAAAAAAAAAATCCTTCTGAAGCTACAACTGATTTAAAAAAATTTAAAAATTGTCGCAAAATTTTCATCTGATGGGAGTTTAAGCTTGAATTTTCTCCTTCGGATATCCGTCGGATATCCGGCTTGAAATTGCCGGATATCCGTATCCGGTGTGCTGATATCCGGTACCCCGCCGGATATTTAAACCTCAGCCGGATAGGCCGGATACCGGATAGTTACCGGATATCCGTTTCATCCCTACTTCTAAATATTAAAATTGTAAAACTGTATTGTTTATTACGTCAAAGAGGTGGGGGGGGGGGGGGGAAGAAGGAAAAAAAACTTCCCTTTTTTTATTAAATCTTCTGGTTTTTCAACAGAAATCTTCCCTTTTTTTATTAAAATTGGTTGGCAAGTATGTTATTATTATATATTTAAGTAATTGTTTTGAATGACTCTAAACAATTGCATACATAATTTAATTTTTTGATTTAATGTTTATTATTTAAATTTATGATTTAATTTAATATTTTGGGTATAGTAAATCTTCTAAACAATTTTAAAGCTTAATATTTTTTTAAAAAGCAATGTATTATTCATCATATACATTTATGTAAAAAATTGAGTAATGAACTTTTCATATAAATTTACAAATAATTTTCTAGAAATTAATATACAGATTAAATAATTCTATATACTTTTTTTTTTTTTTTTTTTTGGGGGGGGGGGGGGTTAATAAGTTAAAACATTATTTAAAAACAATTCAATTTAATAAAATCAAACAAATTTTATGATATTAATATAAAACACTCATTAAATATTTTTTATCATCTCAACAGACAATGACTTTATAAGTTTTAACTTCAAATATTTAAATAAAAATGTGTTTATAAATAGAGAAAAATATTTTAAAGTTTTATTTACTAAATTAGAAAAAATGAATAATATAAAAACTTTCTTCTTTTAAAATTATAAAAATTTCAGCTGCAGCTGTGAATCTTTTTCTTTTTTTTAATAATTATTTTGAATAATTCTAAACAATTGCATACTTATATTTAATATTTTGGGCTTAGTAAATCTAAACAACTTTAAAGCTTAATATATTTTAGAAAGCAATATATTATTCATATATTTATGTAAAAAATTAAGAAGCGTACTTTTCATATAAATATACAAATAATTTTCTAGAAATTAATATATACAGTGTAAATCAAACATTTATATACTTTCTTTTCTTTTTTTTAAAAGAAAAGATCTAATATCATTAAAATAAATTCCCATTTAATTTAATAAAATCGAACAAATTTTATCACATTAGTTCAAATCAATATTTAAATATTTATATCATTTCAATAGGCAATGGCTATATAAATTTTAACTTAATTATTTAAGTAAAAATAAATTTATAAATAAAGAAAAATATTTTTATGTTTTACTGACTAAATTAGCGTTACAGTTTAAATAATTTTACTCAAATATATCTAAATATCAAATATTTCAATTGCACTTAAACAAAAAATACAGTTCAAACAAGGTGCATTGTACGTACTATATTTAAAAATTAATTTTTGGAAAAAATAATTAAAACATGAGTACATACCATGTAAATAAAATAAATCTATTATTTTGAATCTTTAGAAAGTGATAAGAAAATGCTTCCTCTTTATTTTGCCGAGTAAATAATTATATTGTGTGGCCGATTTCATTTTAACAGCCAGTCTAATATAAAAATTTACTTGGCTATTTTAAATTTCCTTCTCATCGAGACGATACAATTAAATTGAACTGGATAACTGCTCTGCTACAACACATAAGAGAATCCACATTGTGTCTTTGCCTTTTATTTTTTTTCATTTTCACAACAAACAAATTAACAAACAACCTATATTTAACAAAACATGGCGATTGTCGTATGCTCTTACTCACTTGTAATCACAATAAAACAAACCACGTGCTTCGTCCTGATTGGATGAAAGAGTTAACCTCGAACGCAGTTTTCCCCCACTTCGTTTGATTATAACGTTCGTAGGGCAGAATTGCTCTACCACGGAATATCGTTATGAAAGAGATTTCAATCGAAAAAATAACGATCGGTTTGTCTTTTTAACGTACAGGCCAGAATAGACCCACTGTTCCTTGGATAAGGTAAAGGTAGTCACAATCAGCCAATGAAAAGTCATGTTCTACCTTCCTTACAGATCAAAACAGGTTTATAGCAGTTGCAACCTGCTAGAACTAGTTCAAACTGGTTCTTTTGCTTACTGGAAACTGGTTTAAACAGGTCTTCTTTCTAACATTTTGGAAGAGCATGATGTATATTATTTTAACATGAAAAAAAAAAAAAGTAACAAGCTTAAATTTAAATATATAGTACAAAATTGCTATTTTTATTCTAAATAGGGACTTAGTTTTAATATAAAGAAGTATATATTAAAAAAATATATAAATTATATTATTTTAATATTAATATATATATATATATATATATGTATGTATTAAAATTTTAATAAAACCCCAAAAAAACCATATGGGTTGGATTTTTTTTTTTTTTTTTTTTTTTACTCTCCTGCAGATTCTCTAGGATTAAAAAATAAAATCCATAGTTTGTATTTATCTAGTTTAAACTGAAAAATAAAGTGCAGTATTGAACTGCTAAAAACTTTTCATTTGTTTTACAGTCAACTCCCTCTAACTCTCAAAAGTTTTGTCCAGAGGTTGTGCAGATTATAGGAATTTGCAAATTAGGGATCATTGCCTTTGTTTACAGTTTTCGTTTGCAGATACAGAGTCAGTTATTATTAATTCATAAATAGACATCAAAATGGAAAGACAATTTCTAATAATTTTAGAATAAAATATTTTTTCAATATTAATAAAACTAATCTATCACAATTCATATATGATGGTAAATAATTCAAGCATATTTAAATAATAGGCACATATAAAATGTAAACAAACAAATTTTAAAAATACGAAACAAAATATTGTTAAACGTTGATGCAATAGTGATTTGCTTTAAGCACTAGTCTGTACGAATTGCAGGATAATAAACCAAGAATGTTACTCCCCCTCCTCCCCAATTGTGTTTCAAAGTAAGAATTAAGCTAAAAATTTGTTTTAAAAAAGCAAAAATGTGAGAAATGTGATTTTTTTTTAAATATGTGTAAATTTTTTTCATTAAAAAATCAATTACAGATTAGAAGGATTTGCAGATTATAAATCTGCGGATTAAAGGGAGTCGACTGTACTTTATATGACTATGACGAAGAAAATAAAGTTTTTGATGACAATTTGTGATACAGTAATTATTGAACACTGGCTCTTAATTAAGTGGATGTTTGTCAAGAGCTGTTTTATCGGAAAGTATAAGCAAGTGATCCAAACTATTATTTATTACCAGTTAAAAAAAAAAAAAAATGTCTAGATTATAAAACTTTATACTGTTTAAATTGAAATTGATTTTTTTACTGGATTTTAAGTATTTTTGAATGCGATCATCAGATACTGAAGATCACTTCGGTAAAAATCTCATAATTATTAATTAAATATGTAATTAAATTCTTATAGGTATAATTAAAGTTACTTAAAGTTGTTTATAAGGTAAATGAATCCACTATCTTACAAATCTGCAATTTATAGGATAAATTTTTAAGAAAAACAGTTTCTTCCATTTCTTCCGCTTGGAAGAAACCTATTTCTTAAGGCCGGTTTTTTCCATGTTTTTTTCCACCTTGGGAAGAAACTTGCCAACCCTGCTAAAAATGCAAACTGAAGAGAAAAAAACTATGAGTCAGTTTGACCAAAAGAAGAAAAAATAAATAAATAAATGGGTTTATTAAAGAAAAAAAAAAATTGGAGTGATTCCACTTAACTTTCCAAACATTAAGTAATTTACAATTGTTTAGTAAATTAAAGGTAAGAAAAGTCTGAAATCTATCAGCTCAAACAAATAAGGAGTTTAATCCTACTGCACTTCACATAATTTATTCAACTGGATAAGGCATTCAGACACTATCACACTTTCAATAATTTCAGCTCATAGGTTATAATGATGAAGATCTTCTCATTGTGTCCCAGTAAAAAAAAAAAAAAAAAAAAAAGTAGAAGTGCTAGATTCACCAAAATCTATACAGTTTGTGTGATGGTGACCTATAACATGTATATAAATTTTCATCTCAATCAGACAAAATATTTAGATGCTATCACACTTTAAATAATTTCAGACCATAAGCATAATGACAGTTTTTTTTTTTTTTTTTTTTTTTTTGTGTGTGTGTGTGTGAGTATATCCCTATAAGAAAAACTATAAATGCTAGACACAATAAAATCTATACCATATGTGCGACGGTCCCGGTGACATATAACATGCATATAAAATTTCAGTTCATTTGAACTGAATGTGTTTAGATGCTACAGCACTTAAAATAATTTGAGCCGAACCCATAGGTCATAATGATAAAGAATTGTCCTTGTGTTCTTGTAAAAAAAACTATAAGTGCTAGATTCATTAAAATTTATACAGTCATGCTATGGTGACCTATAATATACAGTCAGTAACAAAAGTCTCCGAACACTAACAGAAATTCCTGTATAAAAAAGTACACTTAAATAAGTTTTGTTAAATAAATCCTTGTTGAATCCTGTTCTTAGTCAGTCTAAAAACAGGATTCGACAAGAAATTATTTAACAAAACTGTATTAAGTGTACTTTTTTTATATAGGAATTTTTGCTAGCATTTGTTTGTTACTGACTGTATGTACCAACTTTCAGCTCATTTAAACAAACCATTTAGATGCTACAGTCAACTCCCTCTAATCCGCAAAAGTTTTGTCCAAAGGTTGTGCGGATTATAGGAATTTGCAGATTAGAGGTCATTGTATTTGTTTACATTTTTCTTTTGCAGATACAAAGTCAGTTATTCTTATTAATTCTTAAGTAGACATCAAAATGGAAAGACGACTTCTAATAACTTTTAGAATAAAATATTTCTTCAGTATCAATAAAACTAATCAATCATATTCATATTTGATGGTAAATAATTTAACCATATTCAAATAATATGTACCAATAAAATGTAAACAAACATATTTAAAAAAGACAAAAAGAAAAAGATATTTTTTGAAGTACAGAATTAATATTCATCACTCATTATTTTTAATTTAGTTAAATATTGATGTGATATGTAGCGATTTGTTTTAAATTTTTATGTACTTTCCTGACATTCTTTGGCTTGACTTAGCACTAGTCTGTATGAATTGCAGGATAATAAATACAAAAATGTTACTGTTTTTTTCTCTCCCCAATTGTGTTTCAAAGCAAAGATTAAGCTAAAAATTTGATTTAAAAAAAGTAAATGCGAGAAATGTTGCAAATTCTTTTAAAATATGAGATGTAAATTTCTTTGTTTACATTAAAAAATCAATTGCGGATTAAAGGGATTTGCAGATTATAGGTCTGCGGATTAGAGGGAGTTGACTGTATCGTGTTTACACACACACACACGTACAAACATAAATAACGAAAAATTATGTAAAATCATAGATCTCTCTAAAATGGGAGCTTGTTTCAGAAAGAAAACTAAAATTGGAGGTGTATAACTAGACATCAAGAGAGTCACAAATATAAATTTGCAATATCCTATGACTATTTCTTATTGAGTTATAGGAGATACAAAATCTATTTCGCAAATCATGATTACAATACTTTCTTTACATAGTACATTTGGTTGGTTGGTTGTAGGGTTTAAGGCTGGTTGACTACTCCAGGGTCTTAGACCTAGAGGTGGAATGCGCTCCGTGCTTAGTATAATCGGAAAGTAAAAAGTGTACCCAAAAAGAGAATAAGAGCAGGAAACAACTAAAAAATTTGTTTTGTGCAAATACATTATACATATTTTTTGGAATAAAGAAAAGAGTGAGTCAAATAGTAAATCAATTATTGAAACAATGTTCTAAATTTGTGTGTCACTGATTTGTACATTTGCATTTTTTGGAATTTACAGATGAAATGCAGTTAAATATAAACTCTGCTTCACACATTAATTCTTCAACAAAATTTTAACATAAAGATTTTCAAAAAATTGTTATCTAATAAAGGCGCTTATCTTTACGACATTCATACCTATTTTATAAAATCCTGAGATGATAATGATAACTCTGTGCAGATGAAGGACGTCTTGACATTATCCCACTGGCAGGATGCAATGTAGATGGCATCATGATTGTTATAGTGGAAATGATTATAAACATGGTGCAGTGAAGTGCCGTTGAGGCCTGCTTCATTAGATTCTACAACAGTTCAAATACCTATAATGAAGCAGATATATATATATATGATAAAGCATATTCATATGATGAAACATATGATGAAACAAGCAAATGCATCTGCAGTTTTCCCAACTTTATTCTTTATCTGGTACAAGATGATGTTGATTCAAATCGATCTTGTTTTGTGATCACATGTTCCTTGTGGGGACAAACATAAAAAAAGAAAAACAATAATATAAAGAATTACAACATTGATAAAGATTTTTCAAAAATATTTTTACATTCTTCAAAATATATTTAAAAAGAAAAAATCAATTTATTAAAAATCAGAAATTTACATTATGACATAACAAAATTCTACTTTTTTTTTTTACATTATTATCCTATAGCAGAATACCTTTAAATGTTTTGCAACAATAAATTAATAATAAATAGAATAAGAAAAAAATAGGATTTATCACTAATTAAACACGAAAACTGAATATGTATATATTATTAATCTACTAGTTATAGTTATTTTTAATGTGGAGTCAAGGGTAGTTTGCTAAAATTTTGGTTTGTTTTCTATAATATTTTTGGTATTTGGCATACAGCCATTATTTTTTGCTCAGTAATAAAATTCTGTCTTTCTTTTTGATCTTCTTTAATAAAGTGCTTAACTACTCTGCCATCAAATCTCCAGTAATCCATGCTTTTTTATTTCTTTTATAGATAGGCAAAGATTTTTACCCCTTTATTCTAAAGCTTGGAGATTAAATGATTTGGAAACTTGTGATTTCTAGCAGCATTACTACATTCTTTAGCCTGTTTAAATCCAAATTTAATTAATAAACAATTAGGGATTTACAAACTTCAAAAGACAGATATCCAGCAATTTTTTTTGCAATTCAAAAAAAATTTAATTAATTAATCAAAAATGCATATTATACAAAATTTTTGATAAAAATTGATGCTTTTTATTTTTACACAATTTGATTGAATTACTGCCAAAAATTATTTAAACTATTATTTTTTATTATTATTATATATGTATTTTATTTATTATTTTTTTTAATAATTGAAATTTCGTTAATTGTTAACCCTAATTTTCATTGTTTACATTTGGAAAACAACTGTGGATTACAGAAAATTGTGGATTATAAATCAGTAGAGAGTTGACTGTTTAATCAAGAAAATGGGGAATAGTATTAACTCCTTGGTGACTTTGGAAATTTGGTGATAAGCCAAGATTCCTACTACAGCACAAAATCGTGAGAATTTCACATGATCAGGGATGGAACAGCGTGATCACCACTTTGGAGCACTTAAAATACCATTTTGGAGCAGCTAAATATCAATTTTGGAGCATATCGGAGCAGAATAATTATGGATTTGGAGCATATCGGAGCAGAATATTTATGGATTTGGAGCATATTGGAGCAAAATAATTATGGATTTGGAGCATATCGGGCAAAATAGTTATGGATTTGGAGCAAATTTACTATCAGTCTGGAGCACATTGTCAGAATAATCTGAGTTCTTGTTTTTTGAAAAATTAAAAATTCTGCAAAAAATTTTAACTATTTTTCCACTTAGTTAATACATAAAAATGAACATCTCAACATCATATGTAAAATAAAATACATTTTGAAAATGTTCAGCAGAAATGGGCGAGGGAAATTTCTTAAACTTGTACCACGATATATACAAAAGAAAAGCTAAATTGTAGGTAAGCATCGAATTTTCAGTTACTATTAGGTGTACTGAATATTCCTTATTCAGTAATAATCGAATATTTAGTGCATACCTATTCAAATGAAACTTAATTACAAGAACAAGAAAATTGATGTGAAAATGATTTGAATGCTCTAACTCCAAATTTATACAAAAATTGTATTTTTTTTAACCAAATCTTAATTTTTAGGATAATAGTAAAATAAATGTATGGGTAATTTTAATCATTTAGATATTAGAGAAAGTACTAAAACTGAATTTATGATAAACTAATCCTTGTTATTAAGGATGGAAAAGGATTGAAATCGTACGACATTAACCCTTTATATCCCAAATTACCTTATTTTTGGAAAAATAGTTTGAAAGTTTATTATATTTCTTTATGCATGAGAAACATCTCATATTAAATTTAGCTTAAATTATAGCTTAACTATAGGGAAAGCTTAAACTATAGAGACTCTGAAGTTCCAATGAAATTCTGTAGTAAATTTACGCTATATTCATATTGAGAAATTTTTTTGATGGGACTTTGAAGTCCCAGTGGAATACAAAGCGTTAAATTTAATTTTAGTGCAAACTGACAGTGATGCACTTTTCTGAAACTTTTTTCTTTTTTTTTTTTTTAAATAATCTGGTGTGTCACTCACACGACTTTCTCTTACCCTGAAATTTAATACTATAAATACAGGTTGGAGATTAAGAGATAAGATAACGAGTACTGTTATGTAAACCTATGTTAAACAATTCATATTAGGCTTCGGAAGAGTTTTATATGATAATTAGTTCTGTGTGAGGGGGGCTACCGCCCCCCTCAACCCCCCGTTTCATTAATGCATCTACATTTATATAGAATTTAATTCGGTTATTAAAAAATATTTCTCTTTTTGAAAAATAATTTATTAAAATTATTATTTAAAAAAATTATCTTTTATGATAAGGCAGACGATTTCCATATTAGAGAAGTACTTTAACACCAAATATCCAAAAAAAAGTCCATTTTATTCTCAATATTTAAAAAAAAAAAAAAAAAAAAGAGTACGATTTTTTTTCTAAGTTTTTTTTTTCGTTAAAAGTAAAAAAAATCGATAACTTTGTTTTAAATTATCGCAGATCAATGGTTCAACCATTCGTTTTAAAGGTATTTTCGAGCTCTTTTGAAAGATACCCATCATGAAAATTTACTCCCCTCGAGGGGGGACTTCCCCCCCAGGGGGGGAGGCGAGGCTCCTACATACACAAAAAAATTTTCCCAGTTAACTGTCTCTATTACAAAAAATATATATTTGTTTCATTTGGTTTAGTGCAGTCTATAGACATTAAACTCTATTTTCCTGCAATTTCCCCCATAGACGTAATGTATTAGAATTCTCTTGATTGTCCCTGTACACGAACCATTCACTTGATCTTAACGAAAAGCTTACTGTAGCATCCCTATATGATACACATTTAGAATACGAAGTTTGAACTTTCTGCCATAATTTGTTTTTGAGATATGCTGATAACAGACAGACACACAGACATACAGACATACACACAGACCATTTGCTAAAAACATGATTTTCGTATTCAGGGGACCTCAAAACGTGTAAATATAACAAAATCTCGCGTTCGAAAATTTGAGCCAAAAACAATACTTTCTCTACCTTATGGGTAAGAGAAAGTAAAAAAGGAGTTTATCATGTGTGTGTGGTGGTGGAGGGGGGGGGGGGAATAAATAAATAAAAAAATTATAACTGCATTAAAATATTACACACATATATACATTTTGACATAGAATAAATACTGCATTTAAAAAATAAATAACAAAATATTCTAAATGAATAAATAATCTCACATAAAACAAAATTCTTGTACTTTTGTAATATTTTTGAAATTATGTAAAAACTGTTTTTATAACTTTATTACAATTCAGACTTGTACTTACAAGTATTTTAAGTTGATTTGCAAAATATGCGTTAATTTTGCGGCCGATAGCCGAAATATTGAATAGTTTCCCAATAAATGGTAAAATGTTTAGGTTTAATATAAATTTATTAATTAAATACGCCATTTTTATCATAAATCGACAAAATTCGCGATATTTTTTACCGCCGATTGCCGAAATACGTAATTATTTCGCTGTAAATAATTGCTAACATATACTATAATTTTGTTACTCATTGAAAAAAATTATTCTTTTTTCATAGCTGATTTCCGAAATTCGCGATATTTTTGCTGGAATTTTCCGTTTTCCAAAATTTTACGTTTAATTACCATTAATTAATTAAATATACTATTTTTCCTTGTTAATCGGAAGAATTCACGATATTTTTACAGCCGATCGCCGAAATATATAATTATTTCGTTGCAAATTTTAAAAAATTACGTTTACCGCGAATAATTGCTAATACATACCATAATTTTGTTACTGATTGAAAAAATTCATACTTTTTTCATTGCTGATTTCCGAAATTCGCGATATTTTTGAGGCAATTTAGTAATAAATAGTCAAAATTTTACGTTTAATTACCATTAATTAATTAAATATGCTATTTTCCTTCGTTAATCGGCAGAATTCACGATATTTTAACGGCCGATTACCGAAATACGTAATTATTTCGCTGCAAATTTATAAAATCTACGTTTAATAGCAAACAATTGCTAATATACACCATAATTTTGTCACTAATTGATAAAATTCACGCTTATTTTAAAAGCTGATCGCTAAAATTCGCAATATTTTTGCGGTCAATTATATCGAAAACGGGGTCAATTATTAACGAAATATGCAATTATCTGGCTGGTAATCGGTGAAATTTGTGTCCTATTCAAAGCTACATCCCCAAATACTAAACAACTTTGCCGTTAATCGATGAAATTCACACTTTTTTCAAAGCTGAACCCAGAAATATGTGAAAATTTTGCAGATGAATTCAAAAAAGCCGGATTATTTCACAGCTAATTGTCAAAAATGTACGTTTCGCCGGAACTCTCCTAATCGATAAAAAATTGCGCTTTTTTTTTTTCCCCCCAAAGCGGATTCCTAAAATATGTTATTATTGTGCGGCTCTTTGCCGAAACACGCTATTATTTAGCTACTAATATATGAAAATCGCGTTCTTTTGAAAGCTGAATCTCAAATACTCAACAATTTTGTCGCTAATCAGTGAAATTTGCGCTTTTTTTTTTCAAAGCAGAATCTCGAAATAAGGTATAATTTTGTAGATTTCGGAAATACGGGATCGTTTACCCACAAAAATCAAAACTTACATTTTATATCCTATTCTTTGGCTGCTAATCGACAATTTTTTTTAAGCTAATTTCTGTAATTCGCGATATTTTTATAGCTGATAACAAAAAATATGCAATCATTTCGCCGCTAATTAGCAAAATTTATGTTTAATCACGATTAATTGCTGAAATAGGCTTTATTTCGATACTAATCTATGAAATTCTTCCTTTTTTCAAACATGATTAGAAATACGGAATTATTTTATAATTTATTGCTAATTTTTAAAATTCCGTAGCAAAATTCTTTTTTTTTTTATTATTATTTGATTACTGAAATATGCCATGTTTTTGCGGCTGATTTATAAAATACGTAATTTTCTCGTGCGACTTTTGTGATGAATTTATTTTAAATCCGTCGATTTTTGAGAGAGTCCCGTTTTCAAATCCGAAAATTTCTTAAATTTACCCATGCACTAAATAAACTTAGCTATCGCGTATTCTGTTATCCCAGCAAAAAGCACAGAAAGTTTTCTTTTTTTCCCAACGGTAGATACTTGGCCCGTTAAAGTTCGGAGTTTTCCACGATTTTCTCCGAAACTTACGCGAATACGGACTAAAACACTTAAGAAAATTCCCCACCTCCTCCGTTAAAGGTCTGATTTTACAGTGATTTTCTCTGAAACTCGCATGATTATGGCGTAAGACCCTTCAGAAAGTCTCTTACGGAGAACATTTTTTCCTGGCCTAGAATTTTTGCGTTATCAATCGGCCTTAAATTTCAATAGCTTTGAATCCATTATTTATTTAGATAAATAATCGAAATAAACATTTTTTTTCCCCCTCAGAAAGTTTTATTTTTTAACGACTTTTTACTCATTAAGATAACTGTATTGTTTAAATAAAAATGAAAATACTGCATAATCATAGCTTTCAGTTTCTTTCTTCCCCCCTTAAAGCACACTCGGCACACTCTTAGCAATGTAAACAAATACTTGTTCCGAGTTAGTAATATTTATTTGGATTACGCAATGCCCTGCACTGGAATTTTTTCTTCTTAACGATTTATTTATGAGTAAGTTCTTCCGACAGATTACAAAAGTAATTAGATTTGATTTTTTTTTTTTCCCCAACAGATGTTGAAGCGATTTCATAGATAAAAAATAAAATTCAATGAATCATGTTTCATGCGGCAACTGTTTGTAATGAAAAATTTGATAAGGATCGGACCGCGATTTCCGCCGTGTGATGTGTGAAAGAGAAAAAAAAAAAAAAAAAGAAAAAGAAAAATAGGATTTGTAGTAAGAGTTTTTGAAATATAAGAAATAAGGAAATATATAAGCTCAGTACACCCTGCTTAAAACGAAATCGCATCGATGTTTTGACGCAAAAACGGAGTTCAAAACCTCGGTTTCGGCGCGAAAATAAAATATCGAAAGCCATCATTTGGCACAAAAAAATTTTAAGCATTTTGGCGCAGGCGGGCGCAATTTTACGGCAAAACGACTTTTTTGGAGCAGGTTTGCGCAGAGGTACCGAATTTGCGCAGTCTGGCGCAATTGGCGCAGCTGTTCCATCCCTGCATGATTTTTTTTTTTTTTTTTTTTTTTTTCTCACATAAAACTTTTTAACACTGTGAAAAATTCACACTCTTTTGGTACCAATTTATTAAAATTTTGGTCCGGAAATAGGACATTCATAAAAATCAACAATCTTGAAATGTAAAACCTTTCTGAAAAATCAGCAAATTTAAACAAATCATTCACAAAAAAAAAAGTTAAATAATTTTTTTAAGTTTTCAAAAATCTTGGATAAGAAAAATTTCACCGATAAGCAACAAAAATACATTACATTTCTACAATGAAACACCCAAAAATCTGGAATTAAGTAAATAATCTTGTATTGAAGATTTAAAACAAAGTAAAATTCAGCAATTAGCAGTGCAATAGTATTTCAGTGATCAACAGTAAAAAAAATCAACATATTTAAGCAATTAAATATGATTAAGCTCAAATTATACCAATGATGGTGCTGACTCTAGGCTAATTTGGTAGGGTGCTCCACCTAGGGTAAGAAATAAGCAGTCGTTAGTCGCATTTTGCGACCAGTTTTTTTCATTTAGATGCCTAGAATTTCAATCACAGGTTTCACAGGTGCCATATTTGACGCCTGGATTTTTCTCTCATCATAGATAATAATTTTCCCAATCCCATCAGATTGTAAACAAGTCTATTTCTGTCAACTGAACTTAATAAAAACTGATTTAAGAAATCATATCTCTATGAAAGTAGTTGACGATTTATTAATGATTAAATTAAACAGCCCTAAATTAGAATATTTCTGCCCAGAAAATGCTATTAAATTATGGTGGAATGATATATCTTCTGGGCGAAGAATAAATTTGTGATTTTAAATAAAGGTAGAAATTAAGAAATTTGGTTGGTGGCCACTGGCCTTCATTTTTTTAGTGGCCATTTTTTAAAAGTTAGTGGCCACTGGCCACTCGCTGATAAAAGTAAAAGTAAAATAAAATTTTCTTTTCTTTTCTTTAATTTTTTCAATGTTCAGTCTCGACAAATCATTAAGAAAATAATTAAGGTAGTCAACTTTTTGAAACTCATCCACAATAATACATTTCTGATAAATTTTAATAAATGAAATAGGAATAGATTTACATAATTTATACTATACTATGAATGTAAGAAAATACTATTCAATACAAAATTCATATGTTTAAAATGCTCTTTTGGTTATATTATTTTATAACAGAAAAATTCTGATTATATTGCCCCTTCACTATCCTGAATGGTGTCGATTTTCTACTTTTTCAAAAAAAAAAAAACATCTTTGATTCATGAAAATATATTAGTATATGTAAATAAATAAAAAAATATTTTTTTAATAATACTTTTTTATTTTGCAAGTTTCTTTTTCCTTTTTTTTCTTGTTACAAATGAATTATAAATTAATTTTTCTTTAATAATAATGAATTTTTAATAATTTGCAATTATAATCCCCCTCTCTAACTGAATTTAGAGAGTGTGGCTGTAGTCGAGATTTCACAATGTAATTGTAGCTGTCACTTTTTAAAAAGTTAATTTTCACATATTTTAAAACTTTCCCTTTCGTAAAAAAAAAAAAAAAAAAGAAAAAAAGAAAAAAGAGGCTTTAAATGTGCGTTCCAACTTTCTTTTGAAGGACTTTTTTACTTTTTTTGGACGAATGTGAATTAATTTTGAACATTTGGAGACGGGGCTATTGAAGTGAAAATACGTCGAATGGCGTTTTGAATTTTTCTGCGAACGTAATACAATCGGAGTTTCAGCCGACTGATTATCTTCACGAGCTTCCTTTTCGCGTCTTTCTCCCGAAAGTCGGCTGAAACTCTCATTTTGACATTTTTTTAAAATCAAAATCTAATACTTTTATAGAAAAATGGAAAAAAGCCATACGTTTTTTTAGTATATGAATAAGACTACCTGCCAATTTCCAGTGTTTACTGTTAAAATTGACTTCCGAAAATGCCTGTAAGTGGCGATGTTAGATTTGAGAAAGCCTGAATTCGAGGTGCACGGCACGTTTACAGCGAAAACGCCGCCGCGCGATCCAAGTTTAATTATTTACTTACTTATTTTTACAGGCATCATTTTTATTTGTATAAGTTGATAATTTTAATTTACAGCATTATTTTATATCATTTAATGAGTCATTTTTGAAATATTGCCATAAATTAACTAAAAATTACAATAATAAAAAGTGTAACAAATATAGGTACCAGAACTAACAAGACATAAAAAAAAAAAAAAAAAAAAAAAAAAAAAGCTGTGCCAAAAATGAAACATGCTACGTTAGTTTTATTTAAAAATGAAAAATTGTTAAAATAGGCTGAGATACATACTTTTAAGAATGCTTCGGTGTCGAAAGGAGACAGGGGATGGCAATGCTGTAGAACTATGGAACATAGTGGCAATCCTATGGAACAAACTTATCAGTCTTTGAACTGCTGCATGTCCATATTCCTGAGTCAATAAGCAAGCACAAATATTTACATCTGACATATCTCACATGCCAGAGAGCCAGAACATCTCCGAATCATCATCTTCAAACAGCGTGTTCTAATTTCCAGTCCAGAAAAGGCAGCATTAATTATCAATTAACTTATATGACTTACAAAAGTTCTTTAAAGCAGTCTTTCAAAATAAACACTAAAATCTCAGAACACTACCACAGATGAGTTTGTTTAAAATGAATATATAATAAAAATATAAAGTCTGGAAGTTATTTGAAAAAGATTAAATCTTCAAACGATATAAATTATAAAATTCCTTCACCATATTTCACAGTCTTTTATAGTTTTTTTAAAGCTTCATTTGCTTTAAATGAAATCTGAAGTTTGCAGAATCACCGATTTCAAATATAACTAATTTTCAGTTCAGAAAAAGCAATATTAACAGTTTAGGTGATTCACTAATAAAAGTTCTTTTCCAAATAAACATCAAAATCTCAGAATACTACCACAGATGAATTTATTTAAAAATAAATATAATAAAAATATAAAGTTTGAAAGTTACTCGACAAAGACTGAAACACCAAAATATAAAATTATGAAAGTCCTGCAGCATATTTCATAGTCTTTTACTTTAAAAGGTTCGTTTGGATTAAATGAATTCATGAGATCACTTTCAAATTGAATTTAAACTGATTTCCAGTTCAAAAGCAATATTGACAGTTAAGTGATTCACTTATAAAAAGTTTCTTTAAGACAGTCTTTCCAAATAAACGCTAAAATCTCAAAACATTGCTACAGATGAATTTATTTAAAATGAATATACCAAAAATTAAAAGTTTGGAAGTTTACTTGACAAAGATTAAAACACTTTATTAAATTCTTGCAACATATTTCAGTCTTTTTCCGTTTTTTTTTTAAAGCTTCATTTGGATTAAATGAAATTTGAAGATCACTGACTCACCACTTTCAAATATTGAATATAAACTAATTTACATTTCAGAAAAAGAATCATACAAAATATATGCAAATTATTAAATTCCTGCAACTTGTTTCAGTCTTTTACTTCTTTTAAAGCTTCATTTGTAAATGAAATTTGAAGATTGTTGAATCATCACTTTCAAATATTGAATTCAAACTAATGTCCAGTTCAGAATCAATATTAACAGTTTGGTGATTCACTTATAAAAAGTTTTATAAGATCAAAAAGTAAGACAGTCTTTCCAAATACATGCCAAAAATCTCAGAATATACTACAACAGATGAATTTATTTTAAAATGAATATATAATAAAAACTATTCAACAAAGATTAAAACACCAAAATATATACAAATATGTTAAATTCCTACAACATATTTCACAGTCTTTTATTCCATTTGGATTAAATGAAAGTTGGAGATAGATCACTAATTATTACAGGCATGAGAGTGCAGAAAAAAAAAAAAATGAAACAAGCGCGATCATAAAATTAATTTCAAATGAAAAATAACGCATGTGGGGAAAACTATACAAATGTGTTCATAAAATTTATTTCAAATGAAAAAATAATGCTCACAGGAAAAAACTATACAAAATATTTTAAAAGTCACAAATTAAACTAAAAGAATAACACATCAGCACAATAGAACATGTGTTATAAAAAAAAAAAAAAAAAAAAAAAAAAAACATTAGCTAGCAATCAACATTTAATAACATTGACTGGTGGTGGAAAATATGAAAGGGGGAGGTGGGTAAAAAGTAGTTCATGAGTGAGAAATATTAAACACAATTCTTCTTCTTTATGGGTTCTAGAATATCATAAAGTTAGTTTAAAATTAATATTGTGGATGGATAAATATTCAAAAATAAAAGGCTTCCCGCAGAATGTTTGATTGGCGATGGTTAGAGATGAAAAAAAAAGGGGGGGGGGACAAAAAAAATTACATGAGTGAAAAATATTGAATAATTCTGTTCTTTTATATGTCACAGAATCTGATAAAGCACGTTTAAAATGAATATTGACATTTATATTTTGGATGGAAAAAGATTGAGAATCTAAAGTTTTTCGTGGAGCGTTTGAACACTGATCGTTATTGAAGTTTGATTTTAATAAAATAAAAAATCGCGAAATTAACGAAAATCACAAAAAATCGGAAAATCGCGGATCCGGGGGAAATTCTCATGCCTGTTATTACCTTCATATATTAAATATATGCCAATATTTAGTCAAAAAAAAGCAGACTTTATGTTAACAGCTCATGTAAATGGCTTGTAAAAGTTCTGTAAGACACTTTTTACCAACTACCTACATGTCAAAACTCGATAGCACCACAGACGAATTTATTTAAAATGAATATAACAAATATTTAAAGTTTAGAAGTTATTCAAAAAGAATTAAAACACGAAAAAATACAAATACATGCTCAATTTACTGAAACACATTTCACAGTCTTACTGTTTAAAGCTTAAATGAAACTTGGAAATCACTTTACAAAGTGCCAATTGAATATAGAAACTTTTACCAAAATAAATTGGTACTAATTAGCAATGGTTTAAAAATTAATTTTAAATTAGAAATAAGCAATCGATTCCAACATGTTGGAAAAAGGCATTTATGTTTTGTTTCAAGCAAATCAAAAATTTTCAGTTAATAAAATAACATTACATTATATTCAGATAAAATATATCAAAAGATAAAATTTTCTTTCTAATTCTTAAAAATTTTTCATACATAATTAAAATCTATATCCTTTTATACTATAGCACATAAAAATGTCTAATTCCAAACATTAAATATCATTTTTAAGGATTAAAAATATCTTACTTTTTCATTTCTATAATAAAAATTACCGCAAATAGAAAAATGGTACATGCATCTCGTGTTTTAATTACTTTTTTCTTCAAGATTTGCAGATTATTTTTTGGTTTTTATACGAAGCTTTCCAGATTTGGTATTGCCAAAGTGAAAGGCAGAATGTGTTTCAAGGCTTGAAGTTAAGGAATAAGACTTTTCACATATGTTACAAACATATGGTTTCAAATTACTGATTTCACAAGAATGATTTTGAAAAGCATTTTTATAACAGAAACATGCTTTACAAGTATCACAGTTATATTTTAACTCAGTTTTGTGACATTTAATGTGACTTTTCAGTCTATTTTGATTTGTAAAAGTCTTTCCACACACATCACAGTTATATTTAAGCATTTTTCTGTGTTCTTTTACATGAATTTCTAATCTATCTACATTTGAAAATATTTCTTTGCATATACCACAGTTAAACTTATTGTTGTGTTCTTCTTTAGCATTAAGTTTTGATTTATTTTGATTTGTAAGTCTTTTTTTGCTGAGTCTGCTGTTAAACTTCTGTTCAGGTTCTTTTAAATTAAGTTTTGGGCTATTTTGATTTGTAAGTCTTTTTTTGCTGAGTCTGCTGTTAAACTTCTGTTCAGGTTCTTTCAAATGAAGTTTTGGGCTATTTTGATTTGAAAGTCTTTTTTTGCTGAGTCTGCTGCTAAACTTCTGTTCAGGTTCTTTCAAATGAGGTTTTGGGCTATTTTGATTTGTAAGTCTTCTTTTGCTGAGTCTGCTGTTAAACTTCTGTTCGTGTTCTTTCAAATGAAGTTTTGGGCTATTTTGATTTGTAAGTCTTTTTCTGCTGAGTCTGCTGTTAAACTTCTGTTTTTGTTCTTTCAAATGAAGGTTTGGGCTATTTTGATTTGTAAATGTTTCTTTTCCAGTGTGAATTTTCAGATTAACTTCATCTGAAAATGTTTTCTCACTTACATTGCCGATATCTTTAGAAGGCTTGTTACATACTTTCAAATGAAGATTTAGGCTTCTTTTATTTATAAATACCTTACTACATACCCTACATTCTAGCTGTTTTGTGTCTTCTTTTCCACTGTGAATTTCCAGATTAACTTTATCTGTAAATACTTTCTCACTTACTTTGTTATTATTAGAGAGCTTTTTCTGGCACACTTTCAGATGAACTATTAGGTTATTTTGATTCGCAAAAGTTTTTTTACATTCAAAACATTCAAGCTTTTTTGTGTGTTCTTTTCCACTACGAATTTTCCGATTAACTTTATCTGTAAATACTTTCCCACTTAAATTGCAGGTATCATTAGATGGTTTTTCTTTACAAACTTTTAAGTGAAATCTAAGGATACCGGAATAAAAGAAAGTTTTTTTACAAAATGAACATTCTTCCTTTCGGTTTTCACTGTGTGTAATTAAGTGACACTTCAGTTTATTTTCACTGTCGAAAATTTCTTGACAATATTCGCAAAGAAAACGCTTGCTACATTTACTTGTTTTTATATGATGTATTAGCTTATCTTTTTGATTAAATGTCTTGTAACATACCTGGCATTCGCTGTGGCTTTTGTAATGTTCATCCAAAGATTCTCGCTCGTAAAAGAGTTTATTGCATATTTGACATACAAAAATTGGTGAATCAGTGATCTTAATATCATTCATTATGTAGGAGAAGAAAAAAATCTAATTAGAAGTGTTTCAAATATTAAATAAAAATAAATAACGTAAACATGTTATGTATAATATTATATTTGCATAATATTGATATGGTATCGTTATTGTTGTCGAATTGAAAGTAAAACTAAAAATTCCCTAGTATGGGAACTTAGGCCGGAAAGCTTTACATCACAGTCGACAAAGAGGTCCACTTAAAACCTCATCCATGAGGAATTGTAAACATACCACCGTCGTCAGATGAACATGCTGTATTCCATAGTACAGGAAATGGAAAAAGATTCAAGAATACAATAAGATTTTTCTCGAATTTGCAGCTTATTCTTTGTTCTTATTGTCCTTACGGCAAATAAAAAGTTTTCTTCGTTGGTTGATTGATTGATTCAGAGTTGCTTGCTTTGAGTTATGACGGCCACTAAGTCAGACCATGGAGTTGAAGGAGACAAGGTAGCCTGGTGGATAGAGTAGAACGCCGCTTAGCCGAGGGTACGTGACGTCACTCACTGTTTAGGGGGGGTGGTAGGAAAAATACTGGCAAAATCACCACAGCTATGCGCGTTTGTCATGATCGATAGATGGCGCGTTCTGAACTGCAGTTCTTAGTAAATATAATAGCCACGTGTATTTATTACTGTTCTTTCTCCGCCATTACATCATGGAAAATCGATTGCATAATATGATGATATGCAGTGGTATGATAATTTCACCTTAGCCCACCAGAGGGCGAGCATTTCATTACAATCGCGGATTCTTAGTTAGTTTTTTGTATAATTATATGTTCAGCCATAAGTTTCAAAGGTCTCAAAAGCTTTTAAAAATATTTTGAATATTTAAAATTTTTTATCTTTTTCAAAAGTGAAATATCTATATTTTTTTTTCTAAAATTTTCTTAGTGTTAATTTTTTTATTTCTTTATAGAATGTCTTTGCCACAATAAATTTTTATTTTGTGCTTTTTAGGACTTCCCAACAAAAAGCTTCCAGCTTTTTTTTTTTTTTTTTTTTTTTTTTTACATCTTTATTTTGTTCTTTTTACTTACTAAAAAGTGGCTTCTTAAAAATAACTAATCAAAATTTTTTAGGATATTGTGCAGACCATGAAAGTTTTCCTTTTAACAAATTACATCTTTTCTATTAATTATCTGCAAAAAGGCAACACCTTAGCCTTCGAGGACCGAACTCACCACCACTGGGTTATCAGCATAACGCTTTAACTAAAAGTCAAAAACAGTAAACAAGCAGTCACAGAACATGCTAAAAAAAATCTAACAAATAATAATTTAAAAAAATTGTTCTTGAATTCTTCTAAAAATATTTTGAATATTTAAAAATTGTCATCTTTAATAAAATTGAAATATCTATATTCTTCTGAAAAATTTTCTTGTTGTTGAAACTTTTATTTTTTGTAGCATGTCTGGGCAAGAATAAAATTTTATTTTAGGCTTTTTGAGCTCCACAATAAAAAGTTTCCAACACTTTTTTTTTAACTTAAATTTTTATTTTGATCTTTTTAAATACTACAAGAAAAAAAAAAAAAAAAGAATCTTAGAAAAACTAATTAAAATTTCTTAGAATATTATGCAGAACATGAAAGATTTTTTTTTTTTTTTTTTTTTACAAATTTCATCTTTTCTATTAAATATCTGCAAAAAAAAGCAACGGGGACCGAACCCACCACCATCGCGTTATCAGCATGGGTTGGGTTGTAGGAATTAAGGCCGACTGACTGCACTAGGGTCCTAGGCCTGAGGGAGAGTTCCCTCCGTGTGGGTCTTTCTAATGGGTCCGTATTTACGCAAGTTTCGGAGACAATCACAGAAAACTCCGAATGTCTAGGCTAATGAGCGCAATCTGGGATCGAACCCGGCACCTCACGCGTCCCAGCTTTCAGCGCAAAACCGCTCGGTCGATGGTAGGCCCGTTATCAGCATGACATTCTAACTAAAAGTCAAATAATAGTTAAAATAAGTCATAGAACATGCTAGAAAAAGCTAACAAATACAAAAAAATGTTGTTCTCGAAGGCTTTTTAAAATATTTTGAATATTTAAAATGTTTTCGTGTCTTACAAAATTAAAATACCTGTATATATTTTTTAATTTTCTTATTGTTGAAACTTTTATTCTTTTATAGCATGTCTGGGCAAGAATAAAATTTTATTTTATGCTTTTTGGGGCACCACACTAAAAATCTTCCAGTCCTTTTTATTATTTATTCATTTATTTATTTATTTTTAGTTAAATTTTTATTTCGTTCTTTTTAGTTACTAAAAAAGGTTTCTTAAAAACTAAGGAAAATTTCTCAGGATACTGTGCAAACTATAAAAGTTTTTCTTTTAATAAATTTCATCTTTTCTATTAATTATCTGGAAAAAAGCAACACCTTTGTCTTCGAGGACCGAATCTACCACCATTGCGTTATCAACAAGATGCTCTGATCAACTGAGCCAACGAACGACATAAAAAGTTGTTTACCTTAAAGTGGAGGCGCCTTGTTTTTTAACGTGACGTGAGTCACGACGACGCGATGACAAAATCCAATTTCAATAAAAATCTTCTAATAATATATAATATTAATGAGAACAAAGCAAAGGTAGCTCAAAGACTGCAATGCCTTTATAAAAGCATCATTTTGAAAATAAATGTAAATTTCTTTCTGTTTTTAACTGTGTGATGGCATTAAAAATATGTTTTAAATATTTACCTTCCTTCTATCTTAGTGTATCTGTATTCTTCATTTTGAGAATGTAAAAGAACTATAAACGCTACGATAATCATAATTCAATATAACTCCTTTGTAATATTCCTATATAACTCCTTTGAGTTTTGAATAGATTAGCATTGTTACTTTAACTGCATATAACAAGCTGTAATGCATTCAAAATATTTAGTGTAACCTATTGAAAAACCACAAACAATATTTACAACATTTCCTGTCGGTTGGTTGGTTGTTTGTGGGGATTAAGGCTGATTAACTTCTCTAGGGTCCTAGGCCTGAAGGGGAATGTCCTCCGTGGGGGTCTTTCTAAGGTATTTTTTCTTTTTTATTAAATTTCGATTATTTCAAACTGAAAATATCTTTATTAACCCTTAAATTCCCGATTAAAAAAACCAATTTAAAATTGTTTTTTAGCTTTCATTTCTTAAATAAATCATGGGGAAAATACTTTAAAAACGTATTTACGTAAGTTTCAAAGAAAACAACGAAAAACTCCAAACGGCTAGGCCAACAAGCGCGACCTGGAATCGAACTTGGCACCTCACGTCTACCAACTTTGAGCGCAGAACTGCTCGGCCGCTTCTGGGCGTATATCCTGTAGGAAACGCGCGATATTGATCTTTCATATCGTACCACATTAAAATTTCTTAGTAATCTATGCATAAGTATAAAGGTTAGAGCGCAGAAAAACAAACAGACAATTTTTTTTTTTTTTTTTTTTTTTTTTAATTTCTGAATGTTTCATTACCTCAAATATAATATATATTTTTATGTTGTTTAATGTAATTATATTTTTTAATATATTAACTAATATCACATACGTACAGTCGGTAAACAAAGTCACCGAACACTAGCAAAAATTCCTATGCAAAAAAAGTACACTTAATACAGTTTTGTTAAATAAATCCTTGTCGAATCCTGTTCTTAGTCAGTCTAAGAACATGATTCAATAAGGATTTATTTAACAAAACAGTATTAAATGTACCTTTTTTACATAGGAATTTTTGCTAGTGTTCGGAGACTTTTGTTACCGACTGTAATTAAATAACTTGATTTTTTCTCTTTTATTAAATTTTCGATTATTTCAAACTGAAAATATCTTTATTAACCATTAAATGCTCAATTAAAAAAAAAAAAAAAAAAAAAAAATCAATTTAAAAATGTTTTTAGCTTTCATTTCTCAAATAAATCATGGTAAAAAACTTTTAAAAAATCATATATTATTTTAAATATGATTTATAGCTAAAAAGCAATTTGTTGCCAATAGGTAACATTAAGCTTTAATTGAAATAATAATTTTTCTTTGACAAAATTCTAAATATGGACTACATACTTTACCATGTAATAATTTTTAACACTAGTGTTGCCTCTACATGATGAAAATTGATTTAATAATATTATCAGCATGTAATTTATTGGCTACAATTGGCTAGAGCTACAATATTATTCTAAGACGAAATTGGATATGTTTCCGAAAGGCAACACACAGCATTTAAGGGATATTACTTGAACAATTTTGACAGCTGACGTTTATTGTTTTAACTTTTGTTCAAAAGGACGTTATACAATGGTATGCATACTAGAGGTCTGCACGGGCCGGGCCTGAATCAAATTTTTTCCGGGCCGTGTCGGCAACGAAAAAGGAAAATGATAAAAATATTTCTTCAGTCATTTCTTTCACATAATTTTACAGGCTGGTATATCACATAAAATTTTATTTTGTTAAAAAATGTCTGTAACTTCAATTTAATTGCTTATCAGTCTGTCTGTTCGCGATCTGATTTTCCGCAAATATTTTTAGCATGTCTCGAAATTGATATATTTTATTTCAAGTAATATGAAATGGTTTCCTATTCAAAATAGTATGCATGCCACTACTAGTTTGCGCACATCTTCAAACAAAAGAAATTAGATACGTTACTGTGTATAAGGCTTTATGCTCTATGGTCTGTAGGGTTTAGGTGGTATGAAGGATATAAAAATCCTGCCGCTGTAACTTTTTCTCTAAACTCCTTTTTCTTTTCTCCATTGCACTGAATGAAAGTAGCATCATTTTTAGCATGTACAAAAGCTTTTTCTATAGAATATGGTTGGATTACCATTAAAATTTTGTTTACCTGATCACGTGAAAAATTCGTGTACATTACGGTACATAAGAGGAAATGGTTGAACGAGCATTTCTAGTAATAATAATGATTTTAAATACCGTCCTATATTGTTTGATGAGTGATAATATTTTCGATTTGACTTTCTGTCTGTCTTTGTGCCTTCTGTATGTCTGTAATAATGACCTTTTGTTTATATATAATTATCTTGTAAAAGTTCAGCAGTTTTGTTAAAGAAGATTCTATTGCTTCGCTATGTAAAACCTCTGTAAAACACATACTAAAAATCTTTTTCATAGAAAGGCCTGCAATTTTTTAATTTTTCATATTTTTGAATCGGGCCGTGCCGGGTAGGGCCTGATTTTATAATTTTTTGCCCCGGACGGGTAGGGCCGTACACTGGCCAAAAATAAACGGGCTGGGCCCGGGCATCAAAATTCCGGCCCGTGCAGACCTCTAATACATACAGCAAAATATTAAAAACATAAATATGAAAATTATACAGACACGACATTATTTCATTATTTAAAACATGAAAATCTGACATTGACCGATTTTAATTTAGTGCCAGAGGCCTACTGCTAAACTTGTTAATATCGACAAATTCTTCTTTAGTTAATTCGTGACGATCTAAATTCCATGATAAAGTTTTCATTAAATCAAACCAATGTGTTTCAGCTGCAGATACTGTAACAAATAACGTTGGAAGTCCAAACTGTCTTATAGCCGCAAAACAACGTTTTTTCTCTTTTTCCCAATGAGGGGGAGGTGTGCCTTGGGGGGGGACTCATCTCAAAGGTGTGCCTTGGGGGGCGACTCATGTCAAAGTTGTACCTTGTGGGGGACTCATGTCAAAGTTGGGCCTTGGGGGGACTCATGTCAAATTTGGGCCTGGGGGGGACTCATGTCAAAGTTGGGCCTTGGGGGGACTCATGTCAAAGTTGTACCTTGGGGGGGGGACTCATGTCAAAGTTGGGCCTGGGGGGACTCATGTCAAAGTTGTGCCTTGGGGGGACTTCATTCAATAAATCCCCATTCAATAAACCGACTGAAATAGGCCCTTAGCACTATTAAGAGTGTATTATAAAAATTCGACAACGCTGTACCGACTGAAATAGGGGTACCTTGGGGGGGGATTCATGTCAAAGTTGTGCCTGGGGGGGGGACTCATGTCAAAGTTGTGCCTTGGGGGGGACTTCATTCAATAAATCCCCATTCAATAAACCGACTGAAATAGGCCCTTAGCACTATTAAGAGTGTATTATAAAAATTCGACAACTGTACCGACTGAAATAGGCCTCTAGCACTAAAAATTTAGAAAATGGTAAAATTGTTTTGTGTTACGACCTTTCATAAAAAAAAAATAGTAGGCACGATGAATACAGCATAAAAGCGAGAGATCTGAAACTTTTATTTTATTTAATTTTTTTTTATGTTATTTATATGCAAAAATCTCTTCATCGGCTAAATTTAAATGCCTTAGCTTAGTTTCTAAGTTTATAATATTTGTCATCATTCAGTTGTTCAGTATGAAGAAATTCGGTTTAGAGGAATATTCTGTGTCATTCACGAATACGCAATGTTCTATAAATTCTTATGAAGCCACTTTTATACATACTGAGAACATAGTATGAATTTTTATAATAATCGATTAAAACTACTTATAGTACAGTTAAATGTTCTTGTAATGCTCATAAGAATATTGAAGACAAAATTATTATTTCACTTTTCATTTCGCTAAGAGGATTCTAACTTGTGTAAAAAATGGGATATCGATCGTAATTTAAACTTATTTTAAGAATATATTTAAAAGCTATTAAATATATATATATAATATTGTATTTCTTATACTGAAAAGAATAATTATTTAACAAATATATAAGTATTGTGTGTAGAAAAACAAACTCAAAATTCTTTTTCCCGCCTATCTGCTGTATCGCTACCGCTACTACAAATTTCGATCCACTAATGGATCGAAATTTGTCAGTAGAAAATTTTCTACTAACACGTGAAAGCATTCTTTACACTCTAAAGGACCTTGCAAACACTAGCGACTCAAACGCAGCAAGGTCTGTTGCTATTCAAATCCCTTTGATGTGTGATTTGAGATGCCACGAGCTTGGAGGGAGGAGAGGCTCCTACATACACAACATTTTTTCCCCAGCTGACTATCTCTATTACACAAAATATATTTTCGTTTCATTTGGTTTAGTGCAGTCTATAGATGTTAAACTCTACTTACCTGCAATTTCCCCCTAGACGTAATGTATTTGAATACTTTTGAGTGTCCCTGTTCCCTGTACACGAACCATTTGCATCATCTCAACGAAAAGCTTACTGTAGCATCCCTATATGATACACATTTAAAATACCGAGTTTAGAATTTCTGCTACTATTTGTTCTTGAGATATGCTGATAACAGACACACAGACCATTCGCTAAAAACATGATTTTCGTATTCAGGGGACCTCAGAATATGTAAATATAACAAAAACTCACGTTCGAAAATTTGACCCTGAATCAATACTTTCTCGACCCTATGGGTAAAAACGAGTTTTCTTGTAGCCGACTGGAGGAACTACCGAGGGTACAATCTCACCATGAACCAAGACCTAGCATGCCTTAAGTAGTTCAGTCTAGGCACTCTACCGAGGCCAAGGCCCATGTTATTCTATGGGAAAATTTGTTTTTACAATTACTCCCCATTACCTAATAAATATATATACATATATAAAATTCCATATACCATAATCAGAAAATTCATAACTGTTAAATAATAATACTCATTTTCGAAAAATCGAAATTTTTATATTCTGAGTTCAAAAATGTGATTTTCACTTAGGGCATTTTTCTCATTTTTATAGCAGCAAAATAAAATACAAAAAAAAAAAAAAAATCAGTTTATGGATAGCGAGTACTAATTTAACGATCGGGAACTTTTTGAACATGAAAACGGAATTTAAAAATTGCATTAGGTAATGTATAATTATGGAAACAAATTTTCCTATAAAATAACATGGGCCGCGGCTGTCGGCAAGATTAAGTAGTGACCTTCAGTCACAGGAGATACGCTTCAACAACCTTTGATCGTCGTCCTGCCAGTTATATAAATAAAAAATAATAGCTTAAAAAAATAAAAAAGAAAGATAACAGTATGCATTACTAGCCTTAAGGGGATGGTGGGCACTATGAATAAATATTTTAAATTTTACAGCAAAAGTTTTAATTTTTTGTATATATATGCACTGAAGTATTACAATATTAATAACATAAAAATAAAAATTATTTATTTTTTATTTATTTAAAATTTTTAAAATGTCTCTCGCGTTTATATTTTTCATTTTTTTTTTTTTTGCTTGATTATTATTCATTTATATATTTTAAATAAATTTGGGTATCGGATTTTCTATTCGTTCTGAAGTTTAGTTTTAAGAATAATTTTTGTGAAATATATTGATTTTTTTTATGCCAATTTCAATCTCGCGCATAATAAAACACAGTCTTAAAAATCTAAATATAGGCGAAACTTAAAACAGATACCCAGATTTCACTGAAATTTAACATAAAACACCTTAAAGCAATTTTTATTAATTTTAAGCCAAAATTGTGACACGAGAGACATTTGAAAGAAGGGAAAAATCGTTAAAAAACACATAAAGAGAAAACAGCATTTAAATTGAATTTCACCAGTTATCATTATTTATCAGTCAAATATTTTAGAAGGCTATATATTTTAAACTGTATGTTTTTTTTTTTTTTTTTACTATTGTTTTAACAAAATTAAAGTATTTTAAAAGTTAAAAATAAATGTGATCAATCTCCACCGACTACACCGCTTTTTTTTTTTTTTTTTTTTTTTTTTTTTTTACATTTTAAAGGGCATTTAATCAGATTATTATTATTATTATTTTTTTTTTTGAAACCCTTATACAGTAAAACCTCTCTAAGTTGGACATCTACGGTTCCAAGAAAAAGTGTCCAACTTATAGGGGGTTAGACATAATGTTAAAGGATACATTCCGTTCCGAGAAAAAGCGTCCAACTTAGAGGGGTGTCCAACTTATAGGAGTGTCCAACTTGAGAGGTTTCACAGTAATTTTTTAAAGTATCAACTTAGAGGCATGCGGTTTGTTGCATATTGTTCAGAATTGGTTATAGAAAATAACTAAAACAAAACGAAAAATTGATGTTTTCCGTTGATTTTTACGGTTTTCAAAGCCCACCATCCCCTTAATCGGGCTCTGAATATAATTCATTGTTATCTGTTTTAAATAATCAACTTTTCTTAGATACGGTTTATTCCCAACTATCCGCGGAATTGAATGATACAGGTCGCACGGATAATGCAAATCGCGGATAAAATACAAAAATGCTGGAAATGAAGGGTAAAAAATCAGATTAAAAAATATTCTATCTAAAAAACGCGGTTGTACCGGATAATAAAAATAATACAAACGGTGAAAATATTCACAATATAGTAAAAATAATCTGGTGTGTCACTCACACGACTTTCTTTTACCCTGAAATTTAATACTATAAATACAGGTTGGAGATTAAGAGGTAAGATAACGAGTACAGTCATGTAAACCTATGTTAAAAAAATTCAAATTCAGCCTCGGAAGAGTTTTATATGGTAATTAGTTCTGTGTGAGGGGAGCTACCGCCCCCCTCAAACCCCGTTTCATTACTGCACCTACATTTATATAGAATTTAAATCTGTTAGTGAAATTAAAAGTTCACTTAAAATTATTCAGACAACTTTCACACGCAACATTCCATGAAACTTATCAATATCAATCTTGATCAAACTTTTCCAGCAACAAACTTACATTAGCTTCAAAATGCAACATTTGGATCTCCTAAAATTATTCGCTTTTAAGTCACTCTAAGAGACACAGACAAAGATCAAACGTTAAAAAACTTGACTGCGGTAACCAGGAAGCCTCAAAACATGTAAATATACAAAAAACAAGCGAGGAATATTTAGCTTAAAAACATACATTATTTACCATATCTCTAGGAGGAATTCATTTCAATTCCCGAACAGCTTTTCTGGAAATGGTGAAATATTATTAGTAAAGCACATCCACTAACAACAAAAAAGAATGTTATCGCTTAAATATTTGCAGCCCTGTACCTTTCGAAGATTATATAGACCACATGGCGCACCTAAATATAATCCTATAGTAATAATACATGGCCCAGCCTGAAATACACGTCAATTTACAACTGTTGTCACACTTTTATCCAGTTCTTTTGTGTAGCCCTGTAAACGAACAGTGAATGATTTCCCTACCATATTCTACATGAGACATGTTTTTACGCATATAAAAAATATATATTCCTTTCATTTGGTTTAGTGCAGTGTATAGATGTTAAACTCTACTTATCAGCACTTTTCCCCATAGACGTAATGTATTTGAATTCTCTTGGGCGTCCCTGTACACGAACCATTTGCTTCATCTCAAAGAAAAGCTTAGTGTAGCATCCTTATATCATACACATTTAGAATACCAAATTTGGACTTTCTGCTACTATTTGTTCTTGAGTTATGCTGATAACACACACACAGACACACACACCATTCACTAAAAACATGATTTTCGTATTCAGGGAACCTCGAAACGTGTAAATATAACAAAAACTCACTTTCGAAAATTTGACCCCAAAACAATACTTTCTCTACCTTATGTGTAAGGGAAGGTAAAAATTGTATTTTATATATTAATGGATGTAAAAACAATAAACATAAAAGTATATTTACGATGAGACCAAGATACAATCAGTAAGCTAATTTATGCATTAAATTAAACAGTGTCGCAGACATACCAACATTTCATTTTATTCCGGATCGTTGTGAATGAATACCCGCCCTTCTTTTTCACACCATTTGATTTGTAAAGTAATTTTATCTAATATTTAATTACGATTAAATAAGAAGAAAAACATCCGTCAAGAAAAATGGCTTGGAAAAAAAGGCGGTTACTAACAATTCTCCAGAATAAATTAAAATGTTGACATCTTTGGTATAGTACTTTACTATACGAAAAATAAAATAAAATAAAAAACTTTGTTTTCTATATTTACATTTTTTTCTTATTAATGATTTGTTGAAACATAATTGATTCCTTTTTAAACTTGGGTTTCTTCGCAAAATAGGAACATGCACTGCATTTTTGGTTTGGTACAGCTGTACAGATTTCCGAAATCTTGCGATCAGTCTGCTCTAGGAACAGTACTTTACTGTACGAAAAATAAAATAAAAGCAACATTGTTTTTTTATATTTACATTTTTTCTTATATATATAATATATATATATATAAATGATATATATCGTAATAAAATTTAACCTTAAAATTTAGCAATTAATAGATACAAAACAATACCAACACAACAAAAATAGAACTGATTGTAAAATTTAGGTAAGACTGACACAAAAATGTTGCGATACAGATTAAGAACCAATAGGAGACAAAAACAATTTAAATTACTTACGCCGACATGAATAATAATAATAAAAAAAGGACCATTAAACTTAATGACGAAGAAAGTAAATAAAGGACCACAGAATAATAATTGGATAAAAATGCTTAAAATTAGAAGTAAAAACTCTGCAGGGGGCATGTACTTCATAAAGCAGTGAAAGCTGCATCGATTTCGTAAAACAATACAGCTAATCATAGCAACTTATATTGTTTCAGCCCCGATCGAGGCAGCAAAACCATTTTGAATAATAAATTAAATAATTTATTAAATCAAATCATCAAGGAATCCAGAGAAAACTAGAAAGAAGCAGAGTAGCCACATATAAAACTTTTACACAAGCTGGAGAATAGGAAGATGCCAACAAATTAATGAAATTAAAATTAAAAGCATTACAAACAACGATTAATCGATAAAGAATTAACGTCTGAGCATTTTCTTTAACGATAAAATTCACTGAGTAATTATTTATTGAGTTAGTTAAATTTTAAGTCAATTAAATATATATGTAGGTTGTATTAATGATTAGTTGAAATATAATTAATTCCTTTTTAAACTTGGGTTTTGCCGTAAAACAGAAACATGAACTGCATTTTTAGTTTAGTACAGCTGTACAGTATTCCGAAATCCTGCGATCTCTCTGCTCTAGGAAGGATATGTTCCCTGATGATGGAATTCTTTCATTTTTGAGTATTTACATTTCCAATTCTCATTTCCAGTTATCTTTTATTTCATATTTTAATAAAATTGTTGGTTTCCGTTTGATAGCTTTCTTGGATCACACCTTGTAGGCCTTAGTGTTATGGTCCTACTTGCAAACATTAGCGCAAATAATTTAAAATGAATTTATCTATCAATTAATATACTGTAAAATATAATCATATAACAAATTAGTGCTAACATTTAAATTGAATTTAAATAACTTTTATCATAGCCTCCTAAACTAGATGCCTGTCGCGTGGTTCGGAAACTTGGCGGTAGACAGCGCCACCTGGTACAGATTGCACGACTTTTTTACCCAACAGCCACCAAAAATTTTTAAAAGTGGGATTTGACATACATAAAAGGCGAATAGAATCGAAATAAACGTCGATTATATATATAATTTATCACTTCTGAAAATTATTGGTTACAGTTGAATAAAAAAGTCGCGCAATCTTTACCAGGTGGCGCTGTCTACCGCTTGAACTGTTGCCAAGTTTCTGAGCCACGCGACAGGCATCTAGTTTAGGAGGCTATGCTTTTATTAGAATGTTGTTGGTATTAATTATGCATTTATTAATTGCTAAATTTTATAATGTTCTAAAATTCTTCACTTTATATATATATATAAAGTTGTTTTTATTTATTACTGAGAAAACATTTTCTTTTGATTCTGCCCTTTTACAGCGACCACGGATAATCTTGCAACGCGCATAATTCGCTTGTGGACAGTGTTGCCAGATATGGCGGATTGTTTATTCAATAATTTTGAGAAGTGATATTTGCATAGATATAGTAATAAGACATAGATTGATCATCGAGAGGGGAAAAGTGATACCTTTTTTATCGGGAAAAGACGGTCACTTTACTCTCTTATGGATGTATTTTCCCGAGTGAATATACACGGGAATACACATAGGTAATTTAGGAAATAAAATTTATGCACTAAAAGAGAATGAAAAACTCCAGATACCCCTTTTTATTCCTTTCTTTCTTTCTTTTCGTTTTCCTTTCCTTTTTATTTATTTATTTTTCTTACTATACTCTAGTATACTCATGTCTGTACAAAACTGTCTTTCTTTCGGCATTTATTATTATTATACTTCTTTGAGATAAAAATCGTCTGCATTCATCATGAAAAATAATTTTAATAAATTATTTGTATTGCGTAAATTTGTATAGGATTATATATGGAAGGAAGTCTTGTGGTTTCCACAACATACTAGTAATATATTAAAACTTTCGCAGCTGCTAGCTACATTTAAAAGAATTTTGAGAATTCCATATTATTTACTAATATAAAATCTTAAAAAAATAGTAAAATTTAAAAAGAAGTATTCCATTAAATATGAAAACAGCAATTATCTGGTAATAATAACAAAGCAACTGATTATAAAAATTATATTTTTCATAAATTACTTGAATATAACTTATTTATGGAACCTACCCCATTTCTTTTCATATATTTATTAGAACACTTAAAAGCCGCGCAATATTTCGGCATTTTTAAAATTCATTACGATTTTATTCTATTCCTGTTTTTGAGTTTTAACTCTCTAATGGCTGATGCCAAGAAACTTTTTCGGCATCAAAAATCTTTGCTCGTTAACATGGGGATGATATATCTATATAAATTACTATATCTATGGATATTTGGTATACATATCCGCGTCTGTAATGATCGGTAGATGGCGCTCTCTGAACTGCAGTTGTTAGTAAATATAATAGCCACGTGTATTCATTATTGTTCTTTCTCCGCCATTACATCATGGAAAATCGATTGCATAATATGATGATATGCAGTGGTGTGATAATTTCACCTTAGCCCACCAGAGGGCGAGCATTTCATTACAATCGCGGATAGCCTCTCAATCTTCGAAGTGATTAGGCAACTGTCATAATTAAAAATTATTGTTGATTATTGAATAAAAAGTCCGTCAGATCTGGCAACAATGCTCGCGGATGATCGGGAGCTTATTGTAATAGAATTTTAATGGGAAAGAAGAACAAAATAATTCATTGATTTAAAAGACACACCATACATAAAACTTTCAACAATTTTATTATTATTTTTTGTTTATAGTGTACAATATAAACGATAGAGAGATTAACAAATATCTTAAGAAATGTACTTTTGAATAAAGTTTACAACAAAGTTCTACATAAAAGTTAAGTAATTTAATTAAATAAACAATTCTCTTTAAAAGTAAAACACTTTTTTAAACAAATGTTACGTTTCAATACACTGTTTATTACAGGGGAAAAAAACAGATAAATAAGTTTACAAAAATATATTTTTTAAACAATTTACAATAAAAGCAATGAAATTTACAGTCCAATTCTAACGGCACTTGATATGTGCAAGGGTTAATTTTAATTTTAAATTATCTGGATCCAAATTACAATGTACAAAAATTAACATTAAAGTCCATATAAGCAAACGATTGCTAGTTTAATATTTGCTTGGCAATTATTTATTTATTGTACCTAATTGTAGGAAAATATTTTCAATGAAATTCACTATTTCGAAAATTTTGACAGTGGACTACAGTTATTTGCACTGCAATATAACTATTGTGAAAAATATAGATATTATACTAGAAATTAATTATTAGAAACAACAACATACATAACAAACAAACATATTTTACAAATAGGTTTTGATGTTAATTTCAAAACAGCGATTCTATACAATATACACATTGGCTAAAGTCCGATTTTTCATTCACTGAGAAAATAAATATACCGCCTTTATCTAGAATGAATAAGTAGTCATTTTCTAAATCCCTGAATAAGAAATATAGATTTCCGAACTATGCGCATAAGGCACGCCAATAAACTGAATAGACAAAATGATCGAGAATTTCTAGTATGCACATTTCTAGGTGGTGAGACTATATTCTGGATATTCTGAATATTCTGAATCTTTTGTATTTCGAGAATTCTCGCTTGATTTTCTAGAATTGGGTCATAAACCAAGATTATAGTTGCTGAAACCTACCTCTTGTATGTATTCGCATTTATTTGCAGAGATTTTCAAATAAATTTGTCCTCGAGAATATAGGCAAACGCTCTAGAATTCTAATAGGGGCTTCTAAAACTCGCTTTCAAAGGGGACTAGAATTTATAAGGATGACATGGAACTGTTTTTTCCAGAGTCACAATTTAGATTCTAGATGTCAGTTACAGAATTTTTTCTCAGTGTTAGATAAAATAAGTTCAGGCATATGGACCTTGAATTAGAATTCATCCAAAAATTTTAAGTTTTTTTTTTCTTTTGACAAGATGCTGTCCCAGGTCACACTCATCGGCCTACCCTTTCGGAGTTTTCTGTGGTTTTCTCTGAAACTTGCGTAAATGTAGGCTAGGAACTCTTAGAAAGACCCCCCACGGTGAGCCTTCCACCTACAGGCCCAAGGACCTTGTGAGGTTTGCGTTGACGCAGACCCCATCTTAACTTAGTTAACTTAACTACTTAAGTATTGAATATGAAATTAGCACAGAGACTCAGATATATAAAAATAAAACTAAGAATTTATTCAACTAGAACAATGGTAAGATGATCTGGAATATGTAGCTCAGTTAGTGGATTTAAATTCTTTATCAAATAAATGTATAATAACTAATTTAGATAATTTGAAATATCTCACCCCAGAACAGTAGAAGCATAGAGACGGATGCACTCCTACCGTGACTTTCAACAAATCCGCGGATTCCCGTCTGAATCTATTTTCTATTCACGAATACTCGCACTGAAGCACAAAAACCCTCATCAAGCTACTTAAATTAAGCACAACTTAATCTCAACTACCGAAATATAACTTTATCCAGACTCTAAGCTTTATACTTTGTCGTAGACAGACGTCGGACAAGACTCCACTACACCACACCTTTTACGAAAACCATCTCCATCTTATACCACTTTCTACCAACTTCCCTTCTCTTCATTTCAACCAAACTTTCAAAATCGCTTCCCATTCATCTACCTCTCGCAACTTAATCCCTTCGTTGCAGCACCATGTCGACACAAAACTAATCCGACCCAAAATTTCGCCGAGTCACTGGCGCCGAAGCGATTTAAACATCCCAACTGAATACTTTGCTGGATCCAGCTTAATTTCAGACAAACTGTGGTGACCTTCTACAGTCTCAACCTCACAACCTTAATGTAGTCAAGCGGCCACACACCAACAATAACAACAACATTGATGCCTTTGCTGAGCATGAATTGCTAACGCTCTGGCTTTCAGTTGCTAAGTGCTGGGTTCAAATCTCAGTTCAGGTATGGATGCTCGTTAATTGTTAGGACTACACCTAAAGCTGTAAGTCCTTATCTAAGGAACTTTAATGTGCGCAGAATTGACCGTTGAGTAATACTAAAAATCCAAATTCAATTTCTATATAAAATTGTGACTAGCTTTTTAAATTGTGAAAAATCTCATCATGATTAGGTTACTATAAATTACAGTTACATTTAAGTTCCCGTATTAACTTTTTAAAAAACGAAAGATTGTTTTATCACACAGACTTATAAAAACGTTAAATGTACTTATATTTATATTTCATGATTGTATTCTTGTACATGCATATTATATAATGTACTTGATGATTTCAACCGTTTCATGATTTAGATTTAATTTAAAAGAAACCAATATTTGAAGCACACACAGATGAGAAAATTTTGCGGACGCACGGTTCTGTTTTCTAAGCTGTTATATGAGATGTGACTGGTTTGAACCCACGTCGCGCTCATGGGCCTAGTTATTTAGAGTTCTTCGTGGTTTTCTTCGAAAGACGTGATTTCCAAGGTCCTTTAGAAAGACAACATGGGGTCATTCCGTCAAAGCCTAGGTCCCTAATGCAAACAACTGGCCTTAAACTATACACTCACATCCATTTTTCAGAAGAAAAAAATTAAGAATTTCCTCAAATTTGTCAATCAATGATTGAAGTGAATGATCTCATTTTATATAATTTTAAAAGATCTAGAAATCGTTTCTCTTAAGAAAAAAATGTCAGATAGAGAATTTTTTTTTTTTTTTCTTAATCAAAACGTTCCGGTGTACGTATATTCTATATTAAAATTTTGATTATATATAAACAGTATTTAATCACGTAACTTACTATGAAAGAGTGAAAAATAAATTATATAATAGCCATTGCTAAGGAACGCAGACGACTGAAATGAAAGAATACGCAATTCGAATAAAATTTAAGGAAATGAAATAGAAAAATCAACGGATAAAATTGAAAAATAATAATAATAATAATTCAAAAATCGAAAAAAATTCCATGAGGAGCATCCTTTTATGTGTATGGTACACCCCTCTGCCAAGCTGTTCAACGATCAGTGACATAAGCTTCGGCGCACATACATACAGAGAGAGAGAGAAACACACACAGACACCTTTCATTATTTATATAGATTATTATTCCTTATTTACAGGAATCGCCTTTATCGCCACTCTTTTGAACAAATTACACATTTTGCCCATACTTACGAATAATAATTATTTTATATAATAATAAAGGAAAGAGAAGGCAATGCTTTTCTCATAAAAATTTAATCAAGTGAAAACTTGATGAATTTACATTACAAATAATAATAATAATAATAATAATAACTTTAAAACTGCATTTCAAGCGTTAGCCTAATTTCATAAATTTGCAAAAATTTCTTCCGAAAGTAAAAAGAATATTGCACCACAGAAACACTGTTTTGAAATTAACAAATGTGTCAAAACAGAAATACATTAGTTCCTAAAATATTGCATTTAACTAATTTGTTTGTACATAGATATTGTAACATTATATTAGAGGTACCAATGAATAAAACAATAACTCTAATACACAAAATACATCAAAACTATAATTGAAGACAGCGAAAATGAAGACTCGGTCATTATTACTAAAGTTTATTTATACTGTGTAAAGTCCGAAGTTTCAGCTGCTTCGTATTCTGTAACCATTCTTTTGAACTAACTTCCCTCTTCACACTTACAATCGATAATTATTTTAAAGAAAATAGAAGCTAATTGATCTCATCTCATGAAAGAGTGTTGCCAGATTTTGCTGCTTTTTTTATTCAATAGTCGCCAATATTTTGAGAATTGATACTTGGTGTATATAATAGACGATTAACGTTCGAACTGATTAGCAAACCGAACCGTTACATCTAAAATTTAGTGGTAGATATTGAATGCAGTGTTGCCAGATGGTTGACAGTCAATTTCCCCAAACAGGCTTTCAAATTTCCCCAAATTAAAGGTTTTCCCCAAAGAAATCCCCAACTCAATATCTACTAAAAAGATAATTTTTTTTTTTTCAAAATAAATTTAAAATATTTAACAGATTTAAGTCCAAATTTTCCCCCAAATGATGCTAATTTTTGAAAAAAATCCCCCCCATCCCCCCCCCCCAAAAAAACTGTTATACACACACTAGTTATCGGGAAAATGTTAAATTTGTGTAAATTACTTTAGTGCTGCAGATGCACGCAAGATGTACTTTCATCTTTAGGATAGCCTGAAGATGTCTTGGGGAGAAGGGGTACCTTCAAAAGCCCCTACATGCTAAACAAAACTGTTAGAAGTTCCTGGCGTAGGGACAAATCCCTACAGCTGGTAATGCAGCAAACTGTGGAAAAGTTGAAAAAATCCCTAGATTTCTCTCCAAAAATTTCAAAAAATCCTCGAAATTCCTCACAAACATTCGGTCCTCAAAATTGTCCCCAAAACCCCCCCCCCCCTTAAAAAAAGGGGATAAAATCCCCAATCTGACAACTCTGTATTGAATGAAAAAATTGCAAAATCTGGCAACACTGTCATAAATTTTAATCAATTTAAATTTGTTCTACACAACATACAAAATTGGAGAAGGTGTTGTGAATCTTAACAGAAGCTGAGTTATTCTATAACAATTTTCTTCAAAGTAAAATGTGCAATCTAATTCTTAAAGAAATAAATTTTTAAAACAAATACTACAACATTTCACATGACCTTGAAAGAATTTATTTCTGCCGGGAAGTTTCAGATTAAGAGATGTTGTTATCTGTGTGAATCACATCAATCACAAATATTTGTTCTTACCAATAAGTTAAATCCTTTTGCTGATTAGCACTGATAGAATTGTCTAAAATTACTTAGCTGATAAACCAAATTAACAGAACCAGATATAGTATGTATTACATATATTCCGAGTATACAACTGAGATATAATCATGAGTAAGACAAATAAATTATCCCTTTATTTAATTTTAGGAGTTTTTAATGTCTCATCGTACATGAGATAACATAGTTTAGATACCATTTATCAGCATTTTATGTGCTATAATGTTTTATATTATAATTATATAATTCTAATATTGCTATTTTTAAAAAGTAAAGTTCCTATTTAATAAAAAAATAAAAATAAAATAAAATAAAAAACAGGGGAGGGGGGGGGGGTGGCTAAACCCCTCTTTTTTTTTTTTTTCTATCTGAGTTTTACTTTTCCATGACATGACCCTAAATTAAGTAAAATATCATAAATTTTGGCGCTGTTACTTAATACTAATTATATCATTATCCTCATCTTACACACACACACACACATATATTTAGCATGTTTGATTCTACCAGGCTCTTGTTTACGTTAGAATACAAATAATGCTGTTTTCTTATTCCAACTTGCTTTAATTCATTTAAATTTGACTTTATTTCTTTTTTGGTTTGATTTGGGTGGTCTTTGTTTTTGATTATATTAATTGTTTGAATACTGATATTAAATCATCTTTAAATTTCAACTGTATGTACTGATAATATTATATTTCTACTGTACGTTCTGATTATCTATCTATCTATCTATCTATCTATATCTATCTATCTATCTATCTATATCTATCTATCTCTATATATATATATGTGTGTGTCTGTGTGAGAGAGAGAGAGAGAGAGAGAGTGTGTTATTTTTTCGATAAAGGCAACATAATTTTCATACCAGTCTAATAATTGTTTAAATATAAAAATGTAATAGTAATAGTAGTAAAAATTATGATAAATTATAAATTTGAAGCAAATACATTAAAAAAAAGAGAGAGAAGATTTAAATTTAAATATTAAAAAAAAAAAAAAAAAAAAAAAAAAGCTAATTTTTTAATATAAATTATTGAAAAAAAAATTAAAAAATATTCTTAAAATTAATTTTCAAAATTTTTTTTTATAAACCAATAAATTAATGAATTGTGCGAGTCAGCAAAATGAAAAATAATTAATTAAAAATTAAACCGTTTTAAAAATTGAGATTAATATATATATATAATATTATAAATCTTTGAAAATTTTTGTATTATATTTTCAAGATATCATTCAAGAAAAAAATATATATGTATAATCTATTCATATCAAATATATAAGGGATAAATTAAAATAAATAACATAAAAAAAAGCAATATAAATTTTATAAAACGCATTACTTACTTAATAAATGTAAACATTTAAGATAGCATTTTTATAATAAATTGTATAGGAATTGTGCGAATTCATGAATTAAAATAGAATTTTTAAAATGTATATGAAAAGATAACTTAAAAATAGTTTTATTTATTATTTTTTAATAACAAATTTCTTTGTACAAAATGTAATTTGAGAATGTGTATTTGAACATGTCATTTTAGGAGAAGAAATTCCATAATTTTAAAAATATCAAAATCGAAACATTAATAGAACTTGAGATGATAATAATAATAATAATAATAAAATTAAATTTTGATAGCTAAATAAATAAGTTATTAAAGAGCATGTGCATAAAACTTTAATTGTATTAAAAAGTCTTTTTAATTTATATGAAAATATTATATTAAAAAGTCAATTGTTAAAAATAAATAAATAAACTGAAATATAAATAAATAAATAAATAGTGAAAATAAATTTTGCTCCTTTGTATCCTCAAATATTTTTTGTATAACTATTATACAAATTATTTATTATTATTCTATTTATTTTTTAAAAATGCTTAAATGTAAAAAAAATAAAATAAAAAAAATAAATAAATAAAATAAATAATAATAATAATAATAATAATAATAATAATAATAATAATAATAATAGAATCTCACAATCCGATTAAATAGTATATGAAATTGTATTTAAAAGCTATAAATTTTAACATAAAAATAAATAAAATATTAAACATAAAAAAAGAAAAGACATTTGCATGAAAACAAATTTTAAGATTGAAATAAATAGAAATTTATATAGATTATTTTTCGCATTAGAATAACAAATTAAAAAACTAATTGAAAAAAACAAAAAAGGAAAAAGGAAGAAAGAAAGGAAGAAAAAAGAAAAGAAAAGAAAGGAAAAGGCAAAAGCTTTATAATTCTAGAATTTCAAAATTCAAACAAATGTGAGTTAAACTATAACAAGGTCACAGCGTTTTATTCTTTTTATATCATTATTTTTTAATAATAAACGTTTATTTGATTAATTGTCGAGTTTCTACGATTAAATAATGAAAATAATAATAATAATAATAATAATAATAATAATATCAATAATAGTGGCATTATAAAAAAAAAAAAAAATGTTGAACGCCATGATTTTTGCATAATATAAATTGTAAATTTTAATATCAAAATAACTAAAATATTAAATATTTATATAAGAAGAAGAAAGAAAAAGAAAATAAAACTTCCAGTTCAAAAAGTATATACTTTTTTAAATACCAAACAATTATTTAAAATACGTATGTATATATATAACAAAAATAGTAATGCAAATTTCGCATTCCGAATTTCCTTGAACAACGCAAATTCATCAGTACCCCTAAAATAAATTGAATTTCCGAAATCCAACACGTCTAATCGTATATGTTGAACTTATAAACCCTTCTTGGTGCTTTTACATCTATTTCCGAAACGTACACGTATTTGCCATCGGGTGAAATGGCCAGATCATGGGGTTGATAGAAACCCTGAAATAGAAAAAAGAAACTTTAAAATCAAATCAGAATCATATGTAAATATATTTTCATTCTTAAAAAAAAAGAAAAAGAAAAAAAGGGAAAAAAAGAAAGAGAAGAAAGAGAGAGAATGCAATAAAGCTTTAATTCCACTATCCGGGTACTTATCTGGCTTTCCCATTTACAGTTTTTTTTTTTTTTTTTTTTTAAGGGCGGAGGACTATTAGTTTTAACCCATATTTCACCATCGTCCTAAAAATAGGACACCATGCATAAGTGGTATTTATATAAATTCTTTTGAATATTTTATTTCAAATTAAAAGCGATATATTATTTTAAAGTCCAATAGATACACGTATCCTTATCGTTAGTTTAAATTGACGTTTAATATATATATATATATATATATATTAATTTTTAAAATGACGATTTTTGAAAATTTATTCATTACATTTTCAACACATTATCACTCAAAAAGGTTTTACGTCCAAGAATAACGGACATATAAATTTATTGAGTTAATATTCTACACTTTTGTACTGGTAAAACAATTATATATATAAAAAAAATATATATATAGATGGTCTGTTTTCCTTATATTTCCAACTATCCTAAACCATTGTCCTATTTTTTAAGACAGCCTGTACCGATTAAGCGAATGAAAGGATGGTAAATTTTTTGATTTTGCGTGTATACACAGGCTTAAAGAAACATATATTTAAAATTTTATATAGAAAAAAAAAATATTTTTTCAATGCTTGGTACGATATGGGTTAATCTGGATTTTTTGTAACAAGTTTCGTGTAACACCAAAATAAATTAGAAATGTCAGTCATATCGTCACAAATTCGGTACCAAATGAAAGGCACGATTTTTCTGAATGCAGAGGTGCAAACATGTTTTTCGACACGATCAATAGATTTTTAAAAATTAATTGAAGTATGAAATTTAAGTGACAACACTTAATTTTAATTCATTTCAGTCATTTTAAAAAGTACGTGGCCCAGTTTTACGGTCAAAAAATGAGATTAAAATAAAAATAAAATAAAAACTTTATAGATTGAAATTAATAATCCTCTGTACTAAACTAAATTAAACTAAATTCTATCTTTGACAGATATTTTTATTTATTTTTATTTATTTTTTAAGTTTAATACGCATGCATATTTACATATATGTTAAGCCCCTACCCCCCAATATATATATAAAATAAATAAATAAATAAATAAAAATACAAATAAATAAATAAACGATCGCTATTCATATTTGCATCAATTTCTTGTTGTTATGTTTCGACAAATAATAATCAGAATTATTTAGAAAAATGTAACTGTATTCACCTTTGCGATGATGCTGTCAGGTTCTCTCTTTCTCCCTTCCCATATTATTCAATTAGATTTTTATTGTTTCGTATCATGGGGATATCTCATTTAAAAATGAAGGTTTTCGAATTCTGTTTCATGAATTAAACTATTTAAGCACGTCATCTTTTAGTTTATAGAGTAGTTTATAGAATATATATATATAATAAATTTTAATATTTTATTTCATTTAGTAAACTTGGAACTCTAACTTTCAATCTCCTTTAAAAATAAACTAGCAGGCTTTGCCCGCTTCGCTGGTCATTATATTGAAATGATTTCTCGAAATATCATATCATTAATGAATGATAATATATATATATTGAATTCAATGAAAATCTGAAATCTAAGTTAAAGTTCTCGCTACCGTCGGTAGCGGTTTTTCCGCTCGCCACACTTCACAATATTCCTTTACAGTGCATGTTGCATACACATACCTAACCGACACATTAGAAGCTCGGGATCCTGAGAATATCTGAAGCAGAGTTATGTTTTAAAACGCGCATTTTAGCCCCCCCCCCCCGCTCCGCTCTTAAAGGAAAGAAGGGGAAGGGAATTTCGCGAAATCTATTTATATTATGAGTTATATACATATAACTGAGCCACACATTAAAAATTTCCTATCAAAGAAAATTTACTGCAGAGTTACGCATGAATACATGTTTTTTGCACTGAGCGGTAGGGTGAAATTTCCCAAAATCACTTTGTAGTGTGTGTTGAATACGCGTAAGCAGTCCACACATCAAAAATTGACATAATAAGATAATTTGGAACAGAGTTACTCTTAAAAGTTACTCTTACCCCCCACCCTTCAAGGGGGTGTCAGGGGGAAATTTCGTAAAATCCCTTTACAATGCGTGTTGGGGACGTATAACTAACTCATTCTTAAAAATTAATCTTGCTGAGGTAATTTCTAGCAAATTTACTCTGGGAAACGTGTTTATTGCCTCCCACCCCCCACAAGAAAAGGCAGAGAATTTCGGAAATCCCGTTACCGTGGGTGTTGGATACACGTAAATAAGCCACACATAAAAATTTGTGACTTCAGCTCCTACATATTTCCCCGGGCGAATTTAGCGCAAAATGGGGGGCTCGAATTTGCCCCTTCGTAATCCCCCCCCCCCCCCCAAAAAAAAAAAAAAAAAAAAAAAAATCGAAAACCGCAAAAAAAAAAAAATGAGTTTTTGGAACTATCCCCAAGAAGACGCTTGGCGGTTTCCAATATTTTTGTACTATTATTGGTAGAGTTTTAATCAAAAATCCGTTTTTGCTAAATTTGCCTCCGAAAATCGTTTTTACCTCCTCCCCCCTCCCTTAAAAATACAAAATTTCAGAATCGCAGAAAAACGATTTTTTGGTACTTATGTCTAGTCTCCCCCTCTGCAATTTCTTCACCGTGATATAATTTGGTGCCAAGTTATGCATATAAACGTGTTTTTGCCTTCTGCCCCTCACTGGGGAAGGGGGGGGGGTATTTCGCAAAATCCCGTCTTAGTGGGGGGTCAGAGACCTAAAACTAACCTGCTCACAAATTTGTGACTGTATCTCCCATAGAATCGCCACGGCTGTGTTGAGTCAGTGAATAACTGATTTTACTCTTTTATTCCCCTACCCCACCCCAAGGGGGTAAAGGGGGGACTTTCGAAAAATCCCGTTACAATGGAAGGTGGACACACATAAATAAGCCACACACTAAAATTTGTGACTTTTCTCCTACAGATTTCCCCAGAAGAATTAAGCGCTAAAATGGGGGCTCGAATTTGCCCCCTTTTAACTTCCCCTCCCCCCAAAATCGGAAAATATCAAAAATGAGTTTTTTGGAAATATCTTCAAAAAGACGCTTGGCGGTTTTTTTTTTTTTTTTTTTTTTTTTACATCTTTGAGCTATTACTGGTATAATTTTACTCAAAAATCCGTATTTTGCTAAATTTGCCTCCGAAAATCCTTTATACCCCCTTCCATCCTTAAAAATCCAAAATTCCAAAATCGCAGAAAATGATTTTTTCGTATTCAAGTCTAGTCTCCCCCTCTGCAATTTTTTCACTGTGAAGTAATTTGGAGCTGAGTTATACTTATAAATATGTTTTTGCCTTATGCGCCTCCGAAAATCCTTTATACCCCTTCCCCCCTTAAAAATCCAAAATTCCAAAATCGCAGAAAGTGATTTTTTCGTATTCAAGTCTAGTCACCCCATCTGCAATTTATTCACCGTGAAGTAATTTGGAGCCGATTTATGTTTATAAAGGTGGTTTTTGCCTTCTGCCCCCCCCGGGGGTAACGGGGCTGTATTTCGCAAAATCCCGTCTTAGTGAGCATCAGGGTCTTTAAATCAACCTGCTCACCAAAAATTGTGACTCTGTCTCCCATAGGATCGCCACAACCGTGTTGAGTCAGTGAATCAGTGAGTGAATCAGTGAGTTTACTCATTTATATATATATAGATAAATAAATAGAAAAATTAAATTTATTAAATATAAAATAAATAAAAATAAATAAAAAATGGAAATTGCTCACTAAGCTAAAAGGTGACATGTTGAAAGATTAATATTCAAAAAACAAAACAAAATTCGAAAAACTTCATAAATGAGTGAGACATCCTTTTAATTAAGCAAGAAATTCAGAAAATTTACAACCTTTAAATTAGTACTCTTTTTTTTTTTTTTATATATATCTATCTATCTATCTATCTATCTATATATTATTTATTTATTTATTTTAATTTTTTTTTTTTTTTTTTTGAGTTTTAAGAAAGCGAAATATCAACCAAGTGCATTTTTCATAAAAAAAAAAAAAAAAAAAGAGTTATGAGTAATTATGGAAACAAACTTCTCCGCAGAAAAATATGAGCTTTGACGGCTGGCGAAATTATTGTTTTACGCTGTACGCTTTAACGAGCGCACTCCAAACCAGTTTGTGTAATCAATGACGTCAACAAAGTAATCCGATCTGATATGAGCTTAAGTGAAGTAAACTAACTCGTATTGTTTTACTCTACTCAGATTGTTTTTGATTGTGTCGTGTAAACTTTTTTCATTAATACTTATTTATTACTTCTATTCCTTTTGTATTCAATAAAAGAAAGTATTGAATTCTTAAAAAAATTTCGACTTCCGGTTTTCGACAGATTTACACGTTTTGAAAGGTCTTGGACACGATTTTACAATTTTACTAAAATGTCTGTCGGTCCGTCTGTCTGTGTGTGTGCGTGACAAAAAAATTGTGGCAACTGTATCTCCGGAACTACTGCTCAGAATTGTATATAAAATTACATGCAGATGCACCTTGACCTAAAGTAGAGCCTATAAACTTTTAGTGCCAACCGCTCAACAGATGGCGCTGCTATACAGCGATTTCTGCAATATAAGGAGAGGCTATATCTCAGGTTCTATTACGTATAATCAAATAAAACTTGATATGTAAGAAAGTCATTATGAGACATTATGCTGATTCGATTTGAATGCTTATCGGCCAACAGGTGGCGCTGCTATACAGCGATTTCCGCAATTCAAAGGAAGGCTATATCTCAGGAACTACTGCACAGAATTGCATATAAATTTATATGTTGATGCACCTTGACAAAATTTAGTACCTATCAACTTTTTATGTCAACCGCTCAACAGGTGGCGCTGCTACATAGCGATTTCTGCAATTTGAGGAAAGGCTATATCTCAGGTTCTATTGCGTATCATCAAACAAAACTTGATATGTGAGAAGACCATTATGAGACATTATGCTGATTCAAGTTGGATGTTTACAGGTCAATAGATGGCGTTGCTACACTGGAAATTTCCTCGATAAGGGGAAGGCTATATCTTAACTTGTATTACATATAACTGTACGAAATTTGATGTGTGAGACAACCATTATAAAAATGCATTTTTTTAAGGTGTTATTTATGGACAATAAAAATGTCTTTCTTTGAATATTTAGTTGTAGTTTTCTCTGAGATGAAAATCATTTGCATTCATCATGTTAGATAATTTTAATAAATAATAGTTTTAATAAATTATTTGCCCTTAGTGAATTTGTATAGGGAAATATAGAAGAAAGTCTTGTGGTGGCCACAACATACTAGTTTTTCTAAAAGCTTTTGCGTATTTTTAACTATTTTGCATGTTTGATAAGACAGGTCATTCCATAAAAATTCAAAGAGGTGTGTTGCTGGACCATTTTTGTTTCTGTTGATACTTATGTCCCTTATAGGCACTTATGAGAGATGTTCAAAACAACTTTTAATTTTTCTCTACTATTAACGTCACAGGTCATCAAAACTCGTTCTCCTAGTCAAAAATGGGATTATTAGACCTTTATATTTTGACACAGATCTCTTTGAATTAAATTTTGAGTGCTAATTTTAAATATCAGTATCAAAGTGTGTAAGATAAAGGTGTCACATGCTCAGTTATACAGCTGTACCTTGATAACTAAAATAAATTACAATAGGTCAAATTTCAAGGTCAAACATAAAATCTTTGTTAATTTCGATAGTGACTAACTCTTCTAGGGAACAAAACCTTAAAATAAAATATCACACAAATTAATTTTTGCAATAACACTGATGAGAAAATTTAATTGTAATTGTATAGCATTTAACCCTTTAATGTTTACAGTCCCCTGAAATGTCAGAAAAAGGACAAAAATGACATTTTCAGCCCCCCCCCCCCATAAACGGGTGAAATTAAGAAAAAAATTCTTTTCCAATTTACTATTCCATAAAAGTACTACACACTGAATATATTGTTTTGTCCTTTAGATTTAAAAATATATATATAGTTACTCTAATTCGCCTAATTTGGCTGGTTACCACACACTAAAGTAGAAAAGAAAACACTGGAATTAAATAATTTCAGATTAGTTTTTTTTAGGACTGAGGGCCTATTACTCTCAATCTGGGATTTTTGCGTTGTCGATTTCGATAGTTGGAAATTTTTCGAAATCTAAAATTTATCGAAAATATAATTGAATAATTTGAAAGCGATGTTATAATTTGAAAAAAGAAAAAAAAAAAAAAAAAAAAACTATTAGTCCTCCGTCCTAAACTAAATTCTGCTTTTGCCAGAATTTCATCAAAATCTTTTTTTTTTTTTTTTTTAAATTATTATTGAAAGAAAAAGAAAAGAAAATTAATAATAATCAGTATCGTTACAAGCGATATCGAAAAAGTTTTTTTTTAATAATTTTGAATTAGGAAATAAAAAGTGCGCGCGAAATAATATGAAATAAAAATAAGTAAAAAAATGAATTGAATGATTTAAAGTTTTTGTTTTTCGGGGGCTGCTCATGCATATAAAAAATGCGTATTAAAACGAATCGAAGAAGGAAGCGAAATAAGTATTGAGTTATATTACGATAAATACGATATATTAGACCTATCGTCCAGGGTTAGTAGGCATTTTCGTTGAAAGAAATAGTTTTTTCGTTCGGTGGAACTTGCACATTAGTCCCTTGAGGTACAACTTTCACTTTAGTCCCGTCAGGTACAACTTGCACATTAGTCCCCCCCCCCCCCCACTTTTTTTTTTTTTAATGTCAGCTCTTTAATTTTTATCATAACTCAATTTTAACTGAAAAATATGAGGTAAGCCTTGTTCTTTACGTATCCAAATTTTAAGAAATTTTATAAAGTAAGAAATTTTTTTATTTTTTTATTTTATTTATTTTATTATTATTTTTTTTAGGACTGAGGACTATAAGTCTCAATCTGGGATTTCTGCGGTGTCATTTTTTGATAGTTGGACATTTATCGAAATCTAAAATTTATCGAAAATATAATTGAATAATTTGAAAGCGATGTTATAATTTGAAAAAAAAAAAAAAAAAAAAAAAAAAAAAACTAATAGTCTCCGTCTTAAACTAAATTCTGCTTTTGCCAGAATTTCATCAATTTTTTTTTTTTTTTTTTTTTTTTTTTTTTTTTAATTATTAAAATGAGATTTATAATAATGTAAAATTACTCTAATGAAATTATAATTAAACAGTAAAAATTTTTACTCCTATTTTATAAATTTTTAAACATTATTCCATAAATATATTGAAAATTGGTTGTAAAAAATAAACAAAAAGTATTGCTCACTTTTAATTTCTAATTATTTATAAATAATTAAACATTTTTTAAAATTTGGTTTTTTAATATATACACCCCAAAGCAGAAAAATAAAGAATGAAAAGTCATTGCATATTTATACATTATAATAATAATTATAATACCTCCTAATTATGTCATTTCAGTATATAATCTATATACTGAAATGACATAATTATGAAAAATCATTGACAATGATAGAGAGATTCCAGTGACTTTATTTTTATTTTATTATTATTATTATTATTTTTTAATTATTATTATGCACACTTTTTTTTATACTTTTTACTGTTGGACAATACTTTTATTCTGAGTGTACTTAAACTCATTGGAATAAAACAATGGTTAGCTCTTGTACTGGGAATTTTTTTGACAGAATCAAATCTTTCCTTAAGCATTGTTTTGGAAAATGCAATACTGTGTGCTTACATATATGAATTCAATGCCTGTAACAGCAGTAGTGCAGAAATCAGGGTTGCCAACTTTTCAAAAACAGTTTGAGGAGTATTCAGAGAAATTTTGAGGAGCATTTTGGCTACTTTGAGGAGCAATTTTAAAAATACATTAAAAAAAAAGAAAGAAAGAAAGAAACCACTAACAAACATAAATTAACAACAATAATATGAAATTAAGAAATATTTATTGATAATCAAATATATTTAGCAAAACAGTGAAGAGAGATAAGAATGGGAAATGCGATTAAGTCTGAATATAAGCTTAAAACCCCAAAAGTAATTTGTTTTTTGCACAATGGCATATTTTCCATACATAAATAAAGACAATATATGAAAGCAGATTATTCAGTTACATAAAAAAAAAAAAAGAAAGCACGAAGGGGAAGAAAAAATTAAATTTCCAACAATTTTCATGAATGTCAAAATAATTATTATACTATCACATAAAAATCTAAAAACAAAATCTCCGATATTCATATAAATGTGTAAATGATCTCATCTCTGAGTCAACTCCCTCTAATCTGCATAGCTTGGGACCATATGTTTTGTAAACTTTAGAATTTTGCAGACTATTGGTCATAATTTGTTTACTTATTTCCCCCCCCCCCCCAGATACAAATGAAGATATAATAATAAATCATTAATGCTTTAAGTGAATGATAAATGCATAATTATTTCAAATAAATCTTAAATAAAGCGTTGTCAATTGGCCTTAAAGTTCAGTAGCTTTGAATCCATTATTTTTATCGATAAATAATTAAAATAAACAATTTTTTTATAAAGACCTATTAAGCATTAAGATAACTGAAACATTGATATAGTTTAAATGAAAATCAAAACACCGCATAATCATAGCATTCGGTTTCTTTCTTCCCCCCTTTCAGCTTGTGGTTTTAATTAAACACTCCCTTAGCTAATGTAAACAAATACTACTTGTTCCCGTTCTGAGTCAGCAATATTTCGATTACGCAATGCCTAGCACTAGAATGTTTTCTTTCTTTCTTTTTTTGTCTTTACTATTTATTTATGAGTATTGTACGGTGAAGCGTGTGGTTCTTCAAAAAAAAAAAAAAAAAAAAAAAAAAAGGAAGAAAAAAGAAAAATAGTTTTTTTTTTTTTTTTTTTTTTTTTTTTCGGTGTCTGCCACTATTCAGTTTTATGTATTTAATAAAAAATATTTAGTCAGGTGGTCAAGACTGAATTTGCGGAGCATAAACATTACTTTGCGGAATTGCGGACTTTTTAAATCTTTTCGGAGAAACTCCGCAGAAATCGGAGCAGTTGGCAACCCTGAGAAATTATACATTTCTGTTGGAATTAAAATATGATTTTCTGTAGTTCTTTGCAAGCTGGCCTTTGTAACAATTCTTTTTACAGTTCCTCCGATTCCGTCACACGGTCCTTTACCGTGTGATGTTGCATAGAAATGCCATTCAGCATTCAAGTTAAAATCTTTTTTATGGTGGCATAAATGAACAAAGTTCTTTCTATTGTTATAATGTGCACTAGCACCATCTGTAAAGTAATATATATATTTTTTCCACATTAGGAATAGTAGATTTTACAATATGTAGTACTTCTTTTCGAAAAGCATAAACTGCTGTTGCAGTGTGGCTCAATAACTCGCTTATTACACAAATGCTGTTTGTTTGTAAATCATTAATGGTATCCTTGTAATAAATTAGAAAAGGGTGTAAAGCAGCTTTACGTACATTGTCTAATGATAACTTTGTATTTCGTCTTGTACAACAAAATTAAAATTTTCAGAAAAATCTCCTAGTATTAAACATTTGTTTGTATAAACAAAAAATCAAGGGAGGATTAAAATAAGTGGACGATTAAAATTGTGATGGCATATCTCCGGACTGTGTCTAAAGGTTTTATAACTGATTACAAAAATAACTAGTATGTTGTGGCCACCACAAGACTTTCTTCTATATTTTCCTATACAAATTCACTCAGTAACAATATTTAACAAAAAAAAAAAAAAAAATTCTAAGTTTTTTTTTTTTTTTTTTTTTTGTTAAAAGTAAAAAATAAAAAAAAAATAAATAACTCTTTTTTAAACTATCACAGATTTATAGTTCAACCATTCCTTTTAAAGGTATTGACGAGACCTTTCGAAAGATACCCATCTTGAGAATTTAACCCTACCGGTGGGGTACTTCCCCCCCAGGGGGGGGGGGGAACCGATGCCCCTGCATGTACAAAAATTTTTTTCCAGTTAACTACTACTATTATCAATAATTCATATTTCTACGACATTTTGTCCTATACTGCCATGTTAAAAGCTTGTAAAACAAGCCATCACAGCGCCACCTATTGAGCGATTGATCCCCAAATCTAATCAGCACTAGTTTATGTCAGGGTGCAACTAAATGCCAAGTTTGGTTAAATTGCATCGATTTGTTCGTGAGATACAGCGTCCACAAAAAACATGATACACACAGACAGACAGACATTTTCTAAAAAATATCAATTCGTGTTCAGGACATCCCAAAACGTGTAAATCCCTCAAAAAATGGAGGTCGAAAATTTTGACGAATCCAATACTTTCTCTATATTACATATAGAAGAAAGTAAAAATTTAAGCAATTATTTTATTTATTTACTTTTAATATAAAGTCTTTGGAATTGTGACTATTTTAACGTCGTATGGGTGACAGAATGTGACCTCATAGATGCAACAAGGGAAAACAAATTGTCATCCATGGTACAAACTCTCACACACACACACACAAAAAAAAAAAAAATGCATGAATTATTTTAATTGAAAAAGCATCTAATAGTAAAAACTCATTGTCGAATATTAAATGCAATCGTAGAAAACAGTGCAATTTCAGGGGAAAACATTGGTCTTTTGTACAAAATTAAATTCTGTTTAGGACAGAATTTTAATTTTTGAATTGCGCGAGAAAAAAAAAAAAAAAAAATGAAACAGTTGATTCCCTATGTAGCATTATTTGTTTATTATTATTAAAATTTTATAAATGCAACAAGAGATATACTCACTTCATCAGGACCCCACAACATTTTCGGCGTTCCAGATTCCATATCTATAACCATTCCGTGATTGGATGAAACAGACTGAATATTTCCCCATAGATCTGGGCCGTTGACAGCAAACAGTTGTTTACCTAAAAAAGATTTGCCAGTTTTAGACATTTCTCAGAAAAATTTTATAGTTAACTGATTGAAAGTTCAAGCTCATAAACACTCTTTCTGTATCATCGCTCTCGTGTTACAAGATTAAAATTTCTATTGAAAGAAGTTTTTACCCTTCGTATACATGTATAGGGAGGTTAAAGGGAAGGCGTGAGTACAATATATACTGGGCCACAAAATTTATGTATAGTCGGGAGAAAAAAAAATCTGGAGTGACTGCACTCGACTTTCCGAACATTGAGTAATTAACAGTTTTGCAGATAAAGTAAAGAAAGAGGAGTTGTTAAACAAACAAGAGAGAGAAAACCATAATATGAGTATTTTTTTCCATATATTACACGATGTTTCATTTAACGCTACTGAACTTTGAGTCCATAGATTATAGTGATAAGGAATTTTTCGTTGTGTCCCTGTAAAAACTTATAAACGCTAGATTCACCAAAATGCTTATAGTTAGTGCAACAGTGGTTTATAATATTCATATAAATTTTCAGCTCAATTGAATGAGGCGTTTAGATGCTATCGCACTTTTAAAAATTGGGTCCCATAGGACATAATGGTAAAGAATTTTTCTTTGTGTCCCTGTAAAAAAACTGTAAGTGCTAAATTCACGAAAATCAATAGGGTTCGTACTATGGTGACTTACAATATACGTACCAACTTTCAGCTTATTCGAACAAAGCGTTTAAACGCTAGCGTGTTCTCTCACAGACATACACACACACACGTACACACACATACATACACACACACATACATACATCATCGTAAAAATAGTGATAACGGACTCAGGGGACCTCGAAACGTATAGAAACATCAAAATCTCAAATTCGGATTTTTGACATAATTACAATACTTTCCTCACTATAGTGTTCGGAAAGTAAAAAAGCTATAAAGGATAAGCTCACAATGTCAAACATTTATTTATCTATCTATCTATCTATCTATATATATATATATATATATATATATATATATATATATATATATATTTTTTTTTTTTTTTTTTTTTTGTCTCTCTCTTTATGTGGTGTGTGTTTTAAACAAAAACATTATTAAAGCGAATATTAAATAGTTTGAACCCATAGACTACGTGATATTCTTTTTATCTCAAATAAAAGAAAAAAAAAGTAAACTATAAGTCATACACTCATGCAAATTTGTACTGTTCTTGCGATGATCACCTGTAGACATGCCTATCACTTCATACATTAATCAAATATGGAGTTTAGATGCTAACGAATCTCAAAAAAATTCTAGTTTGGAGTTCGTAATAATAAAGAATCTTTCTTCGTGACCCTGTAAATAAACAAAATTTCTCCACTTATCAAAATCTATAAAAATCGTGTGATGGTGACCTATAACATGCTTAACCATTTTTAGTTCGATCGAATACGACGTTTAAATGCTATCGCAATTTAAGTAATCTGAGTCCACAGGTCATAATAATGACTAATTTTTCTTTGTGTTTCTGCAAAAGAACTATAAGTCTTACACTCATCAAAATCTACGCAGTTAGAGCAATGTTGATCTATAACATACCTAGCAACTTTCAGATCATTTAAAAAAAAAAAAAAAAGGATGATAATGAAGAAGAAGAAGAATCGTTTAGACATTACAGTATGCATTCACATACATACATTATCTTCGTAAATATAGCAAAAATGAACTCGAGACACCTCAAAACATATAGAAAGATATACAAAAATCTCAAAGGTAATTTTTTTCATGATTACAATACTTTCCTTACATTCCTTACGTGTATGGTCGGAAAGTAAAAAGAAAGAAAACCGCATCACCCGATGTTTTAATTCCCCGTCATACTATAGGTATGAAAAAATATTAGCAAAAATTTTCCACATCGTTTTTCTTTGACGTTTTCGCATGTTTTGAAGTATATGGGAAATCCAAAATCATAAATTCGATGTTGTATTTGTCTGTAGGTTAGTTTGTTAGCTAGTTAATTCGTTCGTTTGTTAGTTAGTTCGTTAGTTAGTTTGTAAGTCTGTGTGGACAATAACTCAGAAATGAACGACCGTAAAGTGGCCAAGTTAGTTTTAAAATATCACTTATGATATTAGCAAGAAGCTTACTTGTTTTCAACAGTATAACTTGAAAACTTTATAAGTTATTCCAAATTTTACTACTTTTTTTTTTAACGTTATGAATAAGGAAAAATTTCCCATAATGAAGTTAATTTCCATCGTAATGATGTTGGATCAGTCTTAACATATCCTTTATGATGCTCGCTGGAACGTCATTAATTATAAACATTCTACGTTGTAACCTTCGTAAGCTATTAAAAATGATGTTTTTTTAACACGTAAGAATAGGTCAAAATTTTGCATAATGAAGTTTATTTCCATCATAATGATGTTGGATCAGTCTAAACACATAATTTATGATGCTAGCTAGAGCATCGTTAATTATAAACATTCTACGTTGTAAACTTCGTAAGTTATTAAAAATGATGGTTTTTTAACACGTAAAAATAGGTCGAAATTTTGTATAATGAAGTTAATTTCCATCGTACTGATGTTGGATCATTCAACACATCATTTTTTATGCTAGATGGAACATCATTAATTATAAACATTCTACGTTGTAAACTTCGTAAGTTATTAAAAAATATTATGTTTTTTTTAAAACGTAAAAATGGGTCAAAATTTTGCATAATGAAGTTAATTTCCATCATAATGATGTTGGATCAGTCTAAACACATCATTTATGATGTTAGCTAGAACATCGTTAATAATAAACATTCTACGTTGTAAACTTCGTAAGTTATTAAAAATTATGGTTTTTTAACACGTAAAAATAGGTCAAAATTTTGCATAATGAAGTTAATTTCCATCATAATGATGTTAGATCAGTCTAAACACATCATTTATGATGCTAGCAGGAACGTCATTAATTATAAACAGTCTACGTTGTAAACTTCGTAAGTTATTAAATATATATATATATATATGTTTTTGTTTTTAACACGTAAGAATAGGTCAAAATTTCGCATATTGAAGTTAATTTCTATCGTAATGGTGTTGGATCAGTCTTAACATATCATTTATGATGCTAGTTAGAACATCATTAATTATAAACATTCAATGTTGGTAAACTTCGTAAGTTATTAAAAATTATGGTTTTTTAGAATAGGTCGATAAGAACAGGTCGAAAATTTGCATAAGGAAGTTAATTTCTATCGTAATGATGTTGGATCAGTCTTAACATATCATTTATGATGCTAACTAGAACATCATTAATTATAAACATTCTACGTTGTAAACTTCGTAAGTTATTAAAAATTATGGTTTTTTAACACGTAAAAATAGGTCAAAATTTTGCATAATGAAGTTAATTTCCATCATAATGATGTTGGATCAGTCTAAACACATCATTTATGATGCTAGCTAGAACATCATTAATTATAAACATTCTACGTTGTAAACTTCGTAAGTTATTAAAAATTATGGTTTTTTAACACATAAGAATAGGTCGAAATTTTGCATAATGAAGTTAATTTCTATCGTAATGATGTTGGATCAGTCTTAACATATCATTTATGATGCTAGCTGGAACGTCATTAATTATAAACATTCTATGTTGTAAACTTCGTAAGTTATTAAAAAGTTATGTTTTTTGTTTTTAACACGTAAGAATAGGTCAAACTTTCGCATAATGAAGTTAATTTCCATCGTAATGATGTTGGATCAGTCTTGACATATCATCTATGATGCTAGCTGCAACGTCATTTATTATAAACATTCTACGTTGTAAACTTCGTAAGTTATTAAAAAATTATGTTTTTTTTTTTTTTTTTTTTTTTTTTTTTTAACGTTTTTAACACGTATGAATAAGTTAAAATTTCACATAATGAAGTTAATTTCCATCGTAATAATGTCGGATCGATTTTAACATATTTATGATGCTAGCTGGAACATCATTAATATTCTACTTTAGAAACTTCATAAGTTACTAAAAATTTATGATTTTTTTAACACGTAAGAATAGGTCAAAATTTTTGTATGAACGTACATTACGAGGATTATTGTATTTGAAATAGTGTGAAACAGTATGAAAACCAAAATAAGAAACTGACACCAATAAAATTTATCAGCAGATTGAGATAAGTAAAATGTATCGAATCATAGATTGTGTAGCCTAGTGGGTGAGGTTTTTTAACCTTCACCGCCATGTTTAGTTATCGGCCGAATTCTTTTCACTTGAGATGATTATAGTATGCAATATAGTAAAAATTGGTGAGAAAAAATATGTGATTGGGAGCTGAGTAGCGTCCACCTATGTCAACTAGTTTTTTTTTCCTTTCTTCAAAAAGTATTTTTGAGAGAAAAAAATTAGTTCGTTTCAGTAAATAATCCCGATGTTGCACTAATATAAAATTCAATTAATTATTTGATAACGAAAATATGCGAACTAAATTTTATTTCCATAAGTTTGTTTAAAAGTTACGTGGGGGAAAAAAAAAAAAAAAGAAAGAAAGAAAGACAGAAACCAGTGTTTGTTTTTTTCTATAAAATTCGTTATGTAATAATAATAATTTTTTTTTACCGTGTTTTGCCATTTCTACATGAATGAGAAAATAATAATAGACAATTATTAAGATTACGCAAAAAAATATTTTTCGGAGAAATTTTTGTTTCAATTCTGTACAAAATTAAAAATGCATTATATTTTCTGGATCTTTATATTGCAGCTGGATAAAAATGCAAAAAAAAGAAAAATGCTTTTTAAACAGTTATGAAGGTTAATGCATTCAAAGAATTGATTTAAAAGAGTCCATATAACGTATTGTTATAATTCATAAACGTTTGAAGTATTCACATCATTATCCAGTCTACAGCTAAAATATTTCTACGAATAAAATAATTATTTTTCGAAGAAAATAATGATTTTACGCTTTTCCTGAATCAATCAAATGTATGTTTTTCAGAACAATTGCGAAATGTATATAAAAGAATTTTTTCCCCCTATTTCTAAAGAAACTGTTTTACAACAATAATAAATATTATTATTATCTAGTTATTAAAATTTTGTTTTTGGAACTATTACTTTAAAACGAGAAAAGGAAATTATGAAATATACGCAAAAAGATTATTATTACTTTCCGAACACTATAGTGAGGAAAGTATTGTAATCATGTCAAAAATCCGAATTCGAGATTTTGATGTTTCTATACGTTTTGAGGTCCCCTGAGTCCGTTTTCACTATTTTTACGATGATGTATGTATGTGTGTGTGTATGTGTGTATGTGTGTATGTTTGTGAACACGCTAGCGTCTAAAGGCTTTGTTCGATTAACCTGAAAGTTGGTACGTATATTGTAAGTCACCATAGTACGAACCCTATAGATTTTGGTGAATCTAGCACTTATAGTTTTTTTACAGGGACACAAAGAAAAATTCTTTATCATTATGGCCTATGGGACCAAAATCTTAAAAGTACGATAGCATCTAAACGCCTTATTCAATTGAGCAAAAATTTTATACCCATATTATAGGTCACAGATACTCAATCTGTATAGATTTTGGAGAATCTAGCACTTATAGGTTTTTTACAGGGACACAAAGAAAAATTCTTTATCATTAAGGCCAATGGGGCCAAATTTTTAAAAGTATGATAGCGTCTAAACGCCTTATTAATCTGAGCAAAAAAATTGTACACATGTTATAGGTCGCATTTGCACCAACTGTATAGATTTTGGTGAATCTAGCACTACAGTTTTTTTACAGGGACACAAAGAAAAATTCTTTATCATTATGGCCTATGAGACCAAATTTTTAAAAGTGCGATAGCATCTAAACGCCTTATTCAATTGAGCTGAAAATTTGTATGAATATTATAAATCACTGTTGCACTAACTATAAGCATTTTGGTGAATCTAGCATCTATAGATTTTTACAGGGACAAAACGAAAAATTCTTTATCATTATGATCTAAGGGCTCAAAGTTCAGTAGCGTTAAATAAAACCTCGTGTGATATATGGAGAAAAAAACACTCTATTATGGTTTTCTCTCTTTTGTTTGTTTAGCAATTCCTCTTTCTTTATTTTATCTACAAAACTGTTAGTTACTCAATGTTCGGAAAGTCGAGTGGAGTCACTCCAGATTTTTTTTTCTCAGACATTAAATAGAAGAAATAATTGAATTGGTAAAAATATTCGATTTCCGATTTTCAATGGATATATAGATGCTTCGAGAATTCTTGAATGCTATTTGATCCTTTTTAGAAAAAGACTGTCATTCTGTCTGTGGGTCTAGATTAGAACTCCTACACTGATAGGCTGACGCATCCGCCATTTTCTAGCCTACAAGATCGCCTGACGATTTATTATTGGTGATTTTTCGGCAATAAATTGCACGAATAACTCCAGAAAAGGGCACCGCCTGTTTATATTTTCTTCTAATCCAGAAAGAAGGAAAAACTGGATTATAAATTGCAGAAGCAACTCGTGGATACCCGGAGCAGAAGCACAACTTTGTAGCGCAAGCTTTCTCTCATTTTCAACTTATTTCATTTTATTTTCAAAGTTCTTTGACAAATTTAATATGAATGTACAGTTTTTTTAAATTATTGTTTTTAAATTGTTTTTAAATTAACTTTAAAATTACATTACTTTTAAAGTGAAGGATTGCAGTTTTGAGAATGTTGGCGATGTTCTTAAAATTGCCAACTTGTTTGTTTCGTGATAAGTTCTAGCTCACATGATATGTGTAGAAGTTTAAAGGCGATAACAACGCTAATCAGGTAACCTAGCTTATTACCTATCTAGCTTCTACCGCCAATGTTATCCCAGATGGGCTGGAAAATGGCGGACACTGCGCCAGGAGCCTTAGTCTAGATGTGTGTGACGAAATTCGTCTGGTAACTCTAGATCAAGAACTAACGAACAGAATTTCCTGAAAAGTTCAAATTAGTTGCACCTTGACATAAACTGGTGTCTGTCAACTTTTCGTATATATTTTTCAACAGGTGACATTGCCGTCGAGTTTTTCATCCTAATCTTTAATAGGGTGGTATAGGACAAAATTTCGTTTAAATGCATAAATTGAGGATTAATTTAACCAATCATGTGGAACTGAAAAATTTTGCTTGTTTAGTAATACTCAACCAGGATATATTTTATTATTATTATTATTATTATTATTATTATTTTATTTATTTATTGTATATGTAGTTTATCCCCCCCCCCTCCTTCCCGGAAATTCCGCCACACTATTGTAAAAAGGTAATTTTACAATTTAACAGTCCAAAATACATGCAGTTCTCGGCTGATTTTTTACTTTCTCTTACTCATAAGGTAGAGAAAGTATTGTTTTAGGGTCAAATTTTCGAAAGGGAGTTTTTGTTATATTTACATGTTCTGAGGTCCCCTGAATACGAAAATTATGTTTTTAGCAAATGAACTGTGTGTCTGTTATCAGCATATCTCAAGAACAAACAGTAGCAGAAATTCCAAACTCGGTATTCTAAATGTATATCATATAGGGATGCTACAGTAAGCTTTTCGTTGAGATGAATCAAATGGTTCGTGTACAGGGACACTCAAAAGTATTCAAATATATTACGTCTATGGGGGAAATCGCGCAGGTACGTAGAGTTCAACATCTATAGACTGCACTAAACCAAATGAAACGAATATATAGTTTTTGTAATAGAGATAGTCAACTGGCAAAATTTTTTTTGTGTATGTAGGAGCCTCGCCTCCCCCCCCCCCTGGGGGGGGAAGTCCCCCTCGAGGGGAGTAAATATTCATGATGGGTATGTTTCAAAAGAGCTCGCCAATAACTTTAAAATGAACCATCGGCCTGCGATAATTTAAAATATAGTTGTCATTTTTTTTCCTTTTTAACAAAAAAAAAAAAAAAAAAAAAAATGTAATATCGAGAATAAATTCAACTTTTTTTTATATTTAGTGTTATACTACTTCTTTAATACGGAAATCGTCTGCATTATCATAAAAGATAATTTGTTTAAATAATAATTTGAATAAATTATTTTTTAAAAATATAATTATTTTTTAATAACCGAACTAAATTTTATATAAATGTAGGGGCATTAATGAAACGGGGGTTTGAGGGGGTCGGTAGCCCCCTCACACAGAACTAATTATCATATAAAACTCTTCCGAAGCCTAATTTAAATTGTTTAACATAGGTTTACATGACAGTACTCGTCATCTTACCTCTTAATCTCCAACCTGTATTTATATTATTAAATTTCAGGGTAAGAGAAAGTCGTGTGATTGACACACCAGATTATTTTACCTGGGAAGCGCCCCTGATGGAGAAAAATTAAAGTAATTTGGCAATAAATCTTTTGTTAAACGTATCTCTCTGCTTTTCAATGAAACCCGCATTGTGTTATGGTCAATACTTTTTGAATAATATTTTTTTTTTTTTTTTTTACTTCTGGATCAGCCGGTAAATACATTATTTCAACGAAGCCCTTAGGTTTCGTTAAAATAATGTAGAAGTAATGATTGTCGAGTTCGATCATAAGTAGCGCTCATTGGTCTAAACATTCGAAGTGTTCTGTAGTTTTTTTTCTTAAACTCAGTTAAATGCTGGCTAGAACCACATAGGAAGACACTCCCCCCTCCCCCCCCCCCCACACACACACGGAGGGCATTCCGACCTGGCTTAGGATCCTCTTGTAGTCTGTTGGTCTTAAAACCTACACCATCACCACTGATCTAAAAAGGGGACGTCCATTAATTACGTGAGGCGGTTTTAACGATCTTTTGATCCCCCCACCCCCTGGTGAGATTTCGTGAGATTTGGCAAGACCCCCTCCCTCCTCCCCTAATATCACGTGAGATTTTTCAAAATTCGTACTTTTACTGTATTAGTGTTGGATTTATTCGAAAAAACACAATTTGCTTTATTATTTTTATTAAAGACTAGTTAAGACTGGTTTTTTTTAAGATTGCATAGATGTGCATAGATTTTGTGTGGCTGGCCGGTGGCGCCTAAAACAATTGAAAGGCTAATGTGCTGCTTCGCGGCGTTCGGATAGCCATGATGAATATCATCGTGTCAGATTTTGCCGTATCTAAGTCAAGAAACATGTTTTACTTGAATTTAACTCAATTTTCTCGCATTTTTACACTGTTTTTTGCGGAAAAAAAAAATACGTGATATTTGCCGAGACCCCCCCCCCCTCTCCCCCACGTGAGATTGGTTGAGATTCGGCACGACCCCTCCCCCCCCCCCCCTTAACACCTCACGTAATTAACGGACGCCCCCAAACTTACCGTCTCCAAACTTATTCAAATTCCTAAGCAAAAAAAAAAGTAAACGATGTTTTGACACTTTATGTATTTTTTTTTAAATGGTTAAACGATAACAACTCTAAGTTACAAAATTGACGGTTCTTACAATACTCTTAATTGGGTCTCCCCTATCATGATCATGGTGATATGGGATTAATTTTCTAGAGACATTAATATTTACCCTTTCCACTATAAGCTAAATTAATGTCCAATCGAATATTAAACATAAATTCCAAGTTCCTCTAGAACCCTAGCCCAGTATATTTATGCGATAGTATTTCCCTGATTGTCAACTTATAACTATATGACACTTAACAAACAATAATTTTTTTTAAATCAAAATAATTTGCTGTTTTCCGCAAATTCCTATGCACTTACTGTCATTCACTACAGTATGTTTTTGAATCTCAAGCTAATAAAAAATGCGCCTCCATTTTAAGGTAAATATAAGCTTTTTCATTTGTCTCTCCGTGGCTCAGGTGGTTATAGCGCCATGTTAGTAACGCGGTGGTCAAGCGTTCGATACCCCGAAGGTCCGAAGTGTTAAATTTTGCAGATAATTAGTAGAAAAGATGTCAAATGATAAAAGGAAATTTTAGCAGTAACTAATAACCAATCATAGCAATGCATCGGTCAATGGATCAAATGTCTCAGAATTTTTTTTTTTTTTTTTTTTTTTTTGGTGATTTGAACCACGACCGGTTCACGAGATACATTACGCTGAACGACTTTGATCAACACCCCCTGTAATAATGCCGCCGAGCTGAGCTTTACGTCACTGAAGATCGGCCGATTACGTCCAATCCCCACGATCCAACATATATTATAGGAAGTGCTGATTGGATAAAATCGGCCGATCTTTCATGACGTAAATCTCAGCTCGGAGGCATTGTTACAGGAGGTGTTGCTTTGATCCAGACCGGTTCACGAGACTGGACGCATTGATCCACGACCTGTTGGATCGATCCTGGATCGGTCTTAAGTACAAATTCTTTTATTAAGTACAAATTCTTTTCCGCTGAAATTTATCATTTTACCTTAATACAGAAAAAATTGCAAAATCATAACTTCGAAAAGATTTATGTGATAGGATACATTAAGAATTTGGGTTTTAAAAGTTTTTTTTTTAAATAGATTATTAGAACATGTACTACTTACCCCTCGCATCTATCGCAAACACCCGTCCGAGGCCTTGTCCATCGATACTTGTAAGGGGCATTCCCGGTATCGTGCCATCAGTGCCAGTGGCATAGCAAAGTATCCGGGAATTCTCTCTGTCGGCTACGCATACAGCATCGTGTTCGGGTATCAAGGTCAAACTATGAGGTATACGCATACCATCTGAAACAAAATAAATAAATAAATAAATAGACTACTCTAAAAGAAAACATATATTGTAAAATGTTTGAAAAAACCCTGAAACTATTTAATAGCATAACAAAACGTGTGAATTCCATATCAAATCTAAATAAGTTATCTTGCACTTTTTCTTTTACAACAGCTTAAGAACGTTTAAGCTTATCTGTGAGAAGATCGTGGACATAGAAAAAATCAGTCAATTTAAAAAGACAATTGTTGTAAGTTATGACAGTTAAGTTACTGTGTACGTTACAGCTTTTTCTCTAAAGCGAACTTTATAGTGGCCGTTCAGTTCCGCTCTCTGCAAGCACTGAGGTAGAATGTAAGGAGTGATAACTTCGTACTGAATAAGAAATTGAATTTAACTTAATTGGAAGTTATCACTCCTTGCATTATAGCTCACAAGGAAACATTCAAAAGGTGTCGTCTTCAAAAAATATTGAAAAAAAAAAATATATATATATGATTCTACTCTTCATAAAACACCAGAAAGTGAAAAAATTATCGTCTGAAATGAATTACAGCGACCACAAAAAATTATCAAAATTAAGCATATTTAGCGATTTTCCACTGTTAGGCGATTGATTTTGAGTACTTGGCGGAGAAGCGAAACACGGTTCTGTTCGTACACGGCAATCTCGGTGATAGCGAACTTACCTAACAGCGCTAAATCGCCAAAAATGCTTAATTTTGATAATTTTTTGTGGTAGCTGTAATTCATTTCAGCCGATAATTTTTTCACTTTCTGGTGTTTTATGAAGAGTAGAATCACATATATTTTTTTTCAATATTTTTTGAAGACGACACCTTTCGAATGTTTCCTAGTCAGTTCTTGCGGACAGCGGAACGGAACGGCCTCTATAAAGGTGCCTTAAAAGTGTTAACTACGTTACAGATGGAATTAGAGTGCAGCGAATAAATAGTCTTATATCAATAATTACGAGCAAACAAATCTTAATAGCCTGGTATTGCCAACTCGCCAAAGTCTCCTATCCATTTTTTACAATCGTCTAAATGTTTTATATTACTGCGAACTGAAATTATATTATTACAAGAAATTGATTCAATTTCAAGAATAAATGATGGAGGAAGCTTTAGCTCATAAAATATAGTCATTTTACAAAATAAAGTCATAATACAATAAAGGACGTATGAGACCCAGCAACTTAAAAAACAACCAATTTTTGAGCCGATTTTTCCTCGACAAAAGCACCGCAGAGGTTACAATAGACGGGTGAAAAGTTGGATGAAAGAAGACTAACTTCTGACGCTTATCACTTTTCTTGGAGCCAATAAAATACGCAATGATTAGTGTTAAAATTCCCTTTTGATTGTGTAAAATATCGCATTATTATTTTTATTTTGATCTTTGTTACAACTATTCTCATAACGTCATACGAAAATAAAAACGATTAATTCAAAACTCTTATGATTTAATGGTAAAATAAACGTGCTTAACGATAATATTTCTTCTTCAAATCTCCACTTTAAACGATTCCCGTGTTCCGCCATTTTGGAAATATGACGTATCAAAATAGCGCATCCTGATTGGATGAGTCTGTGGAAAAATTGTGTGTAGAGACAATTTTACAAGACAGCTCTGAAAAAGTTGGGCAATTTCGGTGCGCGCTATAACACTGGGAGTAGAGACAATTTTTTCCGAAAAATCGGCGCTGATCAGTGGTTGGCTCTAAAATCGCCTATAAACTCGTTGTGTCTGATACGCGCTTTTAGATATCAGTACATCAGTCAATAGCTCCCTTTCTCCCTTCCCATGTTATCCAATGGGACTTTTCCTTGCTTCGTTTTATAAAAATATCTCATTCAAAAATGAAGTTTTTAAAGTTTTTGAAGTCTTTTAGTTTAGTAAGCAGTTTTTCGAAAAAATAAATTTAAATATTTTACTTAGAGATTCAAACTTAGAGTCCATAATTTACTTATTGAAATAAAATATTTAAATTAATTTTTTGAAAGATTGCTCACTAAGCTAAAAGGCGACCTGTTTAAAGAGTAATATTCAAAAAAGAGAATTTGAAAAACTCCATTTTTGAATGAGCTATTTTTATAAAACGAAGCAACGAAAATCCCATTGGATAACATGGGAAGAGAGAAAGGGAGCTATCTGACTGATGTACAGCCTTAATACTGATATCTTATTGTATAATGAAATCATCATTAAATTTCATTGTGTTATGAAAGAAATCTTCAGAGAAAGTGACAATCGTAAAACGGATCCTTCACAAGAAGAGGACAAACTTTTATTTTTTTTTTTATTTTTTTTCCCCAAAAAATTCGGGCGAGAATTTTTTTTTTTTTTTTTGGTATACTAGTCGAAAATTTTTCAAAAAAGTAGTTAAAAGAATATATTAACCACTGGCGAGTATAACTTAAAATTTCCGTTTTCAAGTCAAAAGCATACTGACTGAACTTCGTAAAACGACTTAAGAGTAATGGGACAAAATCGATTTAGAAGTTGAAGAAAAATATTTATTTTCAAGGAAAATTCGAGTTAGATCCACACTATTAGAAATTTGGATGCTAGATTGAATCAAAATTTGGTACTACAACAGCTATTATTTGCATAGGTTGAACCAAAATTTGGTATTACAGTAGCTGCAACCATATGATGGTGAAACATTCTACCATGATTTGGTGCTTCTTGCTGAACTAAACCACCAAAACATGGCCAAAAAAAAAAAAAATTCCACAATATTATGGTTTCGGCTATTGTAGTGCCAAGTTTTAGTTAAACCAAGTGCCAAATCATGATGAAATATCTCGCTATCTTATGATTAATTAAAAAAAAAAAAAAAAAAAAAAAAAAAAAAAAAAAAACATGAGGTTCAACCTAGCACAAAATCATGATTAAAAGATCTCACCATCTTATAGTTTCGGCTAATGTCGTTCCATGCTTCGGTTCAATGTAGCACATCGACATCATGGTAAAAAGAAAAGACCTCAATATCTTATGGCTGCAACTACTGTACAAGTTCTGTTTCAATTCAACCCAATATAAAATCCTGGTAAAAGATTTAACCATCTTATGGGTTCAACTAATGTAGTACCAAGTTTCAGTTGAACCAAGTACGAAATCACGGTAAAATGCTTTACTATTTTATGGCTGCAGCAACTGTAATATCAAGTTTTGATTTTAACCTAGCACAAAATCATGGTAAAAGATCACTAACTGTATCTCATGGTTTCAACTATTGTAGAACCAAATTTTGGTTTACCCTAGCACAAAATAATGGTAAAAGATCTCACTAACTTACGGTTGCAATTTGTAACTACTGCAGTACCAAGTTTTGGTTCAACCTAACACAAAATCATGGTAAAAGTTCTTACTATCCTATGGTTGCAACTACTACAATACCAAGTTTGGTCCAACCTAGCACAAAATGTTTAAAATTGTATAAGTCAAAAATCAAGGCTTATCAGATGGAAATAAATCGCCCAGAGAAATACGTACAAATCAGTCACTGAAATCGTTTTCATAAAGGGAAATAGGCCTTTTGTATAATATAACATACCTTTGGAGCCTATTTCTTTCATCAGTCTACCAGTTTTAGCAAACATCAGGATTCTAGAGTTGCAATAGCCATCGCTCACGAAGAAATAACCAGCAGGGGTTACAGCCACGTCACTAGGCTGACAGAGATGATTATTGCCAGATCCAGGAACAAAAGCTTCTCCAAGGATCAGTTCTGGTTTATTTTCACGTGGAGGAAATTTCATAACCTGTGAAAAATATATATTCTGATTAAATTCATTAAAAGAAAAGAAAAAACCGGTGTTCAGTTTTACACGATTCATGATTTTGGTTTTGTTATGCAATAAAAAGTAATGAAAATATCATTTTCATTCGTTAAGTGTTCTTTATCATTGTAAAAAATTTGTCCTATTTGCTGCCAGAAATTCTCTGTAATTTGAGAAAATACGCGTAATTTACGAAAAAATCACGTTGTCAAAACGTGTTTTCTCAAATTACAGAGAATTTCTGGCAGCAAATAGGACATATTTTTTACAGTGTGTATATGTCTCGTTTATTTTTTTCAATGGGTTCATGTACATATTAAAAATTTACATAATTTTAAAAGTTAATAAATAAGACCCTTACTTTTTACACACGTTATTAAAAAAAATGCAACTCTGCTGGTAGAAATTCTCTGTAATTGCAGAAAAATACGTTTTTTCAACGTAATTTTTCCGTAATTTACATTTCCCTCAAATTACAGAGAATTTCTGGCAGCAAGGTTGCATTTTTTTTAAACAGTGCATATTTAAGTTCAACACATAAAAAGGTGTAAAAAAAAAAAAAAAAAAAAAAAAAAAAGTTTATCAATATGGAAGTTTTGTTTACTTCTGTTGTTTAGAATGAGAAAAATAGAAAAAGAATAGTCAAAAATTCATAAAAAATAGCCTGGGGGTGGGGAGGAAGAATGCATAATCAAAAATGTGTGAAAAAACAACTAACACCAGTTAGAAAATGAAAGAGAAAAAAATGATGAAAATGAAAGAAAAAAGCGGAAGAGCGGATCTATGGCATTACTCTAGAAAGAGGGCGAAAAAAATAATTAAAATAACTTCTACTAAGACTAGTCTGAAAATGGCAGAAAAATAACACAGGTTTGCGAAATTGTACTTTTTTTTAATCTCCCCCCCCCCCGCCATACACACGCACACACACTGCTTTGGGTGCCTCCAATGTGCTGTGATGCGCTGAATTCAGAAATTCTTGTCTTTTCTTCCTAACTCGTAAGGATTTTTCATAAAATAAGGCCGAAAATCGGAAGAATTTTCACAGACGCTATAACAAATTCGAAACTATTTATGTATTTGATACATAAAAAATAGGCTATTATTTACACATTAACACTTAAATGTGTTTATTTACATGGGAGCTTCCTGTAGAGCTGTTTCTCTTGTGCATGGCTTGAGAGCCTTGAGGAAGGGGGGGGGGATTCTCTATGCAGCATCCAACAATAACCATGCTAACATGTTAACACTCTACCGTCTCTGATACATCCTCAACATTTCTTTGATGTCTTGATGAAATGGCTCTCTTTGTTCTTCACTCACATCACTCAGATTTCATGAAAAAATAACTTAAACGGGAGTTGAAAAAATGGAGCTTTAAATAAAATAAAATAAAAAATCTAATCTTTTGTCAAAACTGTACGTGATGGAAAGTTTTTAATAATTTTTCCTTGATCAGTATTTTAAAATGCACAAGAGAAACACACCACTTTTTTTTTTTTTTTTCTCCATTAATTACATTTTCCAACAAAATCTTAAATTAAACGGACCTGTATATTTTGCATTGAAAATTGACATTGACATATGATGTACACATTGTACTGTTTATTAATTTAAGACAGAAACTAGAATATAATATTAATCTGAATTTTTATATTCAGATACTTATAACTTAAATTGATTAATGAAAATAAAGGTAAGTCAATTTTTAGGCTCAATATTAACATTGAATAATACATATTGTAGAGCAACATGTATAGTAAACTAAATTAACTGCATAATTGAAAGTGTAATTTGCATTTTTAAATTTCGAACAAACGTACCTGATGCAACCCAACATCAGTCACCCATGTATTCCCGAGGCGGTCAACAGTTATTCCGTGAGGTACATAAAATCTGGAAGAAAAAAAAAAAAAAAAAAAAAAGCCCAAGGTGAAAAATTTAATACATATGAATGTACATAACGAAAAATTATAATACGTAGTTTTTTTTTTTTTTTTTTTTTTTTTTTTAAGTTTAATTATACATTATCTATATCACTACAAGAAGCTTCTTCAATTCAAATATAATTGGAAATTTGCTTATTTTTTATTTATTTTTAAACATTTAGTTTATACATAAACGCGTCAGATAAATATAATTAAATAGCAATGGAGAAGTATATATTCTAATCTCTATTTAAATAAGATGTGAATATATAAATATACAAACGTTTCATAATTTTAATCATCTGCTTTTCCAGTATAAATATGTATTATTATTTTTTAATCTCTGTTAACATTACATTATATATATATATATATATATATATATATATACATTAAAATACATTAAAATAATATCAAACGTATTTTCAAATAAATCGACTTGTTCCCTAGATTTTAAAGCAACCTTTGTAGCCATATTTCTATTAATGATAGAAATATATTTCATTTTTTGAAATATATTTCTTAGCATTTTCAACATTTGTTATTAATTTTGTATATTAAGTTCTTCTCATTTAATATTAACATTAATATTGCCTTTTTTTATTCGATTTTTCCTATCTTGCGTTCATTTAAACTAAATCGAATTAAAACTAGTATACTGTTGTCATCACCAAATTTTATTTTATATCGTTTTATATTACAGCGCTATCTACTGGTTGACATGCTCAAAATTTTGATCAACGTAGCTTCTCAAATTAAGATTTTATATATATTCAATTTGGTGCAATTTTTACCAATAGATGCTGAGATATAACTACCTGGAAAACCGCAGAAAGTAATAACGGCGCCACTTGTTGGCTGATACGTAGCCAAATTTAACCAGCTTAAATTTTTATAATATATATATCACTTACCAAGTTTAGTACATTTATGTAACACAAAAGTTGAGATATAATCTCAACGTAAACGGAAAATGTAGCATACCGATGGCACAACCAGTGTCATTCGACATGTACCCATATTGAACCACAATAGTATTATATAATATGCATATCACATACTAAATTTGGTGTATTTATACATCATAGAAGCTGAGGTATTGCTTTCCTGTAAATGCAGATAAATTGCAGAATAACAGCGTCATCTGTCGGCCACTGTGCATCCATATTGAATCAGCATACCCCCTCTCCCCTCTCCCAAGTGCACTACTGATTGAGCAAGAGCATGTATTGTCATCGCCATTATACATGTATGTAACATTTCAGCTCCATCGGATGGAAAGAAGTGGATTAAAATTCGAAATCAAATTTTTAACTGGAGTTAACAGGCCCAAGGTCTCCCTCTCGGTAACCTAAACTTGATAAGTGAGATGACCCTTATCAAAAACTATACTTATTTAATTTTTATGCATATCGACTATCAGGTAGTGCTGCTATGCTGCAGTTTTCTTTTCACCTTTCATTATATAAGTGCATGAAATTTGATATTTGAGACGGTCATTATAAAAAACTAAGCTGGTATTATTTGAGTATATATCAACCGACAGGTGCAAGACTATAGCCAAGAGGAGGGAGGGGTTCACTCCTTACGAAATTTTCAAATCTGTTGAAATTTTTTGAGTTATACATCCTTTTTTAGACTCAATATAATGTACTAAAAATTGAATCCCTTCTGAAATTTTTTTCTGTCTGCGGCTTTGTACAGTTAGCGCTGATTTTACTAACTTTCTGTAATTTTCCAATTGGTTATATCTCAGTGAGTATCTGTTGTATAAAACTGCATGTATAAAATCTTTATTGTAAAGAGCTATGTTGATTAAATTTTTATGCATGTTACCAGCAGGTTGCTTTGATATATACAGGACGATTATAATTAAAGTTACGATTTCAAAACGCTATAATTTTAAAACTACCCATCAGAGCGACTTGATATTTTACCTTACCAGAGCAATCGTGAGGCAATGAAATTTTGTTTGGCAAAAGAAAAAAACAATAGTTTCAAAATGTGCCGTTAATTATCTGTAAAGTATTTGTTTCATGAAACTCCTCTTTTTCTCTTTTCACTATGACTGTTTCCGCTTTAAACACGCATTCTTGTCTTTTTGCTAAAAAAATAAAGTAAACCCTTGAAGTCTATAGTTTCCTGCTATTCCATTGTGTTGCTAACAACATTCCTGTGTTTAATGAGTCCGTTTAGGCGTTTCCCCTGACCTTACTCTGACAGCGCCATCTATAGGAACATGTTGGAACTACTGTTTTCCTCCCCCAAACAAAACTTCATTGCCTGATCTGGTAAAATATCAAAAGTTTTAAAATTATACCGTTTTGAAATCGTAACTTTAATTATAATCACCCTGTGGAATGATATAGAAGAAAGTTTTGTGATGGTCATAGCATACGACTTTCTGCTGGAAATCGGATTCAAACATATGAATATCTTAGAAATTTGTTACCACATGCAAAGAAAAAAAAAAAAAAAAACTTTTCTTTTGCTTTCGTGGTTTGGCCCCTGAACTTTTTCTACGTAAAATAAGCCTTCTATTTTTGTGATTTTAAAGCAAATTTTATTTAAATTTCGCGTTGCTATGTATTTGAAAATACTTAATTTCATCAAGGGCCATACCCTAAACCAATCAAATTAGACATGATTGTAAAAAAATATACTGTACCTGTTGGCTCCCCAGCTGTATACAATCTTTCCGGTGTTCGGATCCACAACTAAAACCGTGTCGTTTGGTATGGGACCTTGAGAAGTGTCTGATAAGCGGTAATCCTTGTCAAAAGTCCTTAAAAGAAATGCAAAACAAGAGTTTATAAAATCGTGCTATACAAATACATAAATAATCACGTTTTATAGGTATAAAAATAAAATTTTCTTCCTTTTTACCTTCCAAACATACATGTGAAAGGAATCTGACTTTGAGATTTTGGTGTTTCTATACGTTTTGAGGTCTCCTGAGTTCTTTTTTGCTATTTTTACGATGGTGTGTGTGTGTGTGTGTGTATGTATGTATATTAGTGAACATGATAGCGCCTAAATGCTTTGTTTGAATGAGCTGAAGGTTGGAACGTACGTTATAGGTCAACGTAGCACAAAACCTATTGATTTCGGTGAATCTGGGACTTATAGTTTTTTTTTTTATAGGGACACAAAGAGAAATTCTTTATCATTGTGGTTTATGGGCCCATATTTTGTAGAGTGCGATAGTGTCTAAACGCCTTATTCGTTTGTGATTTATTTTTTCAAGATATTGTTCACTAAGCTAAAAGACGACGTATTCAATGAGTAATGTTCAAAAAACAGGTTTCGAAAAACTTCCTTTTTGAATGAGACATTCTTATAAAATGAAGCAACGAATATCCCATTGCATAACATGGAAAGGGAGAAAAAAAGAGTATCTTACTGATATTACAGCCTTCAGAAAAAACTGCATATTGAGCACATATATATATCGAAAAAAGCCAACAATTTTAGTTTACAATTGTAGTTTACGGTGTGATAATCAGTAATTTCTATATTTATTACTGTATTTAAATTTAATGTCATTTACATAAATTAAGGAATTTATATTTTTATTTTATTTTGTTTATTCACCAGACTGACTATAGGGAATATAATTATATGGTAAGTTACACAGTTATGTTTTCATGATTAATTAATCATGGATACCTATTGTTGTAATAGCACAGCACTAGTGCGACGTAAAACCATACTAACCAACCAACCAACTTATAGTTATGATGGTATATGTAAGCGATTGTGTCGGTCAACACCCTGTATTGGCAGAAATCTGTACGTGACAGAGAAAACTGGGCTGCCTTTTCGGTTTCAGCACATCAAAAAACATAAAGTTCAGCTAAAATCAACAAATCAAATTTTGTCAACTTCATTTTTGTAGGCCTGTGCGATTATTTATATAAAGAGGAAAGAAAGTCAGTGCCTGTTTTCAATGTTTAGAGAACATTCATTTTTAATTAATTGTTTTAGAAGTGCTACATGCAGAAAGTAAATACAGATAAGTGCTACAAAGTATACATAGAGAGTAAAATACTCAGAACATTTCAGTATCATACTTCTACGGGTGAATGTATTTTCTAAAAATAACCAGGTACTCAAAAAAAAAAAAAAAAAAATCTGGAGTGACTCCACTCGACTTTCCGAACATTGAGTAATTAACTGTTTTGTAGATAAAGTAAAGAAAGAGGAGTTGTTAAACAAACAAAAGAGAGAAAACCATAATAGAGTGTTTGAGTATTTTTCTCCATATAGTACACGATGTTTTTTTTAACGCTACTGAACTTTGAGCCCATAGATCATAATGATAAAGAATTTTTCGATGTGTCCCTGTAAAAACCTATAAATGCTAGATTCACCAAAATGCTTATGGTTAGTGCAACAGTGATTTATAATATTCATATAAATTTTCAGCTCAATTGAATAAGGCGTTTAGACACTATCGCACTTTTAAGATTTTAGTCCCATAGGCCATAAGGATAAAGAATTTTTCTTTGTGTCCCTGTAAAAAAACTATAAGTACTAAATTCACCAAAATCAATAGGGTTCTTACTATGGTGACTTACAATATACGTACCAACTTTCAGCTTATTCGAACAAAGCATTTAGACGCTAGCGTGTTCACTCACAGACACACACACATACACATACATACACGCATACATACACACATACACATACATACACATACATTCACGCATACATACACACAGACATACACACATACATACACACATACATACACACACACATACATACATCATCGCAAAAATAGTGGGAACGGACTCAGGGGACCTCGAAACGTATAGAAACATCAAAATCTCAAATTCGGATTTTTGACATGATTACAATACTTTCCTCACTATAGTGTTTGGAAAGTAAAATTGTGAATTCGACAAAAATGTTTACGAATCATCTATGTTCTTTTTTATTTATAAAGAAGAAAGTAAAGTTATGATATTTAATAACAAAACATCCTTTAGGTTTGATTTAATAACAATTTTGCAATATTTCAGAAATTAATAAATTAATTAAAGTCATTCCATTACATTAAAGATATTTTAAAGCGCGTCGCTTTGGGAAAGCCGAAAACAGCCGTAAAATTGTTCGTAGTATTGTAATTATATGTATTAATATACGAGGTTTGCAGTATGCAGCGCTAACGGTACGCATTGGATATATACAGGGTGATTATAATTAAAGTTACGATTTCAAAACGCTATAACTTTAAAACTACCCATCAGAGCGGTTCGATATTTTACCCAGAGCAATCGTTAGACAATGAAATTTTTTTTGGCAAAAAAAAAAAAAAGTTCCAAAATGTGCCGTTAATTATCCGTAAATACTTTGTTTCATGAAGCTCCTCTTTTTCTCTTTTCAGTATGACTGTTTCCGCTGTAAACACGCATTCAGTGATGCCAGATGGTCGAAAATTATTTCCCCAAACAGGTCTTCAAATTTTCCCAAATCAGGGATTTTTTTTCGAAAAAATCCCCAACTTGATTTCTACTAAAAAGGAAAAATAAAATTTTTTTGAAAAAAAAAAAAAAAAAATCAAGCAGATTTAAGTGGATTTAAGCACAGATTTTTCCCCAAATGAAGGCAATTTTTGAAAAAAAATCCCCAAATAACAATAAAGCTATTGAAAATCCCTGGTCTTAGGGATAAATCCTTGCGTTGCTAACATTGACAGAAAGTTTAAGAACTCCCCAGATTTGTCCCCAAAATTTTTAGAATTCCCCAAAAAAGTCCCACAAACATTTGGTCCCCAAATTTGTCCCCAGAAGCCTCAAACAAAAGTCCCCAAAATGGGGACAAAATCCCCAATCTGGCATCACTGCACGTATTCTTGTCTTTTTTGCTAAAAAAAAATGTAGTAAACCCTTGAAGCCTATTGTTTCCTACTATTCCATTGTGTTGCTAACTGACATTACCCTGACAGCGCCATCTATAGGAACATGTTGGAACTACTTTTTTCCTCCCCCAAACAAAATTTCACTGCCTCACGATTGCTCTGGTGAAATATCAAATCGCTCTGATGGGTAGTTTTAAAATTATAGCGTTTTGAAATTGTAACTTTAATTATAATCACCCTGTATATCAACCATTAGTCAGCGAAAACATACTCCCAGTTTAAATATAATTTCGATTTTAAAATCTGTTTTCTTAAAAACTTTTTTAGAAAATCAGGAACGTAATAAAACTATTTTGTAAATTACTATATCTTACTTAAAGGTACAAAAGTTTGCTTGCGTATACATTGAAATATAACAATATTAACTACATTAAAATTTCTCGAAAACTAGCTAAAAAAAAAATAAATAATAAAATTCAAAATTTTGACTTCATTGAATACTTTTAATATGCTTCCGACTAACTAATTATTTTTTCTTCTTGGTTTTACATTATCATATTTTAACGATATTGTCTAAACATATTTGATTATTATTTTATGCATTTTAATTTTTGCATTAAATTTCAGCATTCAAACATAGAAATATTTTTAATAAATTAACTTATTAATGAATGTATCCTGACTTATAGCTGTCTAAAGTAAGATTTTTTAAAAATTATTATTTATTTATTTTCTTTCTTTCTTTTCTTTTTCTTTTCTTCTTCTTTTTTTTTTTTTTTTTTTTTTTTTTTTTTTTGGGGGGGGGGGGGGGGTCTTAAGAAATAGGACTTATACAAAATAATGAAAAAGGTCACAAATATGCGGCCATTTTATCCTTTTTTCAACGTTTTATATAATGAATTAAGATTTATAAAAAAGAAGCAAAAGTTCATTTCATTTTCCAGATTATTCCGGTAAATAAAATCAAAGCATAATTTTAGAATTCTTTAAATTTTTCATAGTTTTATATATATATATATATATATATATACTATACTATATATAATTACCTTGTTTGGCTTTCGAAATGGGAATTTTACAAAGTAATGAAAGAAAGAAATAATTCGCAGCCATTTTGTCATTTTTGCAATACTGTAACTAAAATATTCTTCTAACCAAATTACAGTTTATAAAAAAAGAAAGAAATTTGTTTTATTATCCTCCAGATTACTCCGATACATAAAATTAAAACCATAATTCTAGAATTCTTAAATTTTTTCATATTTATACAACTTCTTAATTTTTGTTTTATTATTCACGGGAATAGACCAGGAAAAATACCTCCAGGAAGATTTAAAAAAAAAAAAAGACTTCTACCTAGAAAGACCACCCATGAAGATTCCCTCTCGACCTCCTAGATAAATACTTTTCTACAATCTCCAAGAAAGACCCTCCAGAGAGAGAGAGCGCATGGCCATCACTTTCGCCGAGTTAACTAGCCTTATTAAAATCTAAATTTACCGAATCAATTGGCATTAAACCTTTTGAATTAAATAATTTTTCCGCACATAAAGATATTACTTTAGGAGTAAAGACCTTTAAAAAATACTATCGTTAAGGATTTTTTTTTTTTTTCTTTTTTTTTCAACGACTTCTCACGCACCACAGAGTATAAAATGAGACTGAAAGAAATAAGTAGTAAACGGACAAATATAGAATCAACTAATGACCAATAATACACTAGTATTCAAAATTTAAGCAACAACCTGTTTTCTCGTTTTTTCTTTTGTGCATCATTTTTAGACAAATAAACATATGAACATAAAATATGGATGGCATGTTCGTTATCATATCATTAATCGATTTTCATATAATTTTAGCATGAGTAATAATTTTTAAACTAATATTTCTTCTTCTTCTTTTTTTTCAAAAGTATGCTTTGGAAAAGGGGAAAAATTCCAACAATTTTAGGAAAGAAAACTTAATGAAAAGTGGTTTTAAGGATGCATTACAGATAGATAAAGACGCACATGTCTTGAAATGTTACTCTAAATCTCCATTTTTCTTTCTGTATTAACCTTTCTTTTAATTTTATAATTGACTTTTTAAAAAAGTATATAATTAATAATTTATAAACTATGAGCATCACCAGAATAATAAAAATGTCGATAAATAGTTCTACAATGAACATCTTATCCAATTTTCCTGTTTGTATGTATATTTTTAAAAAGGTTATTCACATGAAAAAAAAAAAAATACAAGAAACAGAAAAGTGAATACAGGTAAAAAGGTCCGGTTTTAATCTAACACATGGATGCATGTGCATCTTCACCTATCTGTAATGCATCCTTATGACAATTTTTCATTAAGTTTTCATTTCTAAAATTGTTGAAATTTTTCATTTTTTCCAAAGTTTATTTTTGAGAAAAAATGAATATTTATTAGCTTAAAAATTATTACGTATATTAAAGTTACATAAAATTTGGTTATTGATATAATGACGAACGGGCCATCCAAATTTTATGTTCATATGTTTATTTGTTTAGAAATTATGAGCAAAAGAAGAAAACGAGGAAACAGGTTGTTGCTTAAGTTTTGAACACCAGTGTAATATTAGTAATAGGGATAATAAAAAAATAAATTATAAAAAATAAATTATAAAAATATGCATACATGCAAATACATACACTAGAATATATATTTAAAAAAACATACACACACAAAAAAACATGTAAGCATACACACATACTATATACACACACAAATTCATACATATATTTTTTAATAGTTTATACATAATACAAACAATTACAAATACATACATAATTTTTTTTTTCTAGTGTATGTATTGGCATTTAATCATTATTTATTTTTTATCCGTTTTTTCTATTATTATCATTATTATTATTATTATTATATCAGTGGCTCATTTTGTATTTGTCCGTTTGCTACTTACCTCTTTTTAGCTTCTTTTTAACCGCTGGGGAAGGGGAAGAAGCGGGTAAGTTGCTGCCGAAAGCAGTGGGGACCCAGACTCCTCACGGTGCGAGCAGGAAAACCCTCTACCAAACACAGCGGGAACTTTAACTTAGGTTATTAATAATGATATGGGATTTTGACAACTCATTTAAATAGCGCCCAGTGAAGCGGGGAAAGCCTGCTAGTAATACAGTCGAACCTCGTTAACGTGAACACTGTTAACGTGAATTACTTTTAACATGAATTGTTTTCATTGATGAAGATTAGTTACTGATAGCATGGACTACTTATAACATGAACAAATTTTTTATCCCCCTTGAGATTCACATTAACGAGGTTCGACTGTAATAATAAAAGAAAATTCTTACACGAGTACCATCTTAAAGGTTACTCCAAACGGAGCATTTTTATACGCGGAAAAATTACTTAATTCAAAAAGTTTAATGCCAATTAACAGGGTAAATTTAGATAGCAAATGATCCCCCCCCCCCCCTTTGAGCAAAATTATTTAATGATGACGCCCAAGAAAATTTGTTGTACCATGGATTCATATAAAAATTTAAATTTTGTTATTTTTTATAGGAATGCATTGGTTGATTCAAGGTGTTTTTAAGATATTAAATTTTAAATTCGTTTTACAATTGGAAATAATTTATGTGACTAATCACTGAAGAAATAGCAGCACCGATTACACTGAACACTCTGTATATCACAAACAAGGAAGGTCTCCATAGGCGCATACGCATAATTTTTTGAAAAAAATTACACAATACTCTCCTTATGAGGTTATGTATGTTTACAAAAAAAGTTCCGGCGGAATCATCATGTATCGTCCGCAAAAAATCATTGAAAATGTCCGATTCTTGGCTATTTATTGCTCGCTGGAGACGTTTTCAGGGATGTGTCACAAGACATACCTTCCCATTTGAAATTTTAAAGTTGCCCTCCCTAGCGGTCCCCCTCCTAGCTCTTTGGGCCCAAACGTTTTTCACCAAAAGAGATCCCTCTCGAATTCATTAAATACGTGTTTCGACATTTTTCACAATTTTGACTCATTTTCGAGTTAGGAGGGGGGGGGACTTTTGGAACACCCTGTATAAAGAAAGATTATATATTGTGTATATAACCATACACACAATATATTGTTATTTAAGAGCAGTCGAATATATACTAATTCGACGATATTAGTAGTATTGCATTTTATATCACACATGTATCATTTTAGAAGTTTTCAATTTGGTCATGCGTGTTCTTTCTTAAATGTACTTTTATATATATATATATATATATATATATATATATATATATATATATATACAGGCATGAGAGCGCAGAAAATTAAAAAAAGATGAAACACGCGTGTTCTTAAAATTAATTTCAAATGAAAAATAACGCGTGCGGGGAAAACTATACAAATGTGTTCATAACATTTATTTCAAATGAAAAATAATGCTCACAGGAAAAAACTATACAAAATATTTTTAAAGTGACAAATTAAACTAAAAGAATAACACATCAACAGAATAAAACATGTGTTTAAAAAAAAACATTAGCTAGCAATCAACATTTAATAACATTGACTGGGGGTGGAAAATGAGAAAAGGGGGGAGTAGACCATGAGTGAGAAATGTTAAACACAATTCTACTTCTTTGTGGGTTCTAGAATATCATAAAGTAAGTTTAAAATTAATATTGACATTTTTGTTGTGGATGGATAAATATTCAAAAATGAAAGGCTTCCCGCAGAATGTTTGATCGGCGATGGCTAGCGATGAAAAAAAAAAAGGGGGGGGGGGGGCAGGACAAAAAAAATTACATGAGTGAGAAATATTGAATAATTCTGTTCTTTTATATGTTATAGAATCTGATAAAGCACGTTTAAAATGAATATTGACATTTATATTTTGGATGGAAAAAGATTGAGAATCTAAAGTTTTTCGTGGAGCATTTGAACACTGATTGCTATTGGAGTTTGATTTTAACAAAATAAAAAACCGCGGAATTAACGAAAATCACAAAAAAGCGGAAAATCGCGGATCCGCGGAAAATTTTCATGCCTGTATATAATAATAATAATAATAATAATAATAATAATAAAATCAACAGAATATATGAACAAACTCACTGGGCATCCCAGCTTCTGTTCGACCGGTGGAAAATGTGAAGATTTCCATCTCCGTCCACAGAAAGACCCGAAACTTGACCTAAGTGAGGGAAGCCTTTCCAACTCCGGTCTTCTTCAATGGTCGGCGAACTTTCACTCTGAAACATGAAACAAGAAAGAGAAATCAGAAATTACGTCGCACATCAATTATGAGACAATTTTAAACATTAAAAAGGAGAGAGATTTTGAACATGACCACGAAAATCAATATATATATATATAGAAAAATCTTTGCCTTAAAGTTCTTTGAATTTAATTTTTGCTTGCACTGAGAATATATATATATATATATATATATATATATATATATATATATATATATATATATATATATAGAGAGAGAGAGAGAGAGAGAGAGACAGAGAGAGATACATAGATATAGATTTCCTTTCATCTAGAACTAATAAGTAGTCATTTTCTGATTTCATAAACTAGAAATATAGATTTACGAATAATGCGTGTAAAGTAAACTATAAACTGAATAGATGATCGAGAATTTCTAGTCTCTACTTTTCTAGATAAGGAAACACTATTATGATTATTACGGATCCTTTGTATTGAGAGAAATTCTCGCTTGATTTTCTAGAGTTGGGTCATAAACCAAGATTATAGTTGCCAAAACTCGCCTCTTGTATTCGTATTTATTTGTAGAGATTTTTAAATAAGTTTGATCTCGATAATATAGGAAAACGCTCTAGAATTCTAATAGGGGTTTCTAGAACTCGCTTTCAAAGGGGACTAGAATTTATAAGGAAGACATGGAACTATTTTTCTTAGAGCCACAATTTAGATTCTAGATGTCAGCTACAGAATTTTTTCTCAGTGTAAAATTACAATAAATAAATAATTAATTAATTAATTAAAAACTAAAATAAAGTAACTCATGATGACCAAAACAATGACTACCACTTGATAACACTGCTCGTCATCAAAATTGTCCCCAGCATCATTTTTGCAAAATATTATGAAAAATGACCTCCTGATTCCGAATAGGGCGCCCATTTTGCCGTATCACCTACCGTTTTTAAGGGACAGCCCCCTAATTTTATCACTTTCGGTGATTTTATGGCTATAAATTTGATTTTTAGAAGGGGGGGGGGATGATAATTTTAACTGTTAAATATCATCTGATGGGCTACAGAGTTGGAAAATTCTAAAACATGAATATTTGCAGCAAGGGGAAAATTTAGGGGGGGGGGAGATTTGCCACTTAAATTATGTATTACTTTTCCTGTAATTTTTTTAATCTGTTATTAATGTTATTTATAAAACATTATACTTTTTTTTTTTTATTTTAGGTGTCAAATTAATTCTTTAATGTATATATATATATATATATATATATATATATATATATATATATATATATATATACCAGGTATCCCATAAATCTTTAGACATTTTAAAAATTCATAAAAATTGAACGAATTGGTAGAATTGACATCGGTTTCCGAAAAAGTTATTTTCCTGAAGAGAGATATTATTATTATTATTATTATTTGTAAAGAAAATAAATAGTTAAAATTTTCGTCGATAGAGGTCGCTGTACGTGAGAAAATTACACATCTCCGAGAAAAATTGTATTCATTTGCATGCAGATGTTTACAGACATGTAAATCCTATTCTATGTGCTCGCAATCAGCATTAATTACAGTTTGCGAAGGCATTGCAACATTACTAACTGCCGCTTCAGTCGGTGATTTTTACCTAATTGGAAACATCTTCATCAATAAGGATTTATCCAACAAGTCAGCAGCGCAATTAAGATCTTATGTATGCGCAAGTAGGAGCAAAATAAGCAATGGGCTGTGGATATCGTAAAACCATGCAATTAATAGGACAGTGATTTGCATATTTATCGTTACGCGTTTATGCAGCGCCCTCAATCGACGACAAATTTAACAAATTTTTTTTCTTTATTTAAAAAAATAATAATAATAATAACTTTTTCACAAAGCTAGTTCGATTCTACCAATTCCTTCAATTTTTACGAATTTTAAAATGTCTACAGACTTATATGGGTCACCCGGTATATATATATATATATATATATACATATTTTTAACTGCGATAGACAAGACAAAATTTTATATTTAATAAAATTAATTTCAATTACTCTTTTCAACATTTTTAATAGATTTATTTATTTATCTACTTAATATATATATATATATATATATATATATATATATATATATAATAATAAAAAAAAAAAAAAAAAAAAATGGCATGTCTTTTTTTTTTTATATTTTCGGTTATTTATATGTATATAGATACACATATTTTTAAATTTATTAATATTATTATTATTATTATTATTATTATTAACTAAGACAGACAAGATTGATTTAGTAAAGTTACTTTTAATTACTAATTCGAACAATTTTTCTATTTATTTTTATTTATTTATTTATTTAATCACTATGTATTTATTTTTATTTATAACGAAGTATGCAAGACAAATTTTTTAATTAATTTCAATATCAGATTTGAACAAGTTTTTCTATAGATTTTACTTATTTATTTATTAGATTAAAAAATAAATAAATAATTAAAAGCATTTGATGCACCTATTTAAGAAATATTTTCGGTTCTCTATATAAATGTATAAATACAAATTATTACTATTATTATTAACTAAGTTAGACCATAGACCAGATAAAATATTACATTTAATACACTAATTTTAATTACTATTTTAAGCAAATCTTTTTATAGATTACTAGTTATTAAATATAATAAAAAATACATTTTATATCTCTATAGATCGTTCATATATATTTTAAATTATATTAAGATAGACTAAAAATAATTTATATTTAATGAAACTAATTTTCATTAATGTTTTGAAAAAAAAAAAAAATCTATAGATTTTTATTTATTTATAAAATACAATAAAAAAAAAGTCCAACTATAAAATATTTTCGGTTATATATATATATATATATATATATAGTATATATATATATATATATATATATATATATAATTTTTTTTAATCCTCTTTTTATTTTTAATTATGATATACAAGACAAAACTTTACATTTAACAAAATTTATTTTAATTACTATTTTAACTTTTTAGATTTTATTGTTATTTGTTTCTTTCTTTCTTTTTTAAATACCATAAAAAATATCCATATTATATGTTCATTTCTAAAATATTTTCAGTTTTCTATATATGTGATTAAATGTATACATATTATTAATTGAGACAGATCAGACGAAATTATCCATATTACATCTTTATTTCTAAAGTGTTTTCAGTTTTCTATATATGTGATTAAAAAAAAAAAAAAAAAAAGAGAGAGAGAGAGAGATCAGACAAAATTTTGCATTTAATAAAATTAATTTCAATTACTGTTTTGAGCAATTTTTTCTATATCCTTTTATTTATTTATTTATTTAAAAAAAAAAAAAAAAAAAAAAAAAAAGAAGAACATTTTTTGGCCATATTTGTTTTAAAATTTTTTTGGTTTTTCTGTATATAGACTGAACATACAATTCTAGAGAACTCACAATACTTTTTTACGTTTAATAAAAATAATTTGAATTACTAATTCGAATAAATATTTTTAGTAATTTTCATTTATTTATTTATTAAATATGATAAGAAATATATTTAACATACGTCTTCTAAATTGTTTTCGATTTTCCATACACATACACATTTCTTTCTTTCTTTTTAGTTCCCCATCATACTATAGGTATGGGGAACTTAGGTAATCGTGAAAATTTTCGACCTCGGTTTTTTTACTTTTTTTACCCGTCTTCAGGTGTGAGGAATCCGAAAATGACAAAATTTCTATGGTGTCTGTCTGTAGGGTGTCTGTTAGTGTGTCAGTCCGTTAGTCTGTGTACACGATATCTCAAGAACAAATTGTCACAGAGAGGTCAAATCAGTTTTTAAATATTACTTTCGACACTGGCAAGAACCCTATTCATTTGCAACATTCGAATTTAAAAACTTCGTAAGTTATGAGAAATTTACGATTTTCTTAACATGGGAGAATAGGACCAAAATTCACTTAAACGTGCATTAAATGGAAACTTTTTACTGTAAAAATGTCCGACCAGTTTTAAAATATCAGTTTTGATGCCGGAATGAACATCAGTAACTATAAATAGGCTACTTTGAAAATTTCGCAAGTTATTGGAAAAGTTGCGAATTTCTTAACATGACAGTATAGGGCAAAATTTCACATAAACGTCAATTTTGAGAGATATTTTCATCGTAAAGATGTCAGACTACTTTTGAAATATTATTTAGGACACTGGCATGAATATTAATGACTAAGAATTTTCCAATATAAAAATTTCGTAAGTTATTGGAAATTTACGAATTTCTTAACATGGCAGAATAGAGCAAAATTTCACATAAACGTCAATCTTGAGATTAATGAATATTTTCATCGTAAAGATGTCAAAGCACTTTCGAAATCTTATTTAGGATACTGGCATGAATATCATAGACTATTATTTTTCCAATTTAAAAAATTCGTAAGTTATTTGGAATTTACGATTTACTTAACATGTCAGAATAAGTCAAAATTGAGCATAAACTTCCATTTTGAGGGTCATAAATACATTAAACAACTTCAAAATTACATTTATCATATTTGTTTGAGCATGATTGAATACAAATATTCTAATAGGAAAATTTCGTAAATTATTCGTAATTTACGATTTTATCAACATAGCGAAATTGTAAATTTTTCATATAAATATGAATTTTGAGGATTATTGCATTGGAAATAGTAACATGAAAACTAAACAACGGAATTGACCCTGATAAAATAAATTAATAGATTTGAATAAGATAAATATATCGAAGTGAACGGTGGATAGCCTATTAGGCGCGGATTTCATTCTGTTATTGTATCAAGCTTTGGTCAAATTCATTTCTTTTAAGATGATTATAATATGTCTCGCACTAGAAATTTACGAGAACATAAATATGATGGGGAACTGAGCAGAGTCCACCTATGCCAACTAGTTTAATTGCTTTTTGTTATTAACTAAGATAGATCAGATAAAATCTTGACAGTCTTGACATTTAATAAAATAATTTTAATTAATGATTTAAACAAGTTATACACTCACACATGTACATATATATATATATATATATATATATATATATATATATATTGAGAGAGAGAGAGAGAGATGCCAATAATGAATTAATTTAACCAAGAAAATTAAAAAATAAAACAAAATAATATTTTATTTTAAATTAAAATTGTGAATGATAGTTTTTTTTCTGCTTTTTATTTTTAACACTTTCTAACAAGCTTGAAAATGCTAATGACTTCGGTTTGTCTGTCCGTCTGCCTGTCCGCGCTTTAACTCCCGTAAATATTTATGGATTTTCTTGAAACTGATATAAGTTATTCAAGTTTACTATCAGATGTTCCCTATTGAAAATGGAGTGAGTACTTTTACTGGTTTGTGTACAGAGACACCCGAGAGCATTTTAAAGCATTGTGTTCTATAAGAGGCATTTGCATAAACCATATTTCAATACCTTTACTGTACACAAATATTAATGAAATTGAAATATATTATTAAATTCACTATCGGATGTTTTTTTTTTTTTTTTTTTTTTTTTTTTTAAATAGAAAATGGAGAAAATACCACAACTGGTTTGTGTACAGGGACACTCAAATGTATTCCATAGCCTTGCGTTCTATGAGAAGTATATTTCTATAAACCAAATTTTAATAATTTCACTTTGCACAAATCTTAATAAAATTAAAATATTGTATTTATATGCACAAAAGAAAGCTTTCTATAGAATATAGTACAATTATCACTAAGATTTACAGAGTCATATAAAAATATTCAGATACATCAAGGGCTTTAAAAAAAGAAAAATCCGAGATTTTTTTTACTGGTCTATTGATTAAATACAATAATAAATTATATGCACAAAAGAATGCTTTCTATAGAATATAGTACAATTATCATTAAGATTTACAGAGTCATATAAAAATATTCAGATACATCAAGGGCTTTAAAAAAAAGAAAAATCCGAGTTTTTTTTACTGGTCTATTGATTAAATACAATAATAAATACATTTAATATCTGTACTGATAAGTATAAAGGATTTAAGTCCATATTCTTAATTTTTCAGGAGACGAAAAATAAAGTTTAACAAAAAACTAATCAGAAGAATCGATTAGGAAAAAGGGATTAGGTTGATTTATACCCTTTATACCAGTGATTGCCAGTCTTCATTTAATAAAGGGAAAAAATTGAATTAAATATTTTATACTAAAGATTAATGCTAAATTTCTGAATTGAATCTTTTTTTACCAATGGATTTTCTCAAAGCCTAAATGACCTTTATACCAATGATCCTTTATACCAATCGATAGGGAATTATTTTCTGGGTCTGACTATGTACTTAACTCAAAATCGACATTTTTGGACTTAAATCCTTTATACTTATCAGTACAGATATATTTGACACAAAAAATTATACATATATTTAATACTTTCTTTATTTATCATTATTAACTAAGATATATGAAACAAAATTTTACATTTAATAAAATTGATTTTGGTCAATCTAGCACTTATAGTTTTTTACAGGGACACAAAGAAAAATTCTTTATCATTATGGCCTATTGGACCAAAATCTTAAAAGTGCGATAGCATCTAAACGCCTTATTCAATTGAGCAAAAAAATTATACACATATTATAGGTCACAAATACTCAATTTGTATAGATTTTGGAGAATCTAGCACTTATAATTTTTTTACAGGGACACCAAGAAAAATTCTTTATCATTATGGCCTATGCGGCCAAATTTTTAAAAATGTGATAGTGTCTAAAAGCCTTATTAATCTGAGCTGAAAATTTATATGAATATTATAAATCACTGTTGCACTAACTATAAGCATTTTGGTAAATCTAGCATTTGTAGGTTTTTACAGGGACACAGGGAAAAATTCTTTATCATTATGATCTATGGGCTCAAAGTTCAGTAGCGTTAAATAAAACATCGTGTAATATATGGAGAAAATACTCAAGCACTCTATTATGGTTTTCTCTGTTTTGTTTGTTTAACAACTCCTCTTTCTTTACTTTATCAATAAAACTGTTAATGACTCAATGTCCGGAAAATCGAGTAGAGTCACTCCAGATTTTTTTTAAACTTCAATTAGAGGATACATTTGATTGGAAAAAAAAAGCCATTTCTTTCTTTCTTTTTAGTTCCCCATCATACTATAGGTATGGGGAACTTAGGTAATCGTGAAAATTTTCGACCTCGGTTTTTTTACTTTTTTTACCCGTCTTCAGGTGTGAGGAATCCGAAAATGACAAAATTTCTATGGTGTCTGTCTGTAGGGTGTCTGTTAGTGTGTCAGTCCGTTAGTCTGTGTACACGATATCTCAAGAACAAATTGTCACAGAGAGGTCAAATCAGTTTTTAAATATTACTTTCGACACTGGCAAGAACCCTATTCATTTGCAACATTCGAATTTAAAAACTTCGTAAGTTATGAGAAATTTACGATTTTCTTAACATGGGAGAATAGGACCAAAATTCACTTAAACGTGCATTAAATGGAAACTTTTTACTGTAAAAATGTCCGACCAGTTTTAAAATATCAGTTTTGATGCCGGAATGAACATCAGTAACTATAAATAGGCTACTTTGAAAATTTCGCAAGTTATTGGAAAAGTTGCGAATTTCTTAACATGACAGTATAGGGCAAAATTTCACATAAACGTCAATTTTGAGAGATATTTTCATCGTAAAGATGTCAGACTACTTTTGAAATATTATTTAGGACACTGGCATGAATATTAATGACTAAGAATTTTCCAATATAAAAATTTCGTAAGTTATTGGAAATTTACGAATTTCTTAACATGGCAGAATAGAGCAAAATTTCACATAAACGTCAATCTTGAGATTAATGAATATTTTCATCGTAAAGATGTCAAAGCACTTTCGAAATCTTATTTAGGATACTGGCATGAATATCATAGACTATTATTTTTCCAATTTAAAAAATTCGTAAGTTATTTGGAATTTACGATTTACTTAACATGTCAGAATAAGTCAAAATTGAGCATAAACTTCCATTTTGAGGGTCATAAATACATTAAACAACTTCAAAATTACATTTATCATATTTGTTTGAGCATGATTGAATACAAATATTCTAATAGGAAAATTTCGTAAATTATTCGTAATTTACGATTTTATCAACATAGCGAAATTGTAAATTTTTCATATAAATATGAATTTTGAGGATTATTGCATTGGAAATAGTAACATGAAAACTAAACAACGGAATTGACCCTGATAAAATAAATTAATAGATTTGAATAAGATAAATATATCGAAGTGAACGGTGGATAGCCTATTAGGCGCGGATTTCATTCTGTTATTGTATCAAGCTTTGGTCAAATTCATTTCTTTTAAGATGATTATAATATGTCTCGCACTAGAAATTTACGAGAACATAAATATGATGGGGAACTGAGCAGAGTCCACCTATGCCAACTAATTTAATTGCTTTTTGTTATTAACTAAGATAGATCAGATAAAATCTTGACAGTCTTGACATTTAATAAAATAATTTTAATTAATGATTTAAACAAGTTATACACTCACACATGTACATATATATATATATATATATATATATATATATATATATATTGAGAGAGAGAGAGAGAGATGCCAATAATGAATTAATTTAACCAAGAAAATTAAAAAATAAAACAAAATAATATTTTATTTTAAATTAAAATTGTGAATGATAGTTTTTTTTCTGCTTTTTATTTTTAACACTTTCTAACAAGCTTGAAAATGCTAATGACTTCGGTTTGTCTGTCCGTCTGCCTGTCCGCGCTTTAACTCCCGTAAATATTTATGGATTTTCTTGAAACTGATATAAGTTATTCAAGTTTACTATCAGATGTTCCCTATTGAAAATGGAGTGAGTACTTTTACTGGTTTGTGTACAGAGACACCCGAGAGCATTTTAAAGCATTGTGTTCTATAAGAGGCATTTGCATAAACCATATTTCAATACCTTTACTGTACACAAATATTAATGAAATTGAAATATATTATTAAATTCACTATCGGATGTTTTTTTTTTTTTTTTTTTTTTTTTTTAAATAGAAAATGGAGAAAATACCACAACTGGTTTGTGTACAGGGACACTCAAATGTATTCCATAGCCTTGCGTTCTATGAGAAGTATATTTCTATAAACCAAATTTTAATAATTTCACTTTGCACAAATCTTAATAAAATTAAAATATTGTATTTATATGCACAAAAGAAAGCTTTCTATAGAATATAGTACAATTATCACTAAGATTTACAGAGTCATATAAAAATATTCAGATACATCAAGGGCTTTAAAAAAAGAAAAATCCGAGATTTTTTTTACTGGTCTATTGATTAAATACAATAATAAATTATATGCACAAAAGAATGCTTTCTATAGAATATAGTACAATTATCATTAAGATTTACAGAGTCATATAAAAATATTCAGATACATCAAGGGCTTTAAAAAAAAGAAAAATCCGAGTTTTTTTTACTGGTCTATTGATTAAATACAATAATAAATACATTTAATATCTGTACTGATAAGTATAAAGGATTTAAGTCCATATTCTTAATTTTTCAGGAGACGAAAAATAAAGTTTAACAAAAAACTAATCAGAAGAATCGATTAGGAAAAAGGGATTAGGTTGATTTATACCCTTTATACCAGTGATTGCCAGTCTTCATTTAATAAAGGGAAAAAATTGAATTAAATATTTTATACTAAAGATTAATGCTAAATTTCTGAATTGAATCTTTTTTTACCAATGGATTTTCTCAAAGCCTAAATGACCTTTATACCAATGATCCTTTATACCAATCGATAGGGAATTATTTTCTGGGTCTGACTATGTACTTAACTCAAAATCGACATTTTTGGACTTAAATCCTTTATACTTATCAGTACAGATATATTTGACACAAAAAATTATACATATATTTAATACTTTCTTTATTTATCATTATTAACTAAGATATATGAAACAAAATTTTACATTTAATAAAATTAATTTTAATTAGTGAATTGAATAATTTTATTTATTTATTTATTTGAAATCTATAAATTAAAAGTTGCATATATTTATTTCTAAAATATTTTCAGTTTTCTCTCTCTCTCTCTCTCTCTATATATATATATATATATATATATTTATTTATTTATTTTTTTTTTTTTTCAAATTATTTTTTATTAACGAAGATGGAGCAGACAGAATTTTATATTCAATAAAATATAATTTGAATCTATTTTAATTATTCTTTTGAACAAATTTTTCAAGAAATTTTATTTATTTATTTTTTAATATATTAAAAAAACATATCTGAAATACCTATTTCTGAAATATTTTCGGTTATATATATAAACAACTTTTTTATTTATTTATTTACTTACTTATTTTTTTTTAAACTCTTATCTAAGTTAGATAAGACAAAATTTTACATTTAATAAAATTCATTTAATTAGTGTTTTGAACAGTTTTTTTCAAAACTATTTTAATTATTCTTTTGAACAATTTTTTCCATAAATTTTATTTATTTATTTTTTAATATATTAAAAATACATATCTGAAATATCTATTTTTAAAATATTTTCGATTATATATATAAACAACTTTTTAATTTATTTAATTAATTATTTATTTATTTAACTCTTATCTAAGTTAGATCAGACAAAATTTTACATTTAATAAAATTCATTTAATTAGTGTTTTGAACAATTTTTTTAAAACAATTTTTATTTATTAATTGATGAAATACAATAAAAACTACATTTCACACACTTATTTTAAAATATTTTTGATTATACATAAATACATTTTAAAAAAATACTTATTATTATTATTATTATTATTATTATTAAAATAAACAATAGACCAAACGAAATTTTATATTTAATAAAACTAATTTTCATTAATGATTTGAAGGATTTTTTCTAGGATTTTTTATTTATTTATTTATTTTTTACAAGAAAGAAAATGCATACTTATATGTCTCTTTCAAAGATTTTTTTTTCGGTCTTCTATAAATATACATTTATTTTTATTTATTTATTTATTTTTATTGTTAACCAAGATAGACTAGACATAACTTTAGATTTAATAAAATTACTTTTAATTACTGATTCCGAAATTTTTTCCCCATACGTTTTTATTTTTTCATTTATTTATTAAAACATAGAATAAAATTAATTTTTATTACCGTTTTTAACAAATTTGAAAACTTCATTTATAAAAAGTTTCTTAATTTATATAACTATTTAGATGCTTACAGTTTTACAATGAGAAAACGTAGGAAAAATTAGTTATTATTATTATTATTATTTTAATACTAACAGAAATGTCCCTTTAAAATCGTATATAAATAATTCGAAAAAATGGGTTTGTTTTTTATAGATTTATTTATTTTTTCTTAGTCATTGATTGTTTCATTTCGATATAAAGTGCAATTGACAAAGTTTGGTTTGCAGTAAATATCCAGTTTCTTTGGCATTTTGTTTAACCACGTAATATATTTCATTTATCTAATTTTTCTTTTCAATTTTGCGGCGAAAAATTAAAAATAACAATATTAATAATAATTATTAAGAGAAAAATATTTCTTTTAGATGGACAAATAAAAAGAAACGTGTAAATAGTAAAATATGTATATATTTTAAAAAATTGTATGTAATTTTAAAAACACCTATTTCCAATAAATAAGTAAATAAATAAATAAACATATAATAATAAATATTAAGAGAAAAATATTTCTTTTAGACGGACAAATAAAAAGAAACGTGTAAATAGTAAAATATGTATATATTTTAAAAATTGTATGTAATTTTAAAAACACCTATTTCCAATAAATAAGTAAATAAATAAATAAACATATAATGATAAATATTAAGAGAAAAATATTTCTTTTAGACGGACAAATAAAAAGAAACGTGTAAATAGTAAAATATGTATGTATTTTAAAAATTGTATGCAATTTTAAAAACACCTATTTCCAATAAATAAGTAAATAAATAAATAAACATATAATGATAAATATTAAGAGAAAAATATTTCTTTTAGACGGACAAATAAAAAGAAACGTGTAAATAGGGAAATATGTATATATTTTTAAAAATTGTATGTAATTTTAAAAACACCTATTTCCAATAAATAAGTAAATAAATAAATAAACATATAATGATAAATATTAAGAGAAAAATATTTCTTTTAGACGGACAAATAAAAAGAAACGTGTAAATAGGGAAATATGTATATATTTTTAAAAATTGTATGTAATTTTAAAAACACCTATTTCCAATAAATAAGTAAATAAATAAATAAACATATAATGATAAATATTAAGAGAAAAATATTTCTTTTAGACGGACAAATAAAAACAAACGTTTAAATAGTAAAATATGTATATATTTTAAAAAATTGTATGTAATTTTAAAAACACCTACTTCCAATAAATAAGTAAATAAATAAATAAACATATAATGATAAATATTAAGAGAAAAATATTTCTTTTAGACGGACAAATAAAAAGAAACGTGTAAATAGTAAAATATGTATATATTTTAAAAATTGTATGTAATTTTAAAAACACCTATTTCCAATAAATAAGTAAATAAATAAATAAACATATAATGATAAATATTAAGAGAAAAAATATTTCTTTTAGACGGACAAATAAAAAGAAACGTGTAAATAGTAAAATATGTATGTATTTTAAAAAATTGTATGTAATTTTAAAAACACCTATTTCCAATAAATAAATAAATAAACATATAATAATAAAAATTTATTAAACAAAACAATACGTGGCTTCTCTTATTTTGAATATTAATATATTAACAATTCTGTAATGATAAAATATAAGGAAAAAAAATATATATATATACTTTTTATTATTATTATTTTTAAATACATTAGGCAGTTTACAAATGGCAATACCGAGCACAGACGATTTTAACAATTATCAGTTCACTAACAAATCTGATAATTATAAAGCGAAATTGAAAATAATTTTTAAATGACATAGAAAAATATTGTTTATTATCAGGTGTACCACCAACAAATGTCTAGAATCGATCAATAATTTAACAAGCAAATTAATTATACCGATTTAAAGAGAAAAAAAAATCTATTTTTATTTTTGACAGTTCGTTAATAAATTGTTTTACGCTTGATAATCAAGTAATATTTTTATCTTTGACAAATATTTCCGGACCAGCTGCTATCATAACATACGGCTCATAGAAACAAACGTAACAAAAAAATATTATGATTGACATAATAAATACGTTACCCAGTCATCAAAATTTATCCTGTCGATAACATTATAGTCTTCGTTTAAAGTTATAGTCAAAACGTTTTGAATAAAAATAAGTATTACTATAAATTCTTGTGTATTGTAGTACTTAGCCATTGTCGGCCTACGTAAATCGCAGCAGAGGGCCAAAATCTGCTTCTAAAAATCGACGGAGCTTGCGCGGGAAGAGGCGAATGTCGTTGTCATGGTTACACGAGAAGAATTACACATTGACGTTATTCAGTCTGTATTCATCTGTTGGCTTTTCGATACTGAATCAACACAGGTATTTGTTCGAAAAATTATTTTTAATATCATCTGCTCCTGTGAAATGATGACAGTAGTCGTGAAAGTATTTAATATTAAAAAAATGCATTTATCTTCTCTGTACTTGAGGAATTTTTGCAAACATATACTGGTAAATTCATACTAGGGCTGATTGTAATTCTATTTTAAAAATCGTGAATTTACATAAAAAGAAAAAAAGTTCAGGATGCAATTAAAATTTTTTATTATTAGAACAATAAAACACATATAAAAAATTTTGTAAATGGGGTTGGTTGGTTGTGTAGGTTAAGGCCGATTGACTACACTAGGCCTATAAATAGAATGCCCCCCATGGGGTGTCTTTCTAAAGAGTCCTAACCCGTATTTACGCGAATTTCGGAAAAAACCACGGAAAACTCCGAATGGCTAGGAGGTTGAGCGCGACCTAGGATCGAACCCAACACTTTCCAGTCTATCAACTTTGAGTGCAGAACCACTCGGCCACTGGTGGGGTTTAATAAATTGAGAAAAACAGTAGCGGCTCGTGCAAATTTTCACAGGTGGGGCCCGATCCATCGTATGATGCGTAATTTAACTTTAATACTATTCATTATTCAAACATGCAAACAAACATTAATAAAATGGGGTGTAAAACGAAATTTCGTTTTTTTTTTTTTTTTTTTTTTTTTTTTTTTTTTTTTTATGATGGCGAATCTTAAATTCAACACTATGAAAAACATTGCATAAAATTATCTCAAAAACTAAAGTTTTATAAATACAATTGAAAAATTCTGCAATGTTCTGATCAATGGAATATCAAAATTTAAATAACGGAAATTGCTAAGTTCGATACCAGATCGCTTTCGGCGACATATACATTTGGAGTTTACTATGGTTTTCTCCAAAACTTGAATAAAAAGGGCTATGTAACACGTAGAAAGACTCTCTACAGAGAGTACACCACTCAGGTCTAGGACCCTCTGTTAGTCAACTGGCTTTAACCCTAACACTACACATCATTAAAATTTTAATTCAAATGTCTCAGAGTGTAATAGATATTATTTAGCTTATGCTAATTATATTCTTAAATCTTTTAATTATAGAATTTCAAGTGTTATATTCATGCTTCTTATCTTAAAAAATAAATAAAATAAACCTTAAAAAATCTCTAAGAAGCTATATTGGAATTTAGAAAGTCATGATTAATGCAATGTGGATACATATTTAAAAAAAAAAAACACCATGTTTCTCACTTTAATAGCTTAATTTTAGATAATTTAAATTAACTTTCAATAAATAAAGAAAGAAGACGGGTTATCATCTTAAAAAAAAAAAAAAAAAAAAAAAAAAGAAAAGAAAAGAAAAAAGAAAGAAAGAAAGACAGAAAGAAAGAAAAGAAAAGAAAGAAAAAAGAAACATTGCGGATGTTTCTATTAAATCGCATTTAAAAGAAAAATCATTTAAATAATAATAAATCACAATTTTACGCAGATATTTAATCCATTTATCCATTTCAATCCATTAATTATTTATCTAAAAATTTTACAATTTATTTACATAAAAGTTTTAATACACTATTCTGAAGGGGGGGGGGGGGAAATCGCATACTATTTTTTTTTTTTTTTATTATTTATTTCTTTTTCCTCACTTAAATTCAAAATACTTTAGTTAAAGCGGTCTTAAATTCTTATACAGGCTTTTATCTCAAAGGCCAGTCTAGAAAATATTTTTGACTATTACCAGATTTCTTTCTTTAAACAATAAAATTTTAAACCGCCATATATAACTCTAAAAAATTCATGGAAAAATCAACAAGGAGAAAAAAAAGCGTAATGCAGAAGTCGCCAAATTTTATCCGCGAATTGTATGGTTGACAGACAGTCTTTTTCCCTGTAGTTTTGTTCAAAAGGGCAGGACTCTGCTGACCCATCGACGAGAAAATTACAGCGTGCTTTCACTGATAAAGCAGTTCGTCGCCAAATCTGTTAACCCGATCTTCTAGTACAATAAACTGTACAAATAAACACGCCAATTTCGGGCTGACTGTAAACGGCCCCATTCTCTTAGATAAGGAAGGGAAGTAGGAGTCGATCAGTCATTAGTGATTTGTGACAGCTGAAAAAATATATTGACAAATAAATGATAATGAAAGAAAATTAAGAAAAAGTTAGATAGACTTGTTATTTTGTATATATATTTTTTGAACAGTTATATAAAAAAAAAAAAAAAAAAAAGAATTATTATTATTTTAATCCAGAAAAAAATTAGGTGGGGCAGTGCCCCACTGGCCCTCAATTACGAACCGCCACTGGAGAAAAATAAAAAATAAAAAAAGGGTAAATTACAAAAGATGTGCCTAAATTTATGTAATTAGAAGAGTTTTCTCTTAACAGTCACTCAAAAAATAATTTTAAAATTTCCCGGAATCAGGCCTAAAATACGAAAGAAAATTTACACACAATCCCTCCTGCTATTCCTTTATTATTATTTTAAAGAGTTTATTATACACACACATATATATATATATATATAATATTTCTCTAACGTGGACCAGTTTCAATTATTTTTTGTCGAAACGATACGATACGCGAAGATAGAAAAATAATATTAAAACATGAACAATATTTAAACACGCGGACTTAGCTCAATGGACTGATAAGAAAAAATGACGACATTTGTCTGATGAGATTATTTTACGAAAAAAATGTATTTTTAACAGTTGTTTCTTCAGAATCTTTGCAAGCGTCATTTTAAACCTAGCAATATTTAAAAGATATATACCGAATGTGAACTTTTGTGTCATAAATTGACTAAAAAACACAATCATAAAAAATATGATCAAAATAAAAATTATTTTATTTTATTTTATTTATTTACTTAAATATATATATTTAAATGAAGATAAATGAAGAGATGAAAGTGAAATGTAACAAACAACAAGAAAACTTATCAAACAATGTTAATAAACAAGAAAATTGGTTAGATTTAAACATTATTTAAGCTAGAAATTCAAATTATGTTGTGCCAATCTCTTCAGCAGGTGGGAACACAGCTATTAAAAAACTATGTAGAACTAGCAGGTTTCAAAAGATATGCAGGCTAGCATACTCCAAATGTAATTCAAACTGAATAGTAGTGAAAAAATGTAAAAAAGTATTTTTATTTATTGAAAATTTAAAATTAAGTTTTGTTAAATCAAAAACTAAAATTTCTATTTATTAAAAATCATATTATAGCCAACAAAAAACATTTAAAATATATAGAGAGAAAGATTTTTATATATGAAATTCTAGCCATACATACCCCCACCCGAACTTACTAGAAAAGATGAAAAAACTCACCACCTGCGAGAAACAACATCTGCAAAATTCATCCCAGCTCAAAAACTTGAAAAACACTAAATTCTCCTTCCATATCCAAAGATGTCCAAAAACTTTCCAGGTCTGGCGAAACAAAATAACTCCAAACATTAGCAAAATGGTCTTCCTAAAACGCTTTAAACCAAATGCATCAAACTGGACACCTGTATGGATTACCAATCAAAAAGCAGATACTGCGGCACTGACACTAAAAATTCAAATTTTTTGTATAATGAAATATGAAACTCAAAGGATACAAGTTTTTATAATATAATAAAGCTTGAAAATTGAAAACTTGTTTATCAAAATTAAATTTTAAATTACATAACCTTTTGATTCTTAAAATATGGTTGATAACAATATTTATGTAAATTCTGTGACTCAAATTAGAATACCAATGCGGCATACAGTTAGTAATGAAGTTAAAGCTTTTTCTTTTGTCAAATAAATCAGTATATAAATTATTATTTTTTATACTGATTAAATTATATAGTGACAACATAATTTGAATTTCTAGCAAAAATAATGTTTAAATCTAACCAATTTTCTTGTTTATTAACATTGTTTGATAAGTTTTCTTGTTGTTTGTTACATTTCACTTTCATCTCTTCATTTATCTTCATTTAAATATATTATGGTTTTTGTACACTATTTTGTGCTGCTTTGAGAGCCTTTTCTATACAAATTAATTTTGTCATTGATATTGAATTTAATATATATATATATATATATATATACCAAAATTAATAAAAGCCATCATTAACATGGCGGCAAAAATTTAAAAGGTGTCGTGGGAGTCCTATATTAAAATTGTACTTTGTGGAAGTATGAAAATTGGGTCGTGAACCATGAACTTTATTTGGAAACCTTTCTTTGAATGATTTTGGTTTCACTATTGTACAATATTAATTTGGTTTAATTAATAATTTGTCTTCTGGTAAATTGAAATTTTAATTAGGTGGTGAATTTAGTATAATACTTATGAGTTTCAAATTTTAAAGGTAAATAAAAAAAGAAATAAAATGCGAATATTAATTTTGCACGGGTTTGCTAGTAATTATTATTAAGGGGGGGGGGGATTATATGCTTGAGAAAGTTACAGCTTCAATAAGAATACATATAACATATTTTAAAAAGCATTCCTGAAACAATTTTAAATTTTGCTTGCAATATTTTGTCTTTCACTTTGTGACAAGTCCGTTACCATAATTTTTAGTTTTAAAATGATATATTTTGCAATCTCATATTTAAATATCATTTACTAGATAAATGTAGAACAAATTTCTATTTTAATTAAGTTTCAAATTATGCCTTTTTAAAATTTTTATTATTAATATTTGATATGAAAATCAAGTCTGTTACTTGTCATCAGACATGACACAAAATGAGATATAAAATTTATATTTATATTTATATTTATATTTATTATTATTATTATTATTTTTTTTTCAAGGGGAAAAAGTTCACGAAATTAATTTTTATCATTAATATAATACACACATATTTATATTTAACCTAATTCAATATTTTTATTTAAAAAGAAATTAAATTTGATGACGAAGAAAATATATCTAAATGCATAAAATACCGGGTGATCCAAAAGACAGAGAAAAAATAAAATATATATTATTCAGAAAGTACTGACTGTAGCTCCATGCGGTTTACACTAAAATGTGCAAAAAAGAAAGGAAAAAAAAAGGAAAAAAAAAAAAAAAAAGATCATGGGATTATTTTATATGTAGTAAAGCCCCGTTTATACGTCTCTCGTTTATACGTCTTTTACATTTATACGTCATTTTAGTAAAGTCCCGATTCATTGCTATTCATTTTAATGCAAAAATTCTTCGTTTATACGTCGCTAATATCGGTTGTACGTCTTTTCCACTTTACTAAAATTTGCAAAATTTCTCAACCTGTCCTTATTTTCCATTCTAAATAAGACAGATTTTTCCTAGAAAGCATCTTAAATGGAGGAACACGGGAAAGATAGAAGAATACTGATCAAAGAATCATTGAATTCACAGCAGAATTTCCAACACTCATAGACAAGCAGCAAATCCGACGAATATTGAAGATTTTTAATGTTATTAAATAACTATCTGCATGGGCATAAATCGTATGCTCGTTATTAAAAATACGCTACATATATAATTAATGTTCAAAATGTGTTCGTATAGTTCTTAAGAAATGAAATATAATACTCAATATATGGTATATGTAATTAGTACCCAGTCACGCATTAATAGTATGATTTTTCTCACTTTTTGTAATAAATCTTTTTATTATTATTATTATTAATTATTGTCTTAAAAAAGTATAATATACATTTACTATTTTAAGAAACTTTATTAATCAGTATTTTTAGGCAAATTTTGCTTAAGTGTCGTTAAATTTGTAGTAATCAAAGTGTTATTGTTAAAATTACGATTATACGTCTTTTCATTTATACGTCCTTTTACGTCAGTCCCTTGAAAGACGTATAAACGGTGCTTTACTGCATAAGAAAAAATATAATTTATATTTTTCACCAACATATCGCACTGTATTCGCAGTATCCTCTCACATTTTAAATAGATTCGACTGATCAAATGACGCCATACTGCGAATATTGAAGGTTTTTTTTTTTTTTTTTTTTTTTTTTTTTTTTTTTTTTTAAGAGAATTTTTAATGTGCAACGTCTGACTGTCATTCATATGAATAATAGCCGTCACATTGGGCATTTATAGTCCTGCCCTAACAGCACATCTTCTCCACATGATATCCTTACGACATCCTATGGATAAAACGACATCCCAGGGACATCCTTAGAATGTACATTGGATAGGTGTGCTGTTAGGGTAGTTACGCTGTTGAATGTACTGCCGCACTGTAAAAATATAGTTTTAAAATTAACCACCTGATGAAGAAAATTTAAACTATTTTGTTAATAAATCATTTGTTTCTTAAAAAACTCCCATGTCTTTCTGGGCATTTCAGTGAAAGCTGCTTAGTGTTGCGGTCAATACTTTTTGAATAACGTATTTACTTTCCGAACACGAAGTAGAGGAAAGTATTGTAATCATGTCAAAAATCCGAATTTCAGATTTTGATGTTTCTATACGTTTCGAAGACCCCTGAGTCCGTTTCCACTATTTTCACGATGATGAATGTATGTGTGTGTGTGTATGTGTGAGTGAACACGCTAGCGTCTAAACGCTTTGTTCGAATAAGCTGAAAGTTGGTACGTATATTGTAAGTCACCATAGTACGAACCCTATTGATTTTGGTGAATCTAGCACTTATGGTTCTTTCACAGGGACACCAGGAAAAATTCTTTATCACTGTGGCCTATGGGGCCAAATTTTTGAAAGTGCGATAGCGTCTAAACGCCTTATTCAATTGAGCTGAAAATTTATATGAATATTATAAATCACTGTTGTACTAACTATAAGCATTTTGGTGAATCTAGCATGTATAGGTTTTTACAGGGACACAACGAAAAATTCTTTATCATTATGATCTATGGGCTATTCTTTATCATTTTGATCATGTAATATATGGAGAAAAATACTCAAACACTCTATTATGGTTTTCTCTCTTCTGTTTGTTTAACAACTCCTCTTTCTTTACTCTATGTACAAAACTGTTAATTACTCAATGTTTGGAAAGTCAAATGGAGTCACTCCAGATTTTTTTTTTTTTTTTTTCTGTTACTTTTGGATCACCCTGTAGAATAACATTTTAAACGATTAATGTCAAAAATTTTTTTATAATTTAAAAAAAAAAGTTTTAATGCTAGAAAGAGAAACTTTAAATCTAGCCCTTTTTTTATTTAATACACAGCTGAAATGAAACTACACTTTTATGCTTAAATTTTCTCTCTTTTTTTTTTCTGTCACAGTATTCGAGCAAAATTTGAAAATATCCTGCTTATCAATTCAATCAAATAGAAAGCAATGTGCCTGATTTTAAGTAGGCCTGTAATTTTTCTATATATTTTATATGCGCCTGCGCCATACAGTGCAATGAAATTTATTAAATAACTAGCAAACCCGTGTGAAATTTTCGCACTTTATTTCTTTTCTTGTTTACCTTTAAAATTTTAAACTCATAAATATTATACCGATTTCACCACCTAATTAAAATTTTAATTTACCAGAAGCCAAATTATTATTAGGACCACATCAATATTGTACAATAATGAAACCAAAATCATTCAAAGAAAGATTTCAAAATAAAATTCATGGTTCACGACCCAGTTTTCATACTCCCACAGGCAGTACAGTTTTAATATAGGATTCCACGAAGCCTTTTAAATTTTTGTCGCAATGTTGGCGATGACTTTTTATTAATTTTGGTATAATTTTTTGTCTTTAAAAAAACTAATTCCTATTTAGATTATATTTTTTATGAATGTGTTTTTTAGTCAATTTATGATAATAATTCATATTCTGTTCATATTTTTAAAGTAATGCTAGGTTTAAAATGACGCTTGCAAAGATTCTGAAGAAGCATCCTTTAAAAATACATTTTTCCGTAAAATAATGTTATCGGACAAATGTCGTCATTTTTTCTTATTAGTTCACTGTACTGAATCCGCATGCATTAAATATTGTTCATTTTTAAATATTTTTTATCCTAGCGTATTTTATTAATTACTCCACTATCGTATCGTTTCGACAAAAATAATTGTAACTGGCCCACGTTAGAGAAATATTATAGAGATAATAATAAATTTAATAATAATAAAAAAAATAATAAACTCCAAAACAGAAAAGAAATAATCAAGCATTTCCACTGGCAGCCCTTAATGTATATGAATTCTTTTGTGTGAGCTTGCACAATTTTTTTTTTTTTTTTTTTTTTTACTTTCTCTTACACCTATATATGGTAGAGAAAGTATTGTTTTTGGGTATTGTTTTGAGTTTTTGTTACATTTATACATTTTGAGGTCCAAAGAATCCAAAAAACGCGTTTTTAGCTGTTGGTCTGTGTGTCTGTGTGCCTTTTATCAGCATATCTCAAGAACAAATTGTAGCAGAAATTCCAAACTCGGTATTCTAAATGTGTATCATATATGGATGCTACATTGAACTTTTCGTTGAGATGAAGCAAATGGTTCGTGCACAGGGACATCCAAGAAAATTCAAATGCATTACGTCTATGGGGGAAATTGCAAGTAAGTAGAATTTAACGTCTATAGACTGCACTAAACCAAATGAAATGAATATATATATTTTATTGGTATAAAAGCATGTTTAAAGTAGAATAGTATATGAAAATCATTCACCGTTCATTTACAGGGCTACACAAAAAAACTAGGCTATAATGGGATAATACTTGGAAATTTATGGAAGTCAGGGCCAGACTAATAAATTTTTGTGCCCAGGGCACTTTAAATTTTTCGTGCCCCCTTAGAAGAGCAAGAGTTCTTCCTCATCACCCCCCCCCCCTTCAAAAAAAAAAAAAAAAAAAAAGACCTGTTACTAATATACCACAATTTTTAGCAGGCGGAAAAGCAGATCGAAAAAAAATTATTTGATCAAAAATTTAATCTGGTTTTGTTTTAGGCCAGGTTCTAAAGACAAATAAAACTACCCTCAGTCAGTCTAACGACAGTTTTTATTTTAAAATATCGTGAATGTAAGTGACACGTGAAACACAGTTGAGTTAAAAAAAAAAAAAAAAAAAAAATTAGACCATATATTTTAGTCCTCAGTAAAATTTTGTGCCACTCAGAAATTTCGTGCCCAGGGCACTAGCCCCGGGTGCCCGTGCGATAGTTAGGCCCTGATGGAAGTGCATTTCAGGCTGTGTAATATGTTATTAATAAAGGTTTATATTTAGGTGCACAATGTGGTCTGTACATAATTTTTCGAAGATGTACAGGCCTGCAAATATTTAATCGAAAACATTCTTTTTTATTAAATGTAATTAGTGGAAATGCTTTACGATAATATTTTACCATGTTCAGGAAAACTGCCCAGAAATTAAATTTAATTCTTCATACCCATGTGGTAAATAAAGTATTTTTAAAACTAAATATTTAGCGTTGTTTTTTTGTACATTGACACGTTTTGAGGTTACTTGAATATTGAAGTCATGTTTTTAACGCTTAATCTTTGTCTATGACTTTTATCAGAATAACTTAAAAACAAATAATTTCACACAATTCAAATGTATTTTGAAGTTAATATAAATTTGTTACTTGGAAAATTTTATCAAAATTCATAAATTTCAAGGAAGGGTGCGTGTGAAAATTGTGTGAATAATTTGAAATGAGCATGTAAATTCAAACACAACTTTTGAATTCTCTTTAAATGCAAGTACAATATTAAAACAGAGAGTTAAGGGGGCGGTAGCCTCCCTCATACAGAATTATTTGTCAAATGAAGCTTTTCCGAAGCTTATTTTAAATTGTTTTTAACAAAGGTTTATATAACAGTGTTCGTTATCTTATCCCTTAATGTTTAATATTTCAGGGTAAGAGAAAGTCGTGTGAGTGTCACAACAGACTTTTTTTCTTTTTACTTTCCGAACACTATAGTGAAGAAAGTATCGTAATCATGTCAAAATTCGAATTTGAGATTTTGACGTTTCTATACGTTTCGAGGTCCCCTGAGTCCGTTTTCACTATTTTTACGATGATGTGTGTATGCATGTGTGTATGTCTGTGTGTATGTATGTGTGTATGTCTGTGAGTCTACACGCTAGCGTCTAAACGCTTTGTTCGAATAAGCTGAAAGTTGGTACGTATATTGTAAGTCACCATAGTACGAACCCTATTGATTTTGGCCAATCTAGCACTTATAGTTTTTTACAGGGACACAAAGAAAAATTCTTTATCATTATGGCCTATTGGACCAAAATCTTAAAAGTGCGATAGCATCTAAACGCCTTATTCAATTGAGCAAAAAAATTATACACATATTATAGGTCACAAATACTCAATTTGTATAGATTTTGGAGAATCTAGCACTTATAATTTTTTTACAGGGACACCAAGAAAAATTCTTTATCATTATGGCCTATGCGGCCACATTTTTAAAAATGTGATAGTGTCTAAACGCCTTATTAATCTGAGCTGAAAATTTATATGAATATTATAAATCACTGTTGCACTCACTATAAGCATTTTGGTAAATCTAGCATTTGTAGGTTTTTACAGGGACACAACGAAAAATTCTTTATCATTATGATCTATGGGCTCAAAGTTCAGTAGCGTTAAATAAAACATCGTGTAATATATGGAGAAAATACTCAAGCACTCTATTATGGTTTTCTCTGTTTTGTTTGTTTAACAACTCCTCTTTCTTTACTTTATCTATAAAACTGTTAATGACTCAATGTCCGGAAAATCGAGTGGAGTCACTCCGGATTTTTTTAAAACTTCAATTAGAGGATACATTTGATTGGAAAAAAAGCCAGTTTACGGGTTTTGTTACATAAATAAGCATCACGCTAAAGCACGAAGCATTATTTAAGCAGAGAACAGATGAATTGACTTTGAAAGGAGAAATGTGTGCAGTAAGCCTAAACAAATTTTCACTCTAAAAATCAAACATTCCTAGGTGTATGTGCGAAATTGCTGCCGGAGAATTAGCACGTCGTTACATCCCTTTCTCTCTATCATACAAACGCATATTCCTGAATCAAGAAAAATTTTAAAAACCGAATAGTTTATTATATTGAAAAACAAATTAATATTGAAAAATTCTTAATTTATAGTTATGACATCCCATATAGGTAGGAGGACCAGTTTTTTTTTTTTTTTTTTTTTTTTTTTCCATTGAATTTGAGGGCAAATATGGTGGCGTCCCTGAATTTCGAGGACAAAATATATAAATCATATCAAATTGTAAAATCTTAGTAATTTTTATGTATGAAGTACCTGAATTTTATTTATTATACATATTATAAATATAATAAAACATTAATAACTTTAAAACTGAAGTGTCCATATCATAGCTGCCAAGTTTTTTTCATTTATTCCGGAATGTTGTTAGCCCCGCCCTTTTTTCACACCGTTATCTTTTTAGAATAATTTTCTTCATATTTAATCATAGTTATATATTGAAGAAAATTTTTCTACAGATATTACGGTATGAAAAAAGGGCGGGACTAACAACATTCCGGAATAAATTAAAAAACTTGGCAGCTATGCCATATGTGTTCTAACTTTTTGAGGATGAAGGGTAGTTTTCATGGACTGTCCTCGGATTCGAGGACGTCTGATAATCTTAGGTACTATTTTAAGGGATTCGAGTATACAGCAAGCTGGTTGGTTGGTTGGGTTTTCACGTCGCACTAGTGCTGAGCAATGAGCATTTGGCGACAGTCTGGGACTCACCCCTTGTGGTGGTCAGGAGACATGCCATCTAAATTTTTACCCTCGACGGAACGGATGCTCTCCCGCTTTGTCTTTTGAAAATAAATGGAAGCTTAATTCCGGATTTCTTGATCCTTTGGAGTTACAATGTGGCACGCAGCAGTATGTGTTATCTTTTTTTACCGGATTTATTCATTTTTATTCAATAAGTATATGTGAAACTAAACATCGAATATACAGCAAGCAATTACGTCTCGATGAAAGCTAACCGTGGTATTGTTAATTTAACCTTAGTCCACCAGAGGGCGAGCATTTCATTACAATCGCGGATATGGGGATGATAGATCTATATATATTATTATATATATGATCTCATAAATCTTTTCGAAGTTAGAATAAAACTTAATTTGAAAAAAAAAAAAAAAGATGTAACTTTTTTGTTTATTAACCAAAAAAAATTGATGAAATTTGAAATGCAAGTAGGTCTTGTGGGGTACAGGCTGTATATTATATTTTTGTGTTCATGAGAGAATATTTAAAAGAATTTGAAAACTGCAATTTTTAATCCCACTTCAAAAACATGTGACTTAATGTGAAGCAGATTTTTTATTATTTTTTTTTTCTCCTAACGGTTTCCATACAATCTTCTGCTGTTGCCACCTAAAATTCATACTTTTGTTAATTTTAAAAAATCTAATTGTCCTATTGATAAGCTGTTTAATGCATCGCATTCACAAAATTTTCCCTTTCATTTGGTATCTTATTTGTAACGATACGACTGATATTTCTAATTTATTTTCTAATCTTTCTGATTTATTTTCCTCATTTTAAATAAATGTACGTTTTTTCTTTTTTTTTTTTTTTTTTTTAATTATTATTATTCTATCGAAAAAAAATGGCAACAATTAAATTATGGATAAAATTTAAATGGCTTATTTATCAGAAATTAGAAGGTTATTATTTTCACATTTTAATTAATTAAGAAAAAACTAATCAAAAATTCGAAAATCTGTCTTCGATGTGCACAATGACCCTTCGGGGGCCACCTTTGTGTTAAATCTCGTGACTGTCCGAGCTACCATTTTCGAGAACAGTGAAATATATATACAAATATTGCTCACTTAATAGTATAAGAATATATATACAAATATTGCTCACTTAATAGTATAATATATTCAAGCATCTTACAAACATGCAAATAGATCTGTGTATTCATTTTAATTTCCGTCTTAATTTAAACTTAAAAACACTGTTTGAGTTTTGAAAAATCTGAAATTCGTATGAAATTTCATCATTTAAGGATAAAAATATTCCTTATAAATTGACAAATCAATGGATCTACAAAGTAATACCCAAATATGTTTAAATTCTCTATTTGAAAAATGATAATGTTAAACTCACGGGAAAAAAAATAATAATGATAATATATATAATATTTCTCTAAGGTGAACCAGTTTCAATTATTTTTTGTGGAAACGATACGATAGTGGTGTAATTAATAAAATACGCGAGAATAAAATATAATATTTTTACATGGAGAATATTTAAGCACGCGGTCTTAGCTCAATGAACTAATAAGAAAAAATGACGACATTTGTCTGATAAGATTATTTTACAGAAAAAATGTATTTTTTAACTTCAGAATTTTTGCAAGCGTCATTTTAAACCTAGCAATACAGTTCTAACAACCACGTGACTTTCTTCTTAGAAACCGTACTTTGCTGAAGGACAACGCTAATTTTTCCATGCTTTTGGAAGCCTAGTAGTCGAATTTTTTTATGCTTTTGCAAATACATTTACAACACTGTGTTACAATAAATTTATAACACTATTCCGCATTGATAAAATGGGTCAGTGAGGTCAACTGTCCCTCAGCAAACATGCTCGTGACGTCATCTGTTAGAACTCTATATTTTAAAGATTTTAACAGAATATGAATTATCTATATATTAATAGGCAAGCATAAAATTTGTTGTCCCTTTTTAACATATTAATTATGGGAGTAGAGGGTTGAAAATGGTATCATTCGAAAGGTAGGGTTAGCCGGAAGGTGCGAATACAAATATTATTTTCTTACGATGTCAAGAAGGTATTTAAAAATACATTTATTTTTTATGCATTTTTCCCTTTTATACACGTATTCCTTCACATTAAAAAATACCTAAAAGTAGAAAACTGTTAAATCTGGCAATTTCATAAAGCTCAAATAAAACCGTAGACACAGTAATTTGTATAATGTAGCATCACTATACGCTAAGACTACTATATAAGTAGTCTTACTATACGCAAGCGAAGTGATGACGTCACTGTCTGTCCATGGAGCCATGTAAAAGATTTTCTATGTTAATCGTCCATTGAATTTTTTGTAAAAAATTATTAAAAAATAACGGAAATTATCTGCCGATTTTAATTCTGATATTTGGGTAAAGTTATATATAAGTTACTGTCTACATGTGTTTGATTGAGTTATTTTTTCTGTAAAATTGATAAAATTTTAATTTAAAATCACAAAACTCCAGAAAAAAAAATGGCAAACTTCCAGTTTCGAATGTAAACATAAACATTTCATTTCAAAGGGTGATATTTAAACAATAAATATTGAACTAATATACTAAATAAAAGGAAAATGGATTTGTTACTAACTGCTGCATGTATAAGTAGACGATACGGAAAAAATTCCGATTTCCGTTTTTTGCTGAATTTACATGTTTTGAGCTTTCTTTACGTTTCAATTAACTGAAAGTGGCTACTTATTTTTTAAAAAAAGTGTCTTTATTGCTAGCTTTTGTGGGTAGAAGAAGCAAGTAGAAGATACATAAAAACTTTTGATTTCCGGTTTTCGATGAATTTACACGTTTTGAGATTTCCTTGCATTTTAATTAAGTGAAATTAGTGAAATTGACTACTTTTTTTTATTTTTTAAAAAGTGGATTTATTATTCTTTCCTCTGCATATATAAGTAGAAAATATAAGATTCAGAAATGTTTTAGATTTTCGGTTTTCGATAAAGTTACACGTTTTGAAATTTCCCGAACTCAATTCGACCATTTTTGAAAAATATCTTTTTTTTTTTTTTTTTTTTTTTTTTTGGTTCAAACACTGTACTTTATGAACCAATCGAATTAATTTAACAGAATTTGATACTTGGTTGGACCTTGGTCTGACATGGTACCTATTAGCTTCTGGGCTGTATCACACAACAAGGGGCGTTTTCACGTTGCGATTTTCTCTCATTTCAGGAAAGGCTAACATCTACATAGAGAAATAGTTATATTAAGTAAAACTCTGCTGATTCAGTTAGAGTGAATATTGGCAAACAATTGCCGCAGCTGTGTTGCAATTGCATTCCGTTTAGGACAAGGCAATAACTTTGCTTTGCCTCTCTTTGCAAAAAAAATGGTCGAGTTTCGACCACTGGGCGATACTAGTTATCATAAATTGACTAAAAAATGCAATCAAAAAAAGTATAATCAAAAGAGGATTTTTTTTTTTTTTTAAACAAAAAATTACGCCAGAATAAATAAAATATTATTGTATTCTTGGCGATAAAAATTTAAAAGTCGTCATGGGAGTACTTTACTGAAACTGTACTGCCTGCAGATGTATGAAAACTGAGTCGTCAATCATGAATTTTATTTTGAAACTTTTCTTTGAATGATTTTGGTTTCACTATTGCACAATATTTATTTGGTTACAATAATTATTTGGCTTCTGGCAAATTAAAATTTTAATTAGGTGCTGAAATTGGTATAATATTTATAGGTTTCAAATTTTAAAGGTAAATAAGAAAAGTAATAAAGTGCGAAAATTTAGCACGGGTTTGCTAGTAAATAATAAATAATTATAAGATAAAAACTTTTTAAAAACATGTTTTTAAATTTTTTGTTGAATCATAGCTATAGAACTAACTATATTAGCACTTTATCAATGCGTATTGTTACGAAATTGTAAATAATTGTATTTATTTTTGTATAAATTCTTTCAGAGAGGCTTAGTAAGTTGATAAAATGTCAATTTTCTGCATTTCCAGCTTTTTTTCGCGTTAAAATAGCTTAATTTTTCTCTTTAAAACGTATTAAAAAACTCCAATAGGCAAGTAATGGATTTGGCGCCAAATTTGGCGACTTTTTGCCCTTGGTAACATTTTTTCGAGAAAATCCTTATTATCGATATTCCAAAGATGGACGTTCTAATATGATTGGTTAAAGAGTTAGGGAAATTTGAATTAAAAAAAAAAAAGTTGGTTTTAAAAATAAAATACTAATCCTTTCAGAACAACATATATTTGCATCATGAACTACATTAGCAATTTGTCAATGTGTACAAAATCTTTAAAGTGATAATGCCGTCAATTTTTTCCAGATGCATAATTCAACTTTTTACAATTTTTTAACGCTCACGTTTAATTAAATGTATTTATTTTTATGTCGAAAGAAAATGAACGCATAAATTTTTTTTTTGGCAACAATTAAATTATAGCGTCTATTACCTGCCGATGCTTCGCTGTATTAAAAAAAAAAAATCTGGAGTGACTCCACTCGACTTTCCGAACATTGAGTAATTAACAGTTTTGAAGATAAAGTAAAGAAAGAGGAGTTGTTAAACAAACAAAAGAGAGAAAACCATAATAGAGTGTTTGAGTATTTTTCTCCATCTATTACACGATGTTTTATTTAACGCTACTGAACTTTGAGCCCATAGATCATAATGATAAAGAATTTTTCGTTGTGTCCCTGTAAAAACCTATAAATGCTAAATTCACCAAAATGCTTATAGTTAGTGCAACAGTGATTTATAATACTCATATAAATTTTCAGCTCAATTCAATAAGGCGTTTAGATGCTATCGTACTTTTAAAAATTTAGTCCCATAGGCCATAATGATAAAGAATTTTTCTTTGTGTCCCTGTAAAAAAACTGTAAGTGCTAGATTCACCAAAGTCTATACAGTTAGTTCAACTGTGATCTATAACATGTGTACAAATTTTTTGCTCAGATTAATAAGGCGTTTAGGCGCTATCACACTTTTAAAAATTTGTCCCCATAGGCATAATGATAAAGAATTTTTCTTTGTGTCCCTGTAAAAAACCTATAAGTGCTAGATTCTCCAAAATCTATACAGATTGAGTATTTGTGACCTATAATATGTGTATAAATTTTTTGCTCAATTGAATAAGGCGTTTAGATGCTATCGCACTTTTAAGATTTTGCTCCCATAGGCCATAATGATAAAGAATTTTTCTTTGTGTCCCTGTAAAAAAACTATAAGTGCTAGATTCACCAAAATCTATAGGGTTCGTACTATGGTGACTTACAATATGCGTACCAACTTTCAGGTTAATTGAACAAAGCGTTTAGACGCTAGCCTGTTCACTCACAGACATACACACATACACACATACACACACACATACATACATCATCGTAAAAATAGTGAAAACGGACTCAGGGGACCTCAAAACGTATAGAAACATCAAAATCTCGAATTCGGATTTTTGACATGATTACAATACTTTCCTCACTATAGTGTTCGGAAAGTAAAAAAAAAAAAATGAATATTTTATTTCTCGAAGACTAGAAAAAAATTAACGCTTTTAAATTTTCTCTACGTGAAAATGGATTTAATATGTAAAATCATTTGTCCTGAGTGAGTGACTGATTCATCATTCCCCAGACCAAACTCCTGGACCTAGAAGCATGAAATTTTGTGACAGTGTTCTTTCTATTACATAGACATCCACTAAGAAACGATTTTACAAATTTCGTCCCCCAAAGGGAAGAAAGAGGGCAAAACATGATTTCACAAAATTCTTCATATCTCAAAAAAAAAAAAAAAAAAAAAAAAAATAGATATCCGTAAAATTTTTGCTTTAAATTATAGCTAACACAAATATCTAAAAACTAATTTCTGGAATTTTAGAAATTCAGTCTCCAAGGTGTAGGGGAAAAACGTGATTACACATAATCCTATATATCTCAAAAAAAAAAAAAAAAAAAAAAAAAAAACAGATATACGTGAAATTTTTGCTCTAAAATATAGCTAATACAAATATCTAAAAACTAATTTCTGGATTTTTGAAATCCAGCCCTTAAAGGGGGGGGGGGGGGGGGCAAAACATGATTTCAAATAATCCCTTATATAGCAAAAAAAAAAAAAGAATATATGTGAGATTTTGCTCTAAAATATACCTCACACAAATATCTAAAATACAATTTCTGGAATTTTAGAAATTCGTCCCAGGTGAGGCAGGAAGGATCTATGGGGCCAAAATATATATATATATAGAAATACAGTTAGATCGTTCAAAATTGGCACAGATAGGTTTTAGAGGCCTGTAAGTCTAATGAGGATATTTTCGAAAGTGTAAAGTTATTAGGAGGGGCGGGAAGGGGGAGGCGAAGGGGCAAAAAAATAAAAATAGAGTTAGATCGTCCAAACTTGGGGCATAGAGGTTTTTGATACCTACAAATCGATTGCAGATATTTTCGAATTTGTAAAATTTTTAGGAGAGCCGGGAAGGGAGTAAGGGGGGGGGGGGGGTCGAAAGGCAAAACAATAGAAATAGAGTTACATCGTTCAATATTGGCACGTATAGGTTTTTGGGACCTACAAATCGAATGTAGATATGAAGGAGGGAGGCGAAGGGGCAAAAATATAGAAATAAGAATTAGAGCGTTGAAAAATAGTAGTATTAGGTTTTAAGACCCGATAAATCAATTGCGGATAATTTCGAAAGTGTAGAATTATTACGAGGGGTGGGAGGGGGGGGGGGCAGGCGCAAGGGCAAAAATAAAGAAATTCAGATATAACTTTGGAAATTAGTATTATTAGGTTTAAAAGAACGAGAAAACAATTGTGGATATTTTTGAAAGAGTGAAATAATTAAGAGGGGCGGGAACTCGCGCACGTGTTTACGCTGCCGCAGGCAGTGGGAGTGCGGACCGATTATTCCACCAATGAGAGAAGAATTTTTTCGTATTTTATATTTATGTTTTTCATATACGATAATATAGTGATTCATTAAGAGTGTGATTCATTAAGGACCTGCGCTGACTTTTTTTTTTCACATGATAAAAATTAATGCAATTTTGAGAATTCATTAATTATAGTGATTCATTTAAAAATAGGAACCAGCGGAGTGGGCGTAGCTTGCTAGCGAGTCTATTGCAAAATATGTACATGCTTTAAAAATCATTTGGACTATTATTGGTCTTATAGAGGACGACGTTACTTAATTTCATTTTACTATATACAAATTTTTCCGTAGAATAATATGGGTTTTGGTTTGTCTGTCAGCGAGGATAGGTATGTATATTGTACTCTCTTAATATGGTAATTTACAAAAAAAAACTTTATAAAATCTACCGCTGCAACGTTTTTAGAAGAAGTTACTAAACATTTTATGAATTTTTATAAATGTATATATAAATTATTTAATCTGTTAAAATTATACATTACGAATATATTTCAATTAATTCTTATATAATTTTCTATTTTATTCTTATGAATTTTTTTTTCTTCATTAATATGTACATTTCATAGTACATTTCAAAATTTAATTTACTTTGTTAAAGTTCTACAATGCCTACTTTAAAACTTAATAAATTAAAGTTACTTGTAATAAAGAGCTTTAAAAATAAATCCTTCTTATTAACATTTAAATTGCAACTGTTACAGTAGATGTCTGGTTTTACAATAGGATTTTTTATGAGCCCCTTTAGAAAGGTTTACATCACAATAACAATTATATATATATTACATGTATATATAAGGTAGTCGTTATTATTATTATTATTATTTTATATATATCTTTATATATATATTTCTTTTGTGCGTGTGTATGTCACTGAACTCCTAAACGGCTGGACTGAGTTTAATGAAATTTTTTGTGTGTCTTCAGGTGGATTCGAGAATGGTTTAGATTTACAAATGAAAGTTGTAACTTAATTAGTTCTTTCTAAATTATTTTTTAACCAACTCTTTCAACAACTTTTCCACCTAGATGGCGTGAGTTGTCGTAAACACGATGTCAGAATTTATTTAATGTTGAAATGAAAAATGAATTTTTAACCGTAAGTGTTTAAAATATTTTTTCAACGTTAATATTGTTAAAATGTTAAAATTAGTTAAAATGGTATATTCTTTTAAAAAATTCGTCAATATCCGACGGAGTTATTTTATGTTAAAATGAAAAATGAATTTTTAGGCCATTATTATTTGTGCAGATGGAAAATGTACGAAAAGTTTTCCGAAAAATTTCACGATCACAAATGTTGACGGATATCCAATATAACGTCGAAGAAATCCCGATAATGGCGGACAATCTTATCATCTATGGCGGTCATCTATGTCAACAACATAGATATTGACATTGATAACCGTTGGGTGGTCCCATATTCGCCTCTGCTGAGCAAAACATTCAATGCTCATATTAATAGCAAGAAATTCAAACTTCTTCACACACCATAAATTTTAAATCAGCACAACCGGTTTCGAAAGGACGTAGCCTTTCTTCATCAGGTGCAAACACGTGCAACTGCCTTGGAGGCAAAAGCAAGACTGAAAGCAGGACAAAATCCAGAGGGGGAGGAGCAACACAAACAACCAATAGGAAGCAACATGCAGGACAGGACCAATCAGAGAGGAACACACGTACACACACACCACAAAATGAGGAGGGAGGAAAGGAGTAAACAATTATTATGTTTTTTTTTTTTTTTTTTCAATAATATTAAACTAATAAGTAAATTTAATAAAATTTATCCACCAATTATTATTATTTTTATTTAAATTAGAATTATTTTATTATAACTAATATGATGTTATAAACATAATGAAGGAAATTATTTAATTGAATTAAACAAATTTTTCCAGGCTGTAGACAGCAAAGTGGAATCAGATTTTTCATTGACAATTTTATCACGATTAAGGTAAATAGCTAAATTTTCTAAAAAATCCAGTTCAGAAACGTGTTTGGCATGAAAGATAATTTTGGCACTCTTAAAATTAAAACTATGATCAAATTCCCAACTGTGCTTCGCAATAGAAGATTTAGAAATTTCTTGATTAACAACATACCGAGAATGTTCACGTAAACGACATTCAAGATTTCTTTTAGTTTGACCAATATAAGATAAATCACAGTTATTACAAGGGACATTATAGATACCCCATTTTTGAAGCTCAGGAACAGGGGATTTGGTTGAAGGGAATTGGAATCTTTATATATATATATTTCTTTTGTGCGTGTGTATGTCACTGAACTCCTCCTAAACGGCTGGACCGAGCTTAATGAAAATTTTTGTGTGTCTTCAGGTGGATTCGAGAATGGTTTAGATTTACAATTCAGTTCAATCGGATAATTGGATCAAAAGATATTAAATAAAAACTCCATTTTAACTTTTAAATGATTAAAAAGAAAAATATATTTAATGCCAAAATAAACAAAATTCAGGTTTATTTATTTTTTTCCGGAAATAAAATATTTTTAATTTCGCGTGATAAACAATAAAAATTAGAAAAAAAAAATATATATATAACATGAAAATATTCGCGTGTAAATAAATATTTTCATAGAGATACTTGGTATTTGCTTACAATTTTTATTTAATTTAGTAGTACTTTTCTTTTCTACAGTAAAACAAATTTTTTCGTTTTAATTGATACTTTATATGTAACTTATAAAGGTTCTTTTATGTTTTCACCTTAATTGTAAATAGTAATAATTTCGAATTTATTAGAATTTTTTATTTTTATTTTGTATATATCATAAAACAGTTTTTCTTTTTTGTTTTTGTATGGAACAACTTTAGTTTGGAAAAATTTGAAATTTGGCACCGAAGTAGTACGGACGTTTCTCACCAAGATCGTCAGTTACGCAATTGAGATAGGCATGTTAATTCATCGCAAAAATGGCCAAAAATATTTAAAGTCGACAAGGGGGGGGGGAGGTCTATACTAAAGCTGTGCCTTTGTATTTATCTTTATATATATATTTCTTTTGTGCGTGTGTATGTCACTGAACTCCTCCTAAACGGCTGGACTGAGTTTAATGAAATTTTTTGTGTGTCTTCAGGTGGATTCGAGAATGGTTTAGATTTACAAATGAAAGTTGTAACTTAATTAGTTCTTTCTAAATTAATTTTTAACCAACTCTTTCAACAACTTTTCCACCTAGATGGCGTGAGTTGTCGTAAACACGATGTCAGAATTTATTTAATGGTGAAATGAAAAATGAATTTTTAACCGTAAGTGTTTAAAATATTTTTTCAACGTTAATATTGTTAAAATGTTAAAATTAGTTAAAATGGTATATTCTTTTAAAAAAATCGTCAATATCCGACGGAGTTATTTTATGTTAAAATGAAAAATGAATTTTTAGGCCATTATTATTTGTGCAGATGGAAAATGTACGAAAAGTTTTCCGAAAAATTTCACGATCACAAATGTTGACGGATATCCAATATATCGTCGAAGAAATCCCGATAATGGCGGACAATCTTATCCTCTATGGCGGTCATCTATGTCAACAACATAGATATTGACATTGATAACCGTTGGGTGGTCCCATATTCGCCTCTGCTGAGCAAAACATTCAATGCTCATATTAATAGCAAGAAATTCAAACTTCTTCACACACCATAAATTTTAAATCAGCACAACCGGTTTCGAAAGGACGTAGCCTTTCTTCATCAGGTGCAAACACGTGCAACTGCCTTGGAGGCAAAAGCAAGACTGAAAGCAGGACAAAATCCAGAGGGGGAGGAGCAACACAAACAACCAATAGGAAGCAACATGCAGGACAGGACCAATCAGAGAGGAACACACGTACACACACACCACAAAATGAGGAGGGAGGAAAGGAGTAAACAATTATTATGTTTTTTTTTTTTTTCAATAATATTAAACTAATAAGTAAATTTAATAAAATTTATCCATTAATTATTATTATTTTTATTTAAATTAGAATTATTTTATTATAACTAATATGATGTTATAAACATAATGAAGGAAATTATTTAATTGAATTAAACAAATTTTTCCAGGCTGTAGACAGCAAAGTGGAATCAGATTTTTCATTGACAATTTTATCACGATTAAGGTAAATAGCTAAATTTTCTAAAAAATCCAGTTCAGAAACGTGTTTGGCATGAAAGATAATTTTGGCACTCTTAAAATTAAAACTATGATTAAATTCCCAACTGTGCTTCGCAATAGAAGATTTAGAAATTTCTTGATTAACAACATACCGAGAATGTTCACGTAAACGACATTCAAGATTTCTTTTAGTTTGACCAATATAAGATAAATCACAGTTATTACAAGGGACATTATAGATACCCCATTTTTGAAGCTCAGGAACAGGGGATTTGGTTGAAGGGAATTGGAATCTTTATATATATATATTTCTTTTGTGCGTGTGTATGTCACTGAACTCCTCCTAAACGGCTGGACCGAGCTTAATGAAAATTTTTGTGTGTCTTCAGGTGGATTCGAGAATGGTTTAGATTTACAATTCAGTTCAATCGGATAATTGGATCAAAAGATATTAAATAAAAACTCCATTTTAACTTTTAAATGATTAAAAAGAAAAATATATTTAATGCCAAAATAAACAAAATTCACGTTTATTTATTTTTTTCCGGAAATAAAATATTTTTAATTTCGCGTGATAAACAATAAAAATTAGAAAAAAAAAATCTGGTGTGAAACAACCACACGACTTCCATTACCCACTATTACCCATATTATATGCATTTTTGAGAGATAATGCGATCAGAAAACATAAAAGTGAACTAAAGAGAAAATCGTTAGAGCCGTTTTTGAGATACCAACTTAAAAAAAAAAAAATCAATTATTGACCGGAAAACAATAATTACATACAAAAGGATATTTAAAAGTGAGTTAACATGGCGAGTTTGAAAAAAATCCGTACAGCTGTTTTTAAAGGAACGCCCTTGGGAGACCTGAAATTGAGCTATTTATACAGGACGCCTATCAATTTTCCTGAACTAACCAACTATATCATTCGAAAGGACATCAAATAGAGTGTTTATATAGAAAATTTGAAGAAAATCGTTAGAGCCGTTTTTGAGATACGGACTTACGGTCCCACTTCCGGTTAAAATCAATTATTGACAGGAAAACAATAATTACATACAAAAGCATATTTAAAAGTGAGTTAAAATGGCGAGTTTGAAAAAAATCCGTACAACCGTTTTTAAAGGAACGCCTTTGCGAGGCCTGAAATTGAGCTATTTAAAAGGGACGCCTATCAATTTTCCTGAACCAACCAACTATATCATTCGAAAGGACATCTAATAGAGTGTTTATATAGAAAATTTGAAGAAAATCGTTAGAGCCGTTTTTGAGATACGGACTTACGGTCCCACTTCCGGTTTCCGATGTTCCACTTCCGGTTAAAATCAATTATTGACAGGAAAACAATAATTACATACAAAAGCATATTTAAAAGTGAGTTAAAATGGCGAGTTTGAAAAAAATCCGTACAACCGTTTTTAAAGGAACGCCTTTGCGAGGCCTGAAATTGAGCTATTTAAAAGGGACGCCTATCAATTTTCCTGAACCAACCAACTATATCATTCGAAAGGACATCTAATAGAGTGTTTATATAGCAAGTTTGAAGAAAATCGTTAGAGCCGTTTTTGAGATACGGACTCACGGTCCTACTTCCGGTTTCCGATGTCCCACTTCCGGTTTTTCAATTTTCACCAAAATTTGGAAATTTCATCTGTAGACCAGACGTATTTCAATTCTAAAGTTTCGTAGCTCTATCTTTATTAGTTTCTGAGCTATAATAGCCAGAAGATTCTCCACATACATACACACACACACACACACATACATACACACTGACCAATTGCCAAAAACCACTTTTTTGGACTCAGGGGACCTTAAAACGTGTAAATCAGGTGAAAACCCGATATCGAATTTTCAGACCGAATACAATACTTCCATTACCTACGGTAGTAGGGTAATGGAAGTAAAAATAATATAACATGAAAACATTCGCGTGTAAATAAATATTTTCATAGAGATACTTGGTATTTGCTTACAATTTTTATTTAATTTAGTAGTACTTTTCTTTTCTACAGTAAAACAAATTTTTTCGTTTTAATTGATACTTTATATGTAACTTATAAAGGTTCTTTTATGTTTTCACCTTAATTGTAAATAGTAATAATTTCGAATTTATTAGAATTTTTTATTTTTATTTTGTATATATCATAAAACAGTTTTTCTTTTTTGTTTTTGTATGGAACAACTTTAGTTTGGAAAAATTTGAAATTTGGCACCGAAGTAGTACGGACGTTTCTCACCAAGATCGTCAGTTACGCAATTGAGATAGGCATGTTAATTCATCGCAAAAATGGCCAAAAATATTTAAAGTCGACAAGGGGGGGGGAGGTCTATACTAAAGCTGTGCCTTTGTATTTATCTTTTTATATATATTTCTTTTGTGCGTGTGTATGTCACTGAACTCCTCCTAAACGGGCTGGACCGAGTTTAATGGAATTGTTTGTGTGTCTTCAGGTGGATTCGAGAATGGTTTAGATTTACAATTCAGTCCAATTTAAATTGTTTATTTAATTAATTTATCACTTATAAATTGTTGTTGATTTTGGAATGTTTCACATTGGATCCGGCAGACTGCGCTACGATCGTAGTATCCAATATTCAATAATACGCAAGCGAAGTGATGACGTCACTGGCCGTCCGTGGATGCAAGAAAAATATTTCCTATGTTAATCGCCCATTGGATTTTTTGTAAAAAAATTACTAAATATCGAGGAAAATTATTTCCCGATTTTAATCCCCATATTTAGGTATAGATATGTATTAGTTATCATGTGCATGCGTTAGATTGAGTTGTTTTTGCTGTAAAATTGATAAAATTTGAATTTTTAATCTCAAATCTCTGTTATCCTTGGCGGAAAAGAAAATATCGCCATATCATCTGGCGAACATATTTAATTTCTTTCAAAAATAATGGTTATGAAACAATTTTGTACAATACATATTACGAAAATATACATCTGGCATGTATATTTTCGTATTACGTTTTTGATCACCAAATACGAAAAACGTCAAGGAAGACAGAGTTTTGAAATTTAAAATTAAAATTTTGTCAATTTGAGAGCAAAATAACTCAATCTAACACATGCATACGATAACTAATACTTATCTATACCCAAATACGGGGATTAAAATCGAGAAATAATTTTCCTCGATTTTTAAAAATTCTTTATAAAAAATCCAATGGGAGATTAACGTAGGAAATCTTTTTCTTGCATCCACTGACGGTCAGTGACGTCACACTTCGCTTGCGTATATTCTATTGTAATTCCAGTTTGTCCCGACAGTTGGTGCTGCGATCAAATTCAGGAAAATATTTTGTAACTTCGTGTTATTATTGTTATACAAAAAATTGTGTCCTAATTGAAATATTACATCAAGATGTAATTAGTGTTTGAAGAGTTTTGAAGTGTGCATAAAACACTATACATTTTGCAAATTTGGTGCGGAATTGGAGTGCGTATTTTATATAATTTTCTATCAAATTTACACGCGCGTTGATTAACAACCACCCTAACCTACAAATTTATTTGTGTAGCTAATTGATTATATTTTATTTATTTATTTTTTGTATGGAACACTTTTAGTATCGGATCCCTTTGGCAAAATTTGAAATTTGGCACCGAAGTAGCTCGGACGCTTCTCGCCAAGATCTTTAGTTCCACAATTGCGATAGCCATTTCAATTCATCGCAAAAATGGCTTAAAATATTTAAAGTCACCAAAGGGGTCCCATACTTTTGTGCGTGTGTATGTCACTGATATTTTATTTATTTATTTTTTGTATGGAAAATTTGGCACCGAGGTAGATGGGACGCTTCTCGCCAAGATCTTTAGTTCCACAATTGAGATAGCCATTTCATTTCATCGCAAAAATGGCTTAAAATATTTAAAGTCACCAAAGGGGTCCTAATTTGTGGCTTAGATTTAGAAAATCCGTGCTTTTCTCACGGCCAATTATATGTTGCGTGTTCCAGGGTTTTAAAACCTTCGAATTTGTTTGTTTATACTTCTCAAGGATTAACCAAAAATATTGTACATCCAATGGCATTATGGTAAATTAAGTTTTTGTAGATAAAAAAAATATACCTGTTATAAAATAAATTGAGTTTCAACTTTTTCACCTTTAATTAAAACGAGTTTAAGTTTTATTTAATACGAACTCTACATTTCACTTCGCTCATACTATACACATACTCACATGCATCGATTGATTGAATTGTGATAAATGTACATATAATGATATTAGATATTGTAATAACTTTTTGATAAAAATTTTCATCAAATCGGTCCAGATTGTTACAGCTTATTCAAAAAAGATGGAATTTTCATGTGAAATTCGTTGCTATCAGAGATTCTCTCATAAATTGAAATATTTGCCGTATGAAATAAAATTTTGTGCTGTTCGACATTCAGTGGAGGTTTAAAATAACAAGTAGCAAGTAGAAAGTACCAAGTAGCAAGAAGCAAGTAGCGAAAATTTCAGTAATTATGCCTTTTACGTTATAATCGGAATTAACAGTCACCGTTCAGAGCGCTCCATACCTGTTTCACTTATATACCACATCCTTACACACTTACAATAAGTTAGTTATTTTTTTCTAGCAAAATATTCTCTAGAAATAATTTATATGACAAAACAACGTTTGTCGGGTCAGCTAGTATATATATATATATATATATAAGGTCATTGTGCCTAAATGCGATAACCCTTAAATGCGACAAAGTTCTTCTACTGAAAATCTAAATGCATAAATCGCATACTTATGAATCATAATGGAACATACACATTTCAAGAACGGTTCGCGAAACTTTTCATTTAATTTTAAAGGTTTTTTCTAGTAGCATTTTCTTTTGCAGTAAACATTGTCCATTATGCCCTTCCGATATCTTTTCCTAATTGCGATGAAAAATTTTGAAATAGTAACTGTAACTTTATCCTTTTATTTTTCAAGGTCAAACAACCACTGTTACGTCATGTGCTTGAATACCCTTTATACCTACCAGAAGAAAATAAAAAAAAATACTACATTTTTTTAAAAAGAGGGGTTTAAAATTTTTATCGCATTTAAGTGTCTGTTTACACCATTTTCCTAAATGCGACAAATTTTATCCCTTAAATGCGGCAATTTTTACAGTTGATATATTAAGGGAAGTTTAAGCATTTTTTCCTTTTTAACACTTTCCAACAAGGTTTAAAAGTGACTTAGGCTTGTCTGTCCCTCTGTCCGTCTGTCTGTCTGTCTGTCCGCACTCTAATTCCTGTAGGGACACCCGAAAGTATTCCAAAGCACTGTGTTCTATGAGAGGTATTGCTGTAAACCATATTTAATACATTAACTGTATACAAATCTTAGTGAAATTGAATCATGTTATTCAAGTTCACTATCGGATGTTTCATATATAAAATGGAATAAATACCACCACTAGTTTGTACACAGGGGCACTCGAAAGTACTCCAAAGCATTGCGTTCTATGAGAGGTATTTCTATAAACCAAATTTTAATAACTTTACTTTCCACAAAGTTTAATGAAATTGAAATATGTTATTCATATGCACAAAAGAATGCTTTGCATAGAATATAGCATGATTAGCATTAGATTTACAGGGCCACACAAAAATATTCAGTTACATTAAGAGATGTTCATAAAAATTTGCTATAATTTCAATTTCGTTTACATTAAGCGTTTTTAACATTGTCTAACAATTTTCATCTGTGAATATAATTTCAATTTAAGTATCTGTCTGTTCGTCTGTCCGCAGTCTAGCTCCAGTAAATATTTATGTAATTTCTTGAAGCTGATATATGTTATTTAAGTTCACTATCGGATGTTCCCTATTGAAAAAGGAGTTAATATCTCTACTGGTTTGTGTACAGAGGCACCCAAACCTTTTACAAAGCATTGTGTTCTATGAGAGATATTTCTATAAACCATATTTTAATACCTTTACTGTACACAAACCCTAATGAAATTGAGAAATGTCATTCAAGTTCACTATCGGATGTTTTATATATATAATGGAGTAAATACCACCACTGGTTTGGGCACAGAGACACTTGAAAGCATACCAAAGCATTGCGTTATATGGGAAGTATTTCTATAAACCAAATTTTGATAACTTTACTTTCCACAAAGCTTAATGAAACTGTAATGTGTTATTCATATGCACAAAAGACTGCTTTCTATGGAATATAGTATGTTTAGTATTAGTTTTACAGAGCAACAAAAAAATATTCAGATACATAAAGAGCTATTAAGAAAAGTTTGATGGAATTGCACTTTCGTTTACATTAAGCGTTTTTAAAATTTTCTAACAATTTTTAAGTGTGAATATAATTTCAATTTGTGTATCTGTGTATCTGTTTGTCTGCCCATCTGTCTGTATTTCGGCGCTCTAACTCCGGTAAATATTTATGGCTTTACCTTGAAACTAATATATGTTTTTCAAGTTCACTATCGGATGTCCCCTATTAAAATTGGAGTGAATACCTCTACTGGTTTGTGTATAGGGACACCCGAAAGTATTTTAAAGCATTGTGTTCTATGAGAGGTATTTCTATTTGTTTTACTGTAGACATATCTCAATTAAATTGAAATATGTTATTCAATTTTACTACTGGATGTTTCTTGTATAAAATGGCGGAAATACCACCACCGATTTATGTAGAGGGACAGTTAAAAGTATTCCAAAGCATTGCAATTTTTGTTATGTTACTACAATATTTTAAATTTTAATTACTTCTTAACCACCAAATGTAACTAATCACTTATTTTCAATTTATGTGCTTTATTACGCATTAGTTCAAAATTTAAATGCATGTTGAATACTTTCTCTTAAAAGGTTTTATATAGCATTTCTACATATTTTTATTCATTTTTAATCATATTTTCATTTTTAATCATATTTTTATTCATTTTTAATAAGAGATGCATCTGAAAATTTTCATCAGTTAGGCAGGATCTTTTGCAGCTAAGCACTTCAGATGCATGAGAGAAAAGTCTCTCAACGTGGTTTACAAATAGCGGCTTGCTGGTAAACAAAAGTAACGTTTAAAGTAGCGTTGAAAATCGCTAGAAACTACGTTTTTTTGTAACGCGCTACTCGTTACACTACATTTATTGAAAGTAGCGCGTTACACTGCAAACTACTAAAAAAAGTAGCGACTACTGTAGTTTCGCTACTTGTAGCGCGCTACTTCCAACCACTGCTTTTGAGTGTCACTGTATATAAATCGGTGGTGGTATTTCCTCCATTTTATACAGGAAACATCCAATAGGGAATTTGAATAACATATTTCAATTTCATTAAGATTTGTCTACAGTAAAGGTATGAAAATATGGTTTATAGAAATACCTCTCATGGAACACAATGCTTTCGAATGCTTTTGGGTGTTCTGTGCACAAACCAGTAGAGGTATAAACTCCATTTTCAATAGGATACGCCCGATAGTGATCTTGAATAACATATTTCAATTTCATTAAAATATGTCTACAGTAAAGGTATGAAAATATGGTTTATAGAAATACCTCTCATAGAACACAATGCTTTAAAATACTTTCGGGTGTCCCTGTACACAAACCAGTAGAGGTATCATATTCACCCTTAAAAAATGTTAGAATGTGTTAAAAACGCTTAAAGTAAACGAAAGTACAATTCTAGCCATTTTTTTTATAGCTATTAATGTAACTGGATATTTTTGTGCCACCCTGTAAATCTAATGCTAATCATGCTATATTCTGTGCAAAGCATTCTTTTGTGCATATAAATACCATATTTAAATTTCCAAAAACTTCGTGGAAAGTAAAGTTATTAAAATTTGATTTATAGAAATATCTCTAATAGAACGCAATGCTTTGGAATACTTTTGAGTGTCCCTGTATATAAATCGGTGGTGGTATTTCCTCATTTTATATAGGAAACATCCAATAGGGAATTTCAATAACTTATTTCAATTTCTTTAAGATATGTCTACAGTAAAGGTATGAAAATATGGTTTATAGAAATACCTCTCATAGAACACAATGCTTTCGAATGCTTTTGGGTGTCCGGTGCACAAACCAGTAGAGGTATAAACTCCATTTTCAACAGGGAACGCCCGATTGTGATCTTGAATAACATATTTCAATTTCATTAAAATATGTCTACAGTAAAGGTATGAAAATATGGTTTATAGAAATACCTCTAATAGAACACAATGCTTTGAAATACTTTCGGGTGTCCCTGTACACAAACCAGTAGAGGTATCATATTCACCCTTAAAAAATGTTAGAATGTGTTAAAATCGCTTAACGTAAACGAAAGTACAATTCTAGCCATTTCTTTTAATAGCTGTTAATGTAACTGGATATTTTTGTGCCACCCTGTAAATCTAATGCTAATCATGCTATATTCTGTGCAAAGCATTCTTTTGTGCATATAAATACCATATTTAAATTTCCAAAAACTTCGTGGAAAGTAAAGTTATTAAAATTTGATTTATAGAAATATCTCTCATAGAACGCGATGCTTTGGAATACTTTTGAGTGTCCCTGTACATAAACCGATGGTGCTATTTCCTCCATTTTATACAGAAAACATCCTATAGTAAACTTTAATAACATATTTCAATTTCATAAAGATATGTCTACAGTAAAGGTAAGAAAATATGGTTTGTAGAAATACCTCTCATAGAACACAATGCTTTGAAATACTTTCGGGTGTCCCTGTACACAAACTAGTAGAGGTATGAACTCCATTTTCAATAGGGAACGTCCAATAGTAATTTTGAATAACATATATCAGTTTCAAGAAATTCCATAAATATTTACGGGAGTTAGAGCGTGGACAGACAGACGGACGGACAGACACACAGACGGACAGACAGACAGACAAACTGAAGTCATAAACACTTTTCAACCGTGTTGGAAAGTGTTAATAACAGTTTTCAACCTTCTTTGGAAAGTGTTAATAACATTAAAGTAGCTCCCATGCATTAAATGCATTATCGCATTTAGGGAGTGTGAACATCGCATTTAGGATATAGTACCTTAAATGCGACAAAAATTTCCTAAATGCGACGCTGGTATATATTTTCATAAATTATTGATATTTTTTTAATTTCTTGAAAAAAAATGACACAAAACACTAGTTTAGAACTATGAGTATAATATTCAACCATTTTTTCTTTCTTTTCATAATTATTTGTTTACTAAAATGTCATAAGTTTCCTAAATGCGATAAACTTACCAAAAATCACGTCGCATTTAGGCACAATGACCTTATATCTTATTCAAATGCATGATGAGTTTAGTTTTATACTTTTAAAATCAATTGGACTAATTTATATGCTTTTAAAATTATTAGGACTATTTATAATTGATCTTATACAGGGCGAAACTACTTAATTTCATATTGCTATTGCACAACTTGTTAGTCGTTATTAATTTTTTTTATATCGTATTCAAATGCATAATGAGTTTAGTTTTATACTTTTAAAATCAATTGGACTAATTTATATGCTTTAAAATTATTAGGACCATTTATAATTGGTCTCATACAGGGCAAAACTACTTAATTTCATATTGCTATTGCACAACTTGTTAAAAGCGGATTCATATTTTTTCTATTTTACGGAACTTCCAGTATTTGTTTATTTAATTAAAAATAATTGGACATTCATTTTCTTTTTTTAATAATTATTTTGTAAATGTTTAGTTATTAAATTAATAATTATTAGTTTTATTTGACTTTAACCTTTAAGTATAAATTTAACTGTATTACTAAGTTTAACTGCAAGATAAACTGTATTTTTGCCTCATGGCTTTTTAATAGTTCACTGAATTCTTTAACGGCTGTAGTTTTTTTACTTTCTCTTACCCATAAGGTAGAGAAAGTAGTGTTCTTGGGTAAAATTTCCAAAATTGATTTTTTGTTATATTTACACGTTTTGAGGGGCTCTGAATCCAAAATTCATATTTTTAGCAGTTGGTCTCTGTGTGTGTGTGTGTGTCTGTCTGTTATTAGTATATCTCAAAAACAAATTATAGCAGAAAAACCAAACTTGCTATTCTAAATGTGAGTGATATAGAGATGCAACGCCAAACTTTTCGTTGAGATCAACCAAATGGTTCGTGTACAGGGTCACCCAAGAGAATTCAAATACATTACGTCTACGGGGGAAATTGCAGGTAAGTAGAGTTTAACATTTATAGACTGCACTAAACCAAATGGAACGAATTATTTTATATACGTAAGAACATGTTTCATGTAGAATTTGGTATAGAAATTGTTCACTGTTCGTTTACAAGGCTACACAAAAGAATTAGATTATAGTACGACAATATTTGAAGATTGATGGAAGTGTACTTCAGGTTGTGCCATGTGTGTTAGTACAAGTGCTTTTCTGTAATATTTCACCATGTCAAGGAAAGCTGCTCAGGAATTGAAATTAATTCTTCATAGCCATATGGTAAATAATGTATTTTTTTTTTTTTTTTTTTTTTAAATATTCATTGCTTGATTTTTTGTATATTTAGACGTTTTGAGGCTTCCTGAATACCAAAGTCAATTTTTTAACGCTTGACCTTTTTTCTGTGCCTGTTAGAATAAATTAAAAACAAATAATTTCAGGCGATTCAAATCTTGTATTTTGAAGTTAACGTGTTTGTTACTAGAAAAGTTTGATCAAGATTGATAAGTTTCAAGGAATGTTGGTGTGAAAGTTGTCTCAATAATTTTAAATAAACTTTTGAATTTAATAAGAGATTTGAATTCAATATAAATGTAGGTACAGTAATAAAACGGTGGGTTGAGGGGGGTGGTAGCCTCCCTCACACAGAATTACTTGTCAAATATAACTGCTGCGAAGCCTAATTTGAAACATCAGATTATTTTATAAGTAATATTTTAGTTTTTTCTATTTTTCATATAAATTATAGATTTTTTTAGCTATTTTTTTTTTTTCCAGTAATGAAGTTTTAATACGTCAGTTTGACTTTATTTTTCCTTTTTTAAATCTTGCAATGGTTGCAACTGAAATAATTTACACGTCAATATAAGTGTTAATTTACTTTTTAGAAATTAATTGAAATTCTCCATGCTCATAGATTTTATTCTGTAGTTTTTCTTTATTATTATTATTTTTTTTTTAATTCTATATTTTCGTATATATTTCATTTATAATGTCTCCATTGGTGTAATTGAGCTTTGTGTGCTATTTTTATTTATTTATTTATTTATTTTTTTTAAGCGAATGCATATAATAGAGCTCTAACAGATGACGTCACGAGCATGTTTACCGAGGGACAGTTGACCCCACTGACCCATTTTATCATTGCGGAATAGTGTTACAAATTTATTGTAACACAGTGTACACAGTGTAACACAGTATATATTTGTAAAAGCATAAAAAAATTCGACTACTACGCTTCCAAAGGCATGGAAAAATTAGAATTGTCCTTCAGCAAAGTACGGTTGCTAAGAAGAAAGTCACGTGGTTGTTAGAACTCTATACAACGGAAATTATACCTATTCGCATACAACGAACATTGAATTAAAGCCCCTGATGAAGTATTGTAAGTTGTATGCCTTCATTATAAGAATTCTTAATAATTTTTACAAAAAAAAAAAAAAAAAAAAATCTTGTTTTTCGTGTGATAGGGGAAGCCGGGGTAATAAGAGACAGGGGTTATAAGAGACGCAGTCAAAAAACCCACGAAAAAATATACTTAGACAACTTTAAAAATATGTAATATTAAGTATCATGTGTATTCTTTACTACAATACACTTATTGAGAAGTTTATAACACATTTTGAATTCTTTTTATACGACGAAAAAAAACCTTCACTTTGAACTTACCCTGAAAGTTCGTGACTTTTTCTAAATTTTTCTTTATTTTTTTTTTGTAGGTAAGATGTTTGGGATTTATTAATGTGTAACCTTTTGACCAAGACTATGACTTTGATGTACAATTTTTTAAAACCTTGAAAGCATTCTTTATTTACATGTTCTAGGCATGTTTCTTATTACCCCATTTTTATTTTTTGTGGGGGTAATAAGAGACATGAGTCTCTTATTACCCCCACTGTGTTAATTACTGTGCAACAGTGCAACCCCCACCCCCCATTGTAGTTTCTGTTAGTTGTGCCTGACTAGTTTACGAAGAGTTTACCAAGTGTTAGGCCCAGTCTAAGTTTACCAAGAGAACATTTTTTTTCACTTTAAATCAAAAAGCAGTTTTACTGATTTGGCTAGACAATATTTAGTTGTTACGATTATGTAAATTTATGATTAGAATGTGTATAAGTTAGTATTTAGTCATTAATACTTCATTACATAATAAATAAGTTCATTTATAATTACTAGAAAAATCTTTTATAACATTTTGTTCGCTTGTATACACTTCAAAGATACGTCCTTTTTTCTACACTTTAGAAAATGGGTAAAATATTTTCTGCCCATTTTAAAAATTATATTCATGTTTTTGGTTAATCCCTAGGTTATGTTGATTATGTAGAACTATCATTAAGTAATATATTATATTATTTAGGACCTAATATTAAAATAAATGAATTTCACAAACACATTTATGACAATTAATTTTCGAGAAAACATATTTTTTGGATGGATGTAAATAATAAAAATTAAAAACTATTGGCTGATTCAGAATTGTTTCCAGATGTCTTTTATTATCCCACATGATTTTACATTGTTATATATGGACAGTTACAAGCCAGGTCTCTTATTACCCCACGTGGGGTTATTAGAGACAAGGATTTAATGAAAATTTAAAAAACAAAATTAACAAAAAATTAAATTCAAAAATCACCTAAAAAATCACGATGAGTCCATTTAATGAAATTAATACGAGACATTTATTTCAAGTTATTTAGATTAATAGTATAGATTTTATTAATATTTTTTGTCTCTTATTACCCCGGCTTCCCCTACATCATTTTTAGTTCCCCATCATACTATAGGTATGGGGAACTTAAGTAATCGTGAAAATTTTCGACCTCGGTTTTTTGACGTTTTTACACGTTTTCGAGTGTGAGGAATCCGAAAATAACAAAATTTGTATGGTGTCTGTCTGTAGGGTGTCTGTTAGTGTGTTAGTCCGTTAGTTTGTTAGTCTGTGTACACGATATCTCAAGAACAAATTGTGGCAGAGAGGTCAGATCAGTTTTAAAATATTACTTTCGACACTGGCAAGAACCCTATTCATTTGCAACATTCGAATTTAAAAACTTCGTAAGTTATTAGAAATTTACAATTTTCTTAACATGGGAGAATAGGACAAAAATTCACTTAAACGTGCATTAAATGGAAACTTTTTACTGTAAAAATGTCAGACCAGTTTTAAAATATCAGTTTTGATGCCGGAATGAACATCAGTAACTATACATATGCTACTTTGAAAATTTCGCAAGTTATTGGAAATTTACGAATTTCTTAACATGGCAGTATAGGGCAAAATTTCACATAAACGTCAATTTTGAGAGATATTTTCATCGTAAAGATGTCAGACTACTTTTGAAATATTATTTAGGACACGTGCATGAATATTAATGACTATGAATTTTCCAATATAAAAATTTCGTAAGTTATTGGAAATTTACGAATTTCTTAACATGGCAGAATTGAGCAAAATTTCCCATAAACTTCAATCTTGAGGGATATTTTCATCGTAAGGATGTCAAACCACTTTCGAAATATTATTTAGGATAGTGGCATGAATATCATAGACTATGATTTTTCCAATTTAAAAAATTCGTAAGTTATTTGGAATTTACGATTTCCTTAACATGTCAGAATAATATTATTTAGGACACGTGCATGAATATTAATGACTATGAATTTTCCAATATAAAAATTTCGTATGTTATTGGAAATTTACGAATTTCTTAACATGGCAGAATTGAGCAAAATTTCCCATAAACGTCAAACTTGAGGGATATTTTCATCGTAAGGATGTCAAACCACTTTCGAAATATTATTTAGGATAGTGGCATGAATATCATAGACTATGATTTTTCCAATTTAAAAAATTCGTAAGTTATTTGGAATTTACGATTTCCTTAACATGTCAGAATAAGGCAAAATTGAGCATAAACTTTCATTTTGAGGATCATAAATACATTAGACAACTTCAAAATTACATTTATGATATTTGTTTGAACATGATTGAATACAAATATTCTAATAGGAGAATTTCGTAAATTATTCGTAATTTACGATTTTATCAACATAGCGAAATTGTAAATTTTTCATATAAATATGAATTTTGAGGATTATTGCATTGGAAATAGTAGCATGAAAACTAAACAATGGAATCGACCCTGATAAAATAAATTATTAGATTAGAATAAGATAAATATATCGAAGTGAACGGTGGATAGCCTATTAGGCGGGGATTTCATTCTGTCACTGTATCAAGCTTTGGTCAAATTCTTTTTTTTTTTAACATGATTATGATATATCTCGCACTAGAAATTTATGAGAACATAAATATGATGGGGAACTGAGCAGAGTTCACCTATGCCAACTAGTTTCTTATGCTATGTTTAAAAAGGTTTTCATTACACATATGTGTATAACATACATATATTTTTGTATTTTGAGTAATAGATAGAAAATTCTGTATAAAACAGAATTTAATTTAGTACGAGAGAACTTTTTTTAGATAATTCTATTATATAAAGGCATGTGGTAACAATTTTGCGTTCCTTAGCAAAGATTACTATATTCATTTCTTAAAATTTCTTTGATATAGCTCTAGTATAGGACATCCTTGGCGACTTTTATATTTTTGTTATCATTTTGGTGATGAATTAAAATGGCTACCACAATTGCGTAAGTAAAGACCTTGGCTAGAAACGTCCGAACTACTTCAGGATCAAATTTCAAATTTCGCCAAGGGAGATCTTATACTAAAGTTTTTGCATTTCTTTCACACGATTTTTTTCTTCTTTCTTTTTTTTTTAATTTACTTGATTCTTATTTAAGTTATCAAACTTAAATCAATCTGTAAACACGAACGCATGATCTTAATTAGTGTTAAGTTGCAGGCTTAAAATTTCAAGTTCGATTTGTGCTGAGCTGCCAACATTTTTAATCTATTCCATAGCATTGTAAGCACACGAGCTTCTTTTCTTCACATCATTATTTTTTGAGCGTAATTTTCTTTTCTTCTAATTATAATTAGAGATTGGAGAAAATTACTCTACAAAATAAGTGGTGTGATTAAAAGGCGGGCACTAATAACGTTAAAGAATAACATTTTGGCAGCTCTGCATGTGCTCTCAGTTTACATATAAGAGCCCAATCAAAATTATTCTTGTATAAGTAAAAGACGTTTCAAATGTGCAATAAAATAGAACATACAATAAAATCTGTTCTAAATCTCTGAAACATTTCATAAACTCAAATATTTAAAAATTTTCTCTAAATGGAATTTTTGAAGTTCTAGTCGTGACATTATAAAGATACATGTTAAAAATATACGCTCTTGGAATACATGTACATTTGTATTATCTTCCATGCCCCACAGGAGGTGAAATGCATAGATATACTTATATAGATCTATCATCCCATTGTTATCATGCAAAAATTTTTGATGCCGAAAAATATTTTTGGCATCAGCCATATAGTGGTATTGAAACCATTGAAACTCGGCCATTGTAATAGAATAGAATAGAATGTTGATGAATTTTCAAAATGTCGAAATATTGCGTCTTTTAGTTATTCTAGTAATAAATCTATGAAAAGATGTGGATAAGTTATCATAAAAGTAAATTATATTTGACTAAATTATGAAAATTACAATTTTTACAATCAGTTGCTTTGTTATTATTATGAAATAACAAGAAAGAAAAATCATGCAGTACGCATTGATTAGTAACACTTTCCAACTGTACGTAATTGTTGTATCGAATAACTTTTATTATTCTTTGCCTACGTTATCACACAACAGACAGAAGGACTGAAAAATATACAGATAGACTAATTGATTTTAAAGTTGCTCTTAGGCATTTTGGAAAGGGTTAAAAAGGCTTAACGCAAAAAAAAAAAAAAAAAAAAAAATGCAGCCATTAGATTATAATTACAGCTTTTGATCTCTCTGAATATTTTAGTGTAGCCCTGTAAATCAGAAAGTTAATCATATCATATTCTATACAAAAGATTATTTTAGAGTATTAACAATAAATTTCAATATTTTTATGATTTTTACAGTAGAAAGACTTTTAAATATAATTTTCAAAAAAATCTGTCCTAAAACGTAATGCATTGGCATTTTTTTTTTTTGTCCCTGTAAACAAACTAGTTTTACAGGACCTATTAATGTCATTCTAAATGGAGAAAATTCTATAGTGATAATGTTTATAAAAACAACACTCATAAAACACAATGCTTTTGAATGCTTTTGGGTGTCCCTGTACACAAACCAGAAGAGATATTCACTCCATTTTCAATATGGAACATCCGATAGTGAACTTCAATAAAATATATCAGTTTCGAGAAATTCCATAGATAATTAATGGAGTTAGAGCGCGGGCTTACAGACAGACAGACAGATGGACAGATACACAAACTGAAATCATATTCACACTTAAAAATGTTAGAAAGTGTTAAAAACATTCAATGTAAACGAAAGTAATATTTTAGCAATTTTTTATTAATAGCTCTTAATATAAATGGATATTATTCTGTCACCCTGTAAATCTAATGCTAATTATGCTATATTCTATGCAAAGCATTTTTTTGTGCAGATAAATAACATAATTCAATTTCCTAAAGCTTCGTGGAAAGTGATTAAAATTTGATTTATAGAAATATCTCTCATAGAACGCAATGCTTTGGAATACTTTTGAGTGTCCCTGTATATAAATCGGTGGTGATATTTCCTCCATTTTATACAGGAAACATCCAGTAGGGAATTGGAATAATATATTTCAATTTCATTAAGATATGTCTACAGTAAAGGTATGAAAATATGGTTTATAGAAATAGCTCTCATAGAACACAATGCTTTGAAATACTTTCGGGTGTTCCTGTACACAAACCAGTAGAGGTATAAATTCCATTTTCAATAGGGAACATCCGATAGTGAACTTGAATAACATATATCAGTTTTAAGAAATTCCATAAATATTTACGGGAGTTAGAGATCGGACAGACAGACAGGCAGACGGACGGACGGACGGATAGGCAGATACACAAAACTGAAATCATATTCACACTTAAAAAATGCTAGAAAGTGTTAAAAACGCTTAACGTAAACGAAAGTACAATTCTAGCAATTTTTTATTAATGCCTCTTAATATAACTGGATATTTTTGTGCCACCCTGTAAATCTAATGCTAATCATGCTACATTCTATGCAAAGAATTCTTTTGTGCGTGTAAATCACATATTTCAATTTCTTAAAACTTCGTGGATAGTAAAGTTATTAAAGTTTGATTTATAGAAATATCTCTCCTAGCACGCAATGCTTTGGAATAATTTTGAGTGTCTCTGTACATGAACCGATGGTGGTATTTCCTCCATTTGATAGAGGAAACATCCAATAGTGAACTTGAATAACATATTTTAATTTCATTAAGATATGTCTACAGTAAAGGTATGAAAATATGGTTTATAGAAATACCTCTCATAGAACACAATGCTTTGGAATACTTTCGGGTGTCCCTGTACACAAACCAGTAGAGGTATAGACTCCATTTTCAATAGGGAACGTCCGATATTGAACTTGAATAACATATTTCAATTTCATTAAGATATGTCTAGAGTAAAGGTATGAAAATATGATTTATAGAAATGCCTCTCATAGAACACAATGCTTTGAAATACTTTCGGGTGTCCCTGTACACAAACCAGTAGAGGTATAAACTCCATTTTCTATAGGGAACGTCCGACAGTGAACTTGAATAAAATATTTCAATTTCATTAAGATATATCTACAATAAAGATACGAAAATATGGTTTATAAAAATACCTCTCATAGAACACAATGCTTTGGAATACTTTCGGGTGTCCCTGTACACAAACCAGTAGAGGTATAGACTCCGTTTTCAACAGGGAACGTCCGATAGTGAACTTGAATAACATATTTCAACTTCATTAAGGTATGTCTACTGTAAAGGTATGAAATTATGGTTTATAGAAATACCTCTCATAGAACACAATGCTTTGAAATATTTTCGGGTGTCCCTGTACACAAACCAGTAGAGGTATAAACTCCATTTTCAATAGGGACCGTCCGATAGTGAACTTGAGCAACATATATCAGTTTCAAGAAATTCCATTAATATTTACGGGAGTTAGAGCGCGGACAGACAGACGGACAGACGGACAGACAGACAGACAGACGGACAGACAGACAGACAGACAGACAAACCGAAGTCATAAACACTTTTCAACCTTCTTGGAAAGTGTTAAAAACTGGTTTGATTTTTAATAGAATATGTTTTTTAAAGATTGATATTTTTTAAGATTTTATATATTAGTAAGTAATATAGAATTTTCAAAATTCTTTTAAATATAGTTCGCAGCGGTGTAGGTAAAGAACGTTAAATTTAGTATATAAAAAGAGTTTAACTTTAAATATTAACAAAATAAATAAATATATATATATATAAGAAAGAAAGAAAAAGAAAAATGAATTTAAAATTGTATCTGCAGTTTTTTCTTCACCTTTAGTACATAAATTATTCATGAATTTTATTTTCTAAAAATTATCTGTGTAGTAAAAAGGAATCATTCCCCCCCACCCCCAATGATCAGGGCCCGATTAACCTTACAATTAAGGGGAAGCACAAATACATTTGGGGGCCCCCACTGACTTCTTGGTCTAAAGACTCATACAAACATCTTAAAAAATTTATAAATTTTTCATTAAATTTTGTAGTTATCTGGAATTGAGGACGAGTAAATTCGCTTAAAACATTAGTCAAGCAAATTCACTTGATTTTTGTACCAAGATATAAACTGGGTGAAAGCCTATATTCACCACAATATATGAAATTATTCTATTATAAATGAATGTGTAAAAGCTTTATTAGCATATAGCCTATATAATCCAGAAATGATAGTTGTGCAGTCAGGTAGGACTGTGACGTTTTATAATAAGACAATGCTTTTAGACCACAAGCTTACAATTCGGGGCCCATTTTTTTGCTTAATTTGGGGCCTTTTCAAAAATTTCCAGTGGAAGCACATGCTTCTCGTGCCTATTGGGTAATCAGGGCCTGCCAATGATCAATCTATGTTTTATTACTATATCTATGGTGAAATGCAGTCGGACTTGTTACCGTTTTAAAAATATGAGGATTGGAAATTTGTTAATGGCAACTATTTTTTTACACCTGATACAAAATAGGTACATGCTTCAAAGTTTTACTGTCCTTCAAGATAGTAGCAAGGGCATACTTCATTGACAGAAATGCAGAAACCGTAAAACCTGTAGAGATCGTGTGTTGATAATTCGATTGGAGCTATCTAATGCCTGAAGAAAATCTGGAATAGTTCTAAAGTGAATCCAAGGGTTGTTCCGTCGAGGGTAGCTAGGAAAAGCAGCATTATTCACTATAATCCCCGAACTTCAGCTAGATTCCTAAGATTAAGAAATCACTTTGTGAAATTCACACAATAACTGCGACACGAAGTGATTTCTAAATCTTAGGAATCATGTCGAAGAACTTGATTCCTAAGATTAAGGAACTACCTGTAAAATTCACTTAAGAACTAAGTAACGAAGTATGCCCTTATCGTAGGAATCAAGTTGAAGTCCAGCGAATATGCGGATGATGCAGCTTTTCCTAGCTACCATCGACGGAACAGCTCCATTGATTTACTTTAGAACTTTTCCAGATATTCTTACAACATTTGAACGCTCTGTTCGAGCTATCAACACAACTGGTGCTGCTGAAGGTATCCTATGACTTCTATATTGCTGGCAAGGGGTTATACACAATGCAAGTGACTTTTCTGAAAGACAGTAAAACTTTGAAGTATGTACCTATTTTGAATCAGTATAAACCAGTTGCCACAATTAAAGTTCCAAACCTCATAAATAAATGCTAAAACGGGCTGATTCCTCAGTAGGCCTATTTCCTTATTTCAGCACAAAAAGTTTTTTTTTTTTTTTGTGGTTTTACGTCGACTTACAGCTACGCAGTGGGACATTCTCAATAAATAAGATGCTCCGGGAATCCAGAAAATCATTTGAATGTCCGAAATCAGTCAGGTAGATTTCATATTCTATTAAATATGGACCTTACATCAACTGATAAACAGAATCGAATTCTTCATACTTAATTTTCAGAATAAGTGACTGAGGGAGGAGAATAAGTGTTTTCCTTAGCATCTGCTGCACAAGGAAGAAAATTATTTTGTCGAAAGTTACTTTGTAGGCTACAAGAACATATTTCATTATTTGCTAATGTAGGAGTGTCATGAATGGAAGAAACAAAATTCTATATTAGATTCTGCATTAACAAACTCCTCTTTATGATTGTCTGGTACAACTATAGTATTTCACCACAGCTGAATTTGGCGATTTTTCTTTGTCGCCGATTTGCACGATAACGATGTCGTTCTGAACTGTTTGCGATATAATCAGAGCCTGATTACGACCTGCTGGGGCTCAAGGCCCGGGATGATTTTGGTGCCCCCCCCCCCCCCCCACACATACACACACATACACAAATTAAGATTTTTTATTTTTTATTTAATTTGTGCATTGAGTTTGATTGCTACAAAGTTAAGGCATCACCATCATAAGAAATTAAGAAATTAATTTTCACTTCTTTTGCAAAGAGACCTCAAATCAATATTATTATTATTATTGGGGGAGGAGATCTTTCTTCTATGACTGTTGGAATTCACTTCCATAGAAATGTAATTTTTTACATTATTTAATATTTTATAATACTGTTTTCTTTTTAAATCCTAATCTATCTCATTCATACCATACAAAGTCAGCGGGTATGTAAATATTAACGCATGACCAAATACTATTGAAAATGTAAAGATATTTTTCATTAGTATGCTACAAAGTTCTTTAATTTATATTATATAACTGTAAGTCTGCCAGTGAAACTTTCTCTGGATTTTTAGATCCGCTGTAAAAAGTTATATTCATGCAACCGATCTCCACAAAAACTGGTACATTTCATAATCTAGCTATTTTTTAATTTAATCGGATAACACTGCTCGGCATGAAAATTGCCTCTGACACCATTTCAGCATATTCTTATGTAAAATGACCTCCTGAATCCGAATAGGACGCCCATTTTGTCCTATAACCCACCATTTTTTAAGAATGGCCCCCTACTTTTATCATTTTTCGGTGATTTTATGGCTATAAATTTGATTTTTAGAGTGGGGAGCATTACTTTAACCGTTAAATATCTTCTGAGGGGCTACAGATTTGGAAAATTTTAAAACATGGACATTTCGATAAGGGAATTTATTTATTTATTTATTTTTTATTTATTTATTTTTATTTATTTATTTATTTATTTTTTTTTTTTTGGGGGGGGGGGAGGGGATTTGTCATTGAAAGTATGCATTACATATCTTATATTTTTTAAATCTGTTATTAATGTTATTTTTTAAACTTTATATTTTTCTGTTTTTAGACGTTAAATTAACTATCTTTCATTCTTCAAATCAAATTCATTTTCATAAAATTATCGAGCAGGGAAAAAAAATTGAGGGAGGGGGTGGTGTATCTAGAAAACGGAGGGTGACTGGGCAAAATGGAGTCATATTCGGATTCAGGAGGTCATTTTACATAAGAATCATCAAGAATGGTATCAGATCTCGATTTGTTTTGCAGAGCAGTGTAATTGGTCAAAAGGTATTTTAAAAATCCCTATTTTCAGCTAAAGATTATTATCATTAGCTAACTTTCAGTTAATTTTTTTGAGGAAATCTTTACCAAAAATATCATTTTAAATTTAAAAACTATTTTGGTGCCCTTAGATAAAGGTGCCCTAGGCCGAGGCCTAGTCGGCCTGTGCGATAATCAGGCCCTGGATATAATATGGCAGCCTGCATGCTATATATTTTGGATTTATGATTTTATGATTTATAATTTAGCTTATGATTTTATCATTTATGCTGTATGATTTTTAGATTTATGATTTGGCCATAATCGCCAAAAATAAATCGCCAAATTCAGCTGTGGGGAAATACTGTAGTTGTTCCGATTGTCTTTCTCTTTAAATAATTCTGAAAATGATGTCAGTTCCAATAAGTCTGCATTATTCACCTTGCGTCTCTCTCAGGAACGGATATTGTAACACCTATGCATCAGTTGGTTGCTCTTTAGGGTCTGTTTTGAGAAAAAATCTAATGAAATTAAGAGCTAAAAGGCGATCTTCTCCAGACACGCATACATGTCTAAATGTTTCATCTATTTTATTACTAAAATATGTTTCTTCCATAGAATAGGACAGAATAGGTTCTATGCTTACGCTCCATACTACATGCTTCATTTTCATCATTTTACTGTGCGTACCACTTATGAAATTAAGCCTGCAGATAAAGTCATTATCTGCAGCGTTGCTAGATCTGACAGATTTTTTTATTCAATAATCTATATATATAAAAATGAATTGCTGTTCGTTAGTCTCACTAAAACTCGAGAACGGCTGAACGGATTTATCTTATCTTAGTCTTGAAATGTTCGTGGAGGTCTAGGGAAGGTTTAAAAGGCGAGAAAAAATCGAATAAATTCCGGGAAAACCCTAAAAACAGCCCTTTTCTATTTCCCATACAAACATTTTCTAGAGTCAATTTGAACTTTATTGCTATTCAATAAAGTTTAGGTGTGTTCCTAACGGCTGATGGCTGAGCTACAAAAATTTGCATGTTGATTCGTAATGACCTCCCCTGATGCACCTCGAAGCCGGATTTTCGAATTTTGTTTTAGTTTTCTTTTAATTAATTAAAATGTTAAAATAAAAACCTTTTAATAACTGATAAATTGGCCATTTAATTTTAATCCTTAATTTAATTGTTGCCAAAAAAAAATTATTCTTTTTTGGACAGAAAAAAAAAACGTGAACAATAAAAATTACATTTATTTAAAATATTTAATTTTATTCCTTAATTTAATTGTTGCCAAAAAAATTATCATTATTTTTTCGACGGAAAAAAAAAAAAAAAAAAAAAAAAAAAAACGTGAACAATAAAAATTACATGTATTTAAAATGAGGAAAGTAAATTAAAAAAATTAGAAATATCAGTCGTATCGTTACAAATAAGATACCAAATGAAAGATGCAATTTTTGTGAATCCAACGGATTAAACAGCTTATCGATCGGACAATTAGATTTTTTAAAATTAACTAATGTATGTATTTTATAAATTTTCTTTCACAAACACAAACGTGTAGTATACAGCCTGTACAACACTAGACCAAATTGAAGTTCAAATTTCATCAATATTTAAATAAATAAATGAAAATAAAAATATGCTTAATGGGAAATATATATAACCATTAAAAGTTTGGTTGTCTAAAATATGTCAGAAATAGCGCTCATAGCATATTGTTACAAGGTATTAAGTCTTATTTTTACAAGGGATAAAATCTAAAATGGTGACAAAAATTCAAAAGTCGCCAAAGAGAGCTATATTAAGGCGGTACTATGATCATGCTTACAAACCATGAATACTAATAACCACAAAAAATTAATTGTCTCATGCAACAGACGTAGCCGGTCATAGCATATTATAATATTTAGCGTGAAATTGTTATCATTTTTATGGTTGATCGGGGATAAACAAAATAAACATAGGAAATAACGTAAAAGCAAATATTATGTGCACCACGTATAGTGTTGTTCATATGTAACTGGGATTCAAATATAAAGGGGATACTTCATTTTTTTTTTTTCGATATTATCTATTTCGAAACTGTTATCTAATAAGGACTTAATGCAAGCCTATTGGTAAACCATTGTCTCAGGTAATAGGGACAAGCGCCCGAGTTTTAGCGGAAGACCAAATCGCTACCGAAGGCAGCAGGGATCCGAAGCGAGCTTTTGAGCAATTTTAGTATTTTATTTTATTTTTATAAAGCTATATAGAAAAGAGTTTCCTTTAAATTTAGTGACCAGCGAAGCGGGCAAAGCCTGCTAGTCACTAATAATTTTTAATTGTAACGTTTGCCTAATCATGTCGAAGATTAATCGTCTATAATGTAAAGTACAAAGCCGAAAATCCGGAATAGTCGGGACCGGGACAATTCCGGATTTTCGAATTTTCCGGATTTTTGGTCATGCCTAACAAATATAATATTTTGATTTAAGTATTTAGGTAATATACAAATTCAAGTAAAACATAATATATTACGATTTTTAAATGTATTCTGTAATATTTTTTCTATCAACTTTAGCAATAAATAAATAAAATTAAAAATTAAACTTGAAAAACAAAACAGATTTATTGAAATATTTGCATATAAAAATTAGTACAAGGTACAATAGAGAAAAATAAATAAGAAAAACATACCACTTTTAAAGCACTTCGCGATTTTTTTTTTTTAGTACTTTAGGTTTTCAACTAAAAGTTTAAACATAGTTGAAATAGAATATAGAATTTAGTTCTTAATTAGATAAATGTTTAAGAATTGTTACTATTATTATAATCTTTCTTCTACCTACTCTTTCAAACTTTGCAAATTACTAAGAAATAAAATACTTTTTCGGGTTTTTTATTTAGATATATTTATACTAAAAAAAAAAAAAAAAAATCGCCGTTGATGATGATGATTAATACCGCCAAAATTGTCCGGATTTTCGGCTTCGTACTGTATATCAAATACCACTTTTTAAAATTATTGGTGACTATTGAATAAAAAATCCGCCAGAACTGGCAACTTTGATTATCAGTCAGTACATTCAGACACAGCAATCCGTATTGCCACATATCGTGTTGAATATCTTCAATTATCGTTCGACGATTGCCCCCCGAAGAACTCTGGTCCTCGGTAGGCCAAAGGTGCACACATTTTTTTTTTTTTTTTTTTTTTAAGCTTAGCTCCAGCCTTGCTCCTTCCTGAAAAATCAGACGCGAGAGCGGAATTTTCATACGAAATTAAAACATTATTTGATTTCATATCTAAATGGCAGTCACCTAGAGAATGATGGTATTCTAAAACAAGCAATAAATCCCGAAACCATTTCTTAATTGCGCGTATTGCATTCATGTCATGCTTGAAATGGTAAGTACGGATTACTTGAGGTAGAGTAAGAAGATGTCTGCGGATAATGTATGTCGAGCATCCGAGATCTTTGGTCGCAGGACGTCAATGAAGGGTAATATATTGGGGTGGGGCAACTGAGGCCACACATTATACTTCAGTTCGAATATTTTTTATGCGGAACAATTTTGATGGCTACGTTCTTACCATTAGGGTTTATAGCTGTGAAAAACCTCACCAAACCTACTTTAGCAAGATGTTCTACATTAGAATAACTCTTGTTTAATAGATATCCGACAACAGAATTGGAATTTTCATACGAAAATTTTCTGCATTCTAATTTCATACGAAAATTTTCTGCCTGAAGGTTGTCTGAGTGAGTAATGTCCACCGGTTGTCAATCTGGATATCTCAATTGGTAGAACCTTGACCTTGTAAATCAAAGATCTGGGGTTCGACTCCCGGTCTAGGCATTATTTTCACTCAGTCGAAAAAAAAAAAAAATCAATAGAATCTCTGTTACTCATTTATAAATGGTAAAAATGTTCATAATAAGCAGATACAAGTTGGTCTTTTTACTATATTTTAGAATGCCTAAACACACTTTAGGAGCACTTTTTCATAAACTCAAAGAATGGTAGTTGGACGACAGTATTGTTGAAACATTTCTGGAAATACTTTTGTTGTAATAGAGCATGGTTGTTGTTTAAACTCTGATTTTAGATTTAGCATTGTTATCAGTTTTGAGAGCATTATTATCAGAGGGAACATTGTTAATTTTGATTGCTGCTTTATACTTCTATGAAGTTGGGAAATATATATATATATATATATACACTGATGGAAAAAAATAATCCCAACACCAGGAAGGAGCTGTGCTAGATAAACGAAATTTGGTAGGCGTGTTTATACATCTGAAAGATGACGTCGATTCAAATTTCTAGCTACATGCATAAGTGTGGTGCTGGTAGCGACACTGTGAACATGCAAATGAGGTTTGCTTTAAATAAGCGCTGTAAGGTTCGTGATCTTTATTTACAGTTGAGATTTGATGTAGTGGGTTAATGTTAGTCAAGGATGCCTCTAAGACGAAGAAGCCATTATAAACAGCTCACTGAGTTTGAACGAGGTCGTGTAGTAGGGCTACGACAAGGTGGGTTTTCTTTCCGCGATATTGCAGAAAGACTTGGCAGGAATGTATCCACTGTGCATGAGTGTTGGCAGCAGTGGTCAAGGGAAGGTACTGCCTCAAGAAGACCGGGTTCCGGGCGGCCACGTGGCACTACTGAGAGGGAAGACTGCCGTGTTCGGCGTATGGCTGTGGCTAATCGTTTTGCGTCTGCAGCTGAAATTCGAGCTGCAGTTGGCACCACAGTGACACAACGAACTGTTACAAATCGGTTACTTCAAGGACAGCTCCGAGCCAGACGCCCTGTAGCGTGCATTCCACTGACTCCAAACCACTGCCGTTTGCGACGTGAGTGGTGTCAAGCTAGAGCTCATTGGAGGACGGAGTGAAGATCTGTTGTGTTTTCTGATGAAAGCTGGTTCTGCCTTGGTCGCAGTGATAGCCGTGTGTTGGTTAGAAGGAGGCCAGGTGAACGCCTGCTAGCGACCTGTCTGCGGCCTAGACACACAGGGCCTACTCCTGGAGTTATGGTTTGGGGAGCAATTTCGTATGACAGCAGGAGCACTCTCGTGGTTATCCCATGCACCCTGACTGAAAATTTGTACGTCAGTCTAGTGATACAACCTGTTGTGCTGCCATGCATGAACAGCATTCAAGGGGGTGTTTTCCAACAGGATAACGCTCGCCCTCATACCGCTGTTGTAAGCCAACATGCTCTACAGAGTGTCGACATGTTGCCTTGGCCTGCTAGATCACCAGATCTTTCTCCAATCGAGCACGTATGGGACATCATTGGATGACAACTCCAGCGTCATCCACAACCAGCATTAACTGTCCCTGCATTGACCGCCCAAGTGCAACAGGCATGGAACTCCATCCCACAAACTGATATCCGACACCTGTATGACACAATGCATGCATGTTTGCATGCTTGCATTCAAAATTCTGGCGGTTACACCGGTTATTAATGTACCAACATTTCACATTTGAAATGGCTCTTCTCGCCAATGGCTCTACCTGTGATCTTGAAACTTTAATCAATTAAATATGTTACCTAGACAAATGTATTGCTGAAATTTCATTACTGTACAATAATTTTTTCTTGGTGTTGGGATTTTTTTTTCCATCAGTGTATATGAAAGATAGAATTTAATTTAGTACGACAAGACTAATATTTATAACACAATATCATAATCTAAAAAAAAAATTAATTAATTAATTAATAATAATAAAAATAATAATGTTAAAAGTCTTTACCAACTATCCAGAAGACATATTACTGATATGTATCAAGAAGATATCGTCAAACATCTATTCAGAAAGCAACACCAATCGTTATAGAATATTTATTGGCTACATTCAGTTATAGATATAGCCAAGAAATAGCCAGAAGCCATCATCAATACACATTTAGAAGATATAACCAATAAATATCCAGAAACTATATTCAATACATATTTTGAAGAAACAGCCAACAAATATCGAGAAGCTTTCATTAATATATATTCAGAAGATATCCCCATCAAATATTTTTCTTATTTTTAAAATATGTTTTCCATCCTAAAATATTGTAGGTATAATTGTATTGTTGGTATAATTGTATATTGTAGGTATATTAATTTTTTTGCACACATGCAGTTCATTACATACCATTATCTTTCCAAAAGTTACAACCCAATGAATTCTTAGTATTTTCTAGACATTGTCTTAAACAAACAGGTATGTTTGTTTATGTTCTTCCTCAAGAACTCAGCAGGAGCATCACTTATGACTTTACAGATCTCATTCTGAAGCATACCAAAAGTTTGATATCCTGAAGATACAATAAAATATATTGCAGCATAACCACAAACTTTATGGTCATAGCGAACGTTCATGTTTGTTTAACACTTTGACTGCCATGGCTATCATATGTGATAGCCAGTGATATTTCCATTGGGACACTGGCTATCAGATATGATAGCCATGGATTTTCAACACTTCAGTCCTTGGCTATAAAAACGATATCATTTACGTGAAAATCCTACTGGAGTTTGATTGGTGGAGGATAAGAATCTCCCCATGTGTTGCAAAATAAACCAGATTGAAAAATATTTTTTTTTATATATAATTTTATGTTGAAAAAAATACAAATTACACAACAGAATTTTTTGGCACCATGGTGAACATTTGAATTTTGGCATGGCAATCAAAGTGTTAAGGTAGTGTCAAGAAAATACCAGAGCACACATTGAATTATAATTTTGGAAAGATAATGATATACTGGGTGATCCAAAAGTCACAGGAAAAATAAAAAACTATTGGCCATAACAGTATTCAGTTTTTAATGAAATACACAAAAAAGTACTTTTTTTTATGACAAAAGATTTATTAACAAATTAGTTTAAATATTTTTCATTAGATAATACTTTATTTATAAAATTATTTGGTTGATGGGTAGATTAGAGGTTCACTTTCTTCTTGGCGAACTTCCGTAGCGAGAAACTGCCTATCCTTGTAAACATAACTTAACAATTCTATTATGACGCAGTATGGAGAGATTTGATTGGTTCATTTGTTTTTTATTGATTTGAGTATATTTTACATTGCAGTAGAGCTACATTATGGGGAATTAGGCTATATTTAATTGATTCATTTGTTTTGAGTATATTTTACGTTGCACTAGAGTTACATTACGGGAAATTAGGCGATATTTGATTCGTTCACTTGTTTTGAGTGTATTTTACATTGCACTAGAGCTACATTACGGGAAATTAGGCGATATTTGATTGGTTCATTTGTTTTGAGTGTATTTTACATTGCACTAGAGCTACATAACGGGAAATTAGGCGATATTTGATTGGTTCATTTGTTTTCAGCGTATTTTACGTTGCACTAGATCTACATAATGGGAAATTAGGCGATATTAGATTGATTCATTTGTTTTGAGCGTATTTTACGTTGCACTAGAGCTACATTATGGGAAATTAGGCGATATTTGATTGGTTCATTTGTTTCGAGTGCATTTTACGTTGCACTAGAGCTACATTATGGGAAATTAGGCGATATTTGATTGGATCATTTGTTTTGAGCGCATTTTACGTTGCACTAGAGCTACATTATAGGAAATTTTGGTCTTAACATGCGCGATAGTGATTGGTGCGGAGCCGAGTTACGTGCGTTTTCAGATTCATGCACGGCTAGGTAGGGGTGTCCAGTGATGTTTTTTTGGTTTTAACATGCGCGACAGTGATTGCCGCGGAGCCGAGTTACGTGCGTTTTCAGATTCATAGTTTAATACAGCCATGTTTCTTTGTTGGTTCATATATTTTGGGGGTATGTCCCAATTCATCCTCCGTCGTTACAGTGGCCGGATCCCTGAACTTTTAAAACAGAGAAGCTTTAAATTGCTACAATTAACTAATTATGCATGTATTTTTTTTTTTTTTTTTAAATTTAATTTATAAGCACTAAAAATAAAATTTGAATATTAAATAGTTTACTTTCTATAATTTTTTAACAAATTATAATAATGCGAATAATGTAAACGTTGTCTGTAGAAAATGGGGATATTTGGTTGCCGTACTGATTGCCCACAACATAGCACTAGTTCGACGTAAAACTCACTCACTCAATCACTTGTTGGTCAAGTTTATTAAAACTAGGGAATTTTCCCCTCTGCTGAAATGTAAGTGTTAATGAAAAATTCAAAACGATATGAGTCTGGAGAAATGAAAGCGTATCATTCGATAACTTGGAAATATGTTTTTTATTTTATTTGTATGTTCTCATAATTTTTATACCGATGTGTTTCGATTCATTTGAATGCGGTTTTAGAATCCTCGAATGTTACGAATTAACTGAGCGCGAAGTGAAATATTTGATATGTGATTTACGTATTATAGAGTCAACAGAAATTTCAAAATGGAAAAAAAAAATAATTAAATAAATAAATAAATAAAATTCATGTTCCATATATCGTAAGTTTTCATGCTTTATTAATTACTTTTAAAGTTATATTTTTATTCTGAATTTTCATTTATTTAATTACATTTATTGTGTTGTTGAAATTAATATGCTCTTAAAACTTCGATGAGAAAGCGTGTATTTTGTTAAGTATTTGCTTATTTATTAAAATATTGTAGTTAAAAAGTTAATTAACCATCGCCATTTTATGAAATTTCTTCGATAATTTTATTTAATTACGTTAAATGGTCGTCTGCATTAATATTTATTTCATTTCGAACGTAAACAAACGTTTTGTAAGTTAAAAAGTTAATTAACCATCGCCATTTTATGAAATTTCTTCGATAATTTCATTTATTTTCGTTAAATAGTCGTCTGCATTAATATTTATTTCATTTCGAACGTAAACAAACGTTTTTTCAGGTTGCCATAAGATAAATTGATTTCCTTGGTTCGTTGGCACACGGATAATATCGCCAAAATGTAAACAAACGTCAGTGAACCTCTATTCGTAACATCTGCCAATTATTTTTTTTTTACAGTGGTGCAGTGCATTCAACAACCTAATTAGGATTATAAATGTTCCATGTGATGGTCTTCTTTCACCAGAATGATCCTCAGACATCGCACATTGAAAATTCTCCTAAAAATGATTCAGTATTCATAATGTGGCATCATTTGATCAGGTGAATTTGTTTAAAATGTGAGAAGATATTGCAAATACAGTGCGATATGTTGGGGGAAAATATAACTAATATTTTTCTTATTTATACTAGGGGGCTCTGCCCCCTGCTCGCTCCGCTCACCAACCCCCGAGGAAGGCTTTCCCTCACCCCGACTTGCTTCGCTCATTAACCTCTGCTGGATTTTGCCCGACTATTCGCAACTTTGCCTTTCATTGAATTGGAATATTAATAATACATAACACAAGAGAAAAGTTGAACAATATTATAGAAATCCACCATATATGGTATCAGATTAAAATACACAATATTTCATATTATATCGTTTAAAATATGTGAAAAATCTGTTATAACGTTCGACAGTTTAATAACAATTTGCCATTATTTTGAGAGAAAACATATGTTAAACAGCTAGACACACAAAATAAACAACGATAACACTATCTGTTTAGAACAGAGAGAAATTCTTATCTAAACGATTTAGCGCTACAGCTTTGGTATACGATCCACTTGTTAAATTTTTGTCACTGTTGGACGATGAATTTTTCGGGTATTATTGCTTGATTAAAGAAATTATGAACTTATTTTTTCAAATGCCTATATTTTTTACTATTGAATTTTTTTTTAGTTAATTTAGGGCAATATGTAACACTGTACATTTATTTCTAATGTACAACAAGGTTTAAAATGGTGCTTATAACAGTAAACATGCAACTTTTTAAAGTGCATTTTTCCTAGAATATGATTTAGTCAGATCTATTGAAATTAAATATCTTATGTGATTATTGCAATTATTTTAAACATTTCATTAGTAGTAGTACGACAGGACAATTTCTTTCAGATAGTGATTTTGCATTGTCGCCATGAATGTGCCAAGATGCCCGTCAATATCTGATTTTACCATTTCTTAAACTATATTAAATACTAAGTTAAATCGGGGGGGGGGGGGGGGGGGGGGAATCACACTTTTCGAAACCTACTGATTAGCGAAAAATTCATCCTTGATTATATTGTAAAAACGAATTGCCGATTTGGAATATTCAACATAGACCACCACCATTCATAAATTGGATGGCTTTTGAATGTTTGTTGACAATATTTTCTGAATAAATATTCATGATGTCTCCTGAATACTTGTTGGCGATATATTCTGAATAATTATTATCGTTGGCGATATCTACTGGTATATATTGAACATGACATCTTAATAGTTGTTGGCGATATCTCCTGAACTTGTGTTAATGATTGGCTTCTAAATATTTGTTGGCTACAACTTCTGGGTGTGTACTGGTTACACCTTGATTTTTTTACATATATATTATATAATATTGAATTTAGAAAGTAAAAAATACGTGTGGAGAATGAAATATAATGATATTGGATAATATAATTTAATTTAAATTATAGAGACATCAAAGGTACAGGAAAAACTACTTTAGCCATTTTCTTTCTAATAGTACGGATAATATTTTACCTGGAGATATTGTGTATATTTAGCTCAAATAAAAAATGTTCTTCTTTTTTTCTCTCTTGAATTAAGTTAAAAAATATTTAAAATAAAATTGAAAAAAAAAATGTGCTAAAGCAATGGAACAGTTTAACCTCTTGGCGAAATTTTAAATTTGGCACCGAAGTAGCTTAGACTTTTCTCGCAAAAATCTTGACATGCAGCATAACTGAGATAGATAATTTAAGTCATCGTCAAAATAAATGAAAAATTTAAAATCTGGCAGTGAGGTCCTGTTTTAGGCGTAACTAAAATATTTTAGCAATGCAGTTACTTCATTCCATTAAATTCTGTTTTCTGCAAAGTTTTACATCAATGCTTAAAACACAAAGGAACAACTATAGTATTTCCCCTCAGCTAGATTTGGCGATTTTTCGTTGGCGATTATGGCTAAATCATAAATCTAAAAATCATAAATCATATAGCATAAATGATAAAATCGTAAGCTAAATTATAAATCATAAATTCATAAATCCAAAATAAATAGCATGCAGGCTGCCATATTATATTGCAAACAATCCAGAACGACATCGTTATAGTTCAAATCGGCGCCAAAGAAAAATCGCCAAATTCAGCTGAGGGGAAATACTATAGTTGTACCAACACAAAAATAGGTTGTGAATTTTTTATTATTATTATTATTATTATTGCACTATTTTATAATTTTTCTCTGTACTTACGTATTAACGCCACCGCAGCAGATGTTGCGCTAATGCGCCAATAAAGAGTAATCTTGTTGTTCGCACAAAAGAGACATAGGGGGACAGCGAGACATCTTTTGGAATCTTATTTATCAGAGTGAACATCTATAGTATCTCCCCACAACTGAATTTGGTGATTCATATTTGGCGATTATGACTAAATCATAAATGTTAAAATCATAAGCTAAATCATATAATCATAAATCCAAAATAAGCAGCATGCAGGCTGCCATATTATATCTCAAAGAGTCCAGAACGACATCGTTATCGTTCAAAACGGTGCCAAAGAAAAATCGCCAAATTCAGTTGTGGGGAGATACTATAGTTGTACCTAGCTGCGGTGGCGTTAATACGTAAGTACCTTTTTCTCTGTATTTAAGGCATGGCTAGAGTTAAAATGGCTATTGTGGTTGCGTAAATGAATTCCTTGGCGAAAAACGTACGAGTTTCTTCATTTCTAAATTTTAAAAATAGCTAAATTGGTCATAGTAAAGATCCATCATTTTAAATATATTTTGAGTGAAAAAACTAAATCTTTATATAAAGTAATATATGTTTTTGTCTCGTAAATTTCATTTAAAAAAATTCTGGGCTTAATTTCTAAATTTATACCAATCGTTGTTTAACATAATTATTATATTCATTACTAAATCTTTTTCGCCTAACGTTAAAATAAAAACTAATAATATAAACTAAACTAATAGTATAAACTTAACTAATAATATAAAATAAAATAAAAATATAAACCAATTTTCATTTCATTTTTATTAAATTTTTACTTAATGTTTATAAAATATCGGTTATTTTCATGTTTTGCTATTCTAAATAATTTTTTTCTTCTCTCGAGCATCTCAAGGATTCTAATATTTCAATTTTCTTATTTACACCATTGATCACATTTTAATCTTCCTGAGGAAAGTGACGTCAGAGACACAGAAAAAAACGTCATAAGAGAAACTTTTCCCTCCGGTGGCAAATAGAGTACCTTCATAAACCCAACGTTTTTCTTAATAACTTCGTTAATTAAAATGATAGAAATTTCTAAGCAGCTGAAATGCCTTCCTTGAAGCAGTCGGAATACACTGATACCTCTCATGATGCAGAGCACTTTGCCCTCCGCGAGAAGATGCTGTCGCAGACAAAAAAAATTGACGCCAGCAACAGTTACTTTTTTTTAATATATAGAGATAATAAATATATATGAAAGGGTGAAAGGAATTAGGATTTTAAAGTATTATGTTAAATTAATATTACAGGTATATCTCAGAATAACTCTTAAATTTACGAACAACTTAACGGGAATTCTACTCTAGAGCCCATGTAAAATTTGTTTTACAGCAGAGCACATCATAATGTGGGAATGAGATTTGAGAACAACTTTTAGAATAAAAATTATGCAATCATCAATTTTAGCGGCAAAACAAAGCAGAATACTTAACCCCAGATATCCAGGCTGACCAATGATAAAACAGATGAGAACTAGCTCAGCTAACTATCCAATAAGAATTCATACGAGGAGTTTAGGTTCACCCCAAAATAAGCAGTATTTAAACTAGGGATGGGATAAACAGTTACATTTCCATAATAGGTTACTTCATTTCGTACTGTCTATGGTAATATATTCCAATATCCTATTATTTTTGTAATCTATTTCTAATTTCTACTTAATTAAAATGGGACTTCAAGAAATGCATTATATAGGCATGTTGTACATAGTGCATACGATTTATGTTTTTGAATAAGAACACTTTCAAATAGTAATTTTCTCTTAATGTAATCGTATTTTATTTTATTTTTAAAATAAAATTTCTATCATAAAATAATAATAATAAAAGATATAGCCCATGAAACGTTCTTTTTGAAGAAGTACGCACATGCAAAAACGGAATATTGCAAATAATATTGAAATGCATACATCCGTTTCCTGTGACAAAGAATACCAATATATAAACTATATTATTCAAAAAATGTTAGTTGTTTAAAAAAAGTGTTTCTATCAAAAAGATTACAACATTCAAAATCCTAAACTGCCAAATAATGTATTACATAAAAATAAAATAAAATAAATAAAAATAGTATTAGAACTATGCTGCCATAATTATTTCATAACAATTACGTTATAATTGACTTTTAGAAATATTATTCAACGAAAGATAAGATTAATTTATCTTATTATTAAGTGCATTGTTTAGAAAAAGAAAACTTAAATAGCGTATTTAAAACATAATTTAATGATAAAAACATATATATACATTTTATATTGAATTAAATATTTAGTATGTGAAAAGTAAAATAATTTTATTTGATTAAAAAGCAACTATTATTCAGAAAATAACAATTAAAAAATTTTTTTAGTTTAAAGCGTAAAACGCACTTTAAAATTAATTCCTGGCTTTTTTTCTCTCATTTTTTTTTCTTTCTTCTTTTTTTAAAGAGTCCTCCACAAGATGTTGATATATGGTTTTTAGGTAAAAAAAAAAAAAAAAAAAAAAACCTTCGAAATTGACAACCGAATTATTCTTCTTAATTACAGTGGGATGACGTCTTTTAAAATGCTTTTTTTAATACAGAACAGTTATAAAATTTAAATTTTGTTTGCAAAATCACAAATGTGATTTTACACAATGTGATTTTCCCAATCGGATATGCAACCACAAATAATTATTTTACTCATCATAAAAAAAGTCTCTTAAAAAAAAATCAAATGAAGAAATTAACTGATTAAAATAAATAAGAAAATGAAAAGTGAAATACAAATATACATCCTCTTATCGAATTTATCACCACATAAAAACATAAGAAAAAGTAAAATTTTCCTAGGCACATTTGCATGTGTCACATGCTATTATGTAATTTGACTGCCATTTGCCATCATAACTTCAAATAAACATCCTCCTAGCTCTAGCTACCAGCAAAATTTAATTAAAAAACACCCCAATCCGTAAACATAAACAGCAGTCACATTCTTCCCCTCTTGTAAGCATTTCTGTGTTCTGTCAAACAAGAGAATCCTGTAACTAACTCTATGCCCAAACGATTTTACTATCCCATGGAAAGTAATCAACACCAAAAAATCATTTCTAAGTTAATAGGCATAATAATATTAGCATGATGTTAAAATTATCTTACTTATTAAAATTATTTTGATTAATATATTTCACAAGGAATATTCTGTAATACATTCTAGAAAATATTATCATTAAAAATTGTTAAAAAATAATATAGCTGCAACTGTATTATTTTTTTAACGATAATTTTATGAACATGGAAAGATATTACTGACTGAGAATATCATTGAGTAACAGAGTTGCATGAAATCGTATGTATTCCTTACTGAGATAAGGTATTTTTTCAGACGTGAAGTAACGAATCGATTCGAACATCTGCATGTGCAGAAAGTGATGCGAGTCTTTTACTCGTTACTTCGTTATATGTTTATGTATGATGCTGTATCTAACATGAGGGGTGCAGGAATAGTTAGATGCGAAAAGATGGGTGTTTTATTCATTACTCGGTACTTTTCTGTTACCATATGACGCAATTTGGTCTATTAGTTTTCGTATGATTTGGATTTCGGTAGTAGTCGGAGTTCATAATATTGTTTTTGTATTTTGTAAATCCATTGTATAAAAGAAATAATTCAAGCTTTTTACTTGCATGATAGTGTATCAGATCAGTTTTGTCACCAGAAATTCCTCGCCTGTTTCGCGTGCAGAGATAAAGTTGAAAATGTTATTTTTTTAATAGGATATTTTTAGTACTATATTACAGTGCTAATAGGCTATAATGCAATAATAATATTACTTATTATGTTACGTGAAATAACACCCATCTCTAGAAAGCACATAAAAAACAGTGCTTTTTTTTTATGTGGTATCTTGCTTAATTAATCTAATCTACTCTAAGTCAAATTAATGGCTCCAGGAGAGGGAAGTTGGCTGCAGTTCTGAAAGCGAGCATCAACGTGACGGCTTTGGCCAAATTCAGCTACCAACGTTAAACATCAACGTGCTTAGACCTACTGACTGAGAATAACATGTAGAATGCCCAAGTAGAGGTGATCGTGACTCAAAGGTAAAAACCCTGAAAATTAGAGCCTCAAATTAGAAAAAACTCAAAATATCAAATAATACTCAAATTATTTAGGTCAGAAGCCCTCAATCCTTTTATATTTCATTCACATATCACCTGGATAACAAATATGAACAACCAATGAAAGCAAAAAACAACTTTATAGGAAATATGAAAATACAGATGGGTTAGAGTAAAAACCCTGAATTCAGGGGTAAACCCTGAACACAAACACCCCTGCCCAAGTGTCTTCAATATAACGACTGCATAAACTATTTGGACTCCTTGTGGAAAACCTCAATTCTCCTTAGATACAATGTAACAGCAACTAATAAATTCATTATGTATATATATATATATACGTGTAAAATTAAATGTCAAAATTCTAACTTGTTACATAATGTAGAATATTCCCACTTTACATTACATGATTTTCAGAATGTAACTGTTAAAATTTTAGAAATAATCACAAATGTGAATCTTCAATTACTTATGGAATCTAAATTTATCTCTTATTTTAATACCACTTACCCAAATAGTCTCAACCAACAGATTTACCAGAAGTCTAATTTGGTCTATTCTGACATAACAAAGTTTGATAATTATAACAATATGTACTCTCGTTTAAATTTTATGGAATTTCAAAAAACTTACAGAAATAAATGTGGACTTAGGAAAAACAAACTTAAAACTATAGACTGTGACATGATTAAAAATTCAATTGATCAACTAGCTGCTTCTTACAATCTAAATTATAAATGGTTAGAAATTAGGAAATTTATCTTTTTTCAGTCTATTATTAATAATGAATCTAAAGTCTTCCCAATTGAAAGTGTAACTATTTACAAATCTTTTAAATATCCTCTTACCTTAGGTTGACGTATCTTTAATTATAATAATTTTTCTAAATATAGACCACCTTCCAATATTGTTTGTTACTGTAATGAACCTAATTACAAAAAATGTGTAGACACCATATATGAACATATAATTACTGGTGATCTTAGTAAAGTTAATGATCTTTATTTATATAAACTTATGAATTATGGCACTAAATTTAGACTTCTTACAAAAAGTAACATAAATCAAATTTTAAGTAAGTTTTCGCTAGAATTTTTAATCAAACAGGAATACACACACCACAAAAAAAAAAGACAAAAAAGTAGAAGCGACTGAAGTCATTGCCTTAAAAGTTCTCTGAAACACCAGTAAAGCGCAGTTTAAGAGTTGCCCCGAAGTGAAGCACATCGATGGAGATGATGTCTGGTCATTGGTTCTGCTGATTCGCAGAGAGGACAACTAGGGTTTGAAAAGATTCCAATGCATGGAGATGTTCTGCCAAACAATCATGTCCAGTCAAGAGGCGGAACTGGGCCATAGTTTGCCGCCATGGACTGCAGGGAATTTTTAAAAGATCTTCAGCCCTCCAATGTTTTAATTTTATTCTGTCACGAATTTTCAGTTTTAAATACCTATCCATTATTTGTTTAATATACAGTTTTATGGAATGGAATGATAGTGCCGGAGATCTCATTTGAAATAGTCTCGAGCCTCTTTTTGCGAGGCTGTTGGCTTGCTCATTACCAAAACGGCAAAGTGGTCTACATCGTTCGGCAGCTTCTGGTATGTCTTCTCAGCGCTGCATTTCGGAGAGCCTGAGTGTTTTCTCTAGATTTATATTTATTTATTTATAAAATTGCAATTGATTATAACAAACCTTTAGAATATTTCAATGTTTGGAAAATTACTGCTATAAAAATTCTAAAATATCAGCTTATTCTTCAATCTACTTTTATTAAAAATGAAAAATATAAAACTTTAAATAAATCTATCAGTCTTTTACAAAATGCATTTATTATTACTTATGTAGATAAATCACCTAATAATTATGCCATTATTTGTAAAGAGTTATATAAACAGATCTTAGACAACTCTATTTTAAATAACAATATTTTTAAGCAAACCATCTTAACAACTGAAATTAATAATAAAAATATTTTAAGCTTTCATAAAATATTAAAACTCAAATGATAAATTTCAACTATCCATAAATAGTTATTATTCCTAAATTTCACAAAACTCCAGTAAAATTTCACACTGTAACTATTGGATGTAATGCACATAATAATGTTGCTTGTAATCATCTTTTAAAAATTTTAAAAGAAATTTATAGCTTAACTTTAAACCAGTGTTGCCAGAAGGTCGACAGTCAATTTCCCCAAACAGGCTTTCAAATTTCCCCAAATCAGCGGTTTTTTCCAAAAAAATATCCTCAACTCAATTTTTACCAGAAAAGTAAATTTTTTACAATTTTTTTTTTCTTTTTTTTTAATATTTAACAGATTTAAACCCAGATTTTCCCCAAATGACGCTGATTGTTGAAAAAAATCCCCATACATAAAAATAACTTTTATATACACATTAGTTATCGGAAAATTTTAAATCTGTGTAATGTACTTTAGTGCTGAGGATGTACGCAAGATGTACTTTCATCCTCCTGAGGAAAAGAAGTACTTTTAAAAGCCCCTACATACTAAAGAAAGCGATTAGAAGCTTCTACGCGTAAGGACAAATCCCTACAATTGGCAATGCTTTAAACTTAACAGGTAGACTAAAATAAGTCAAAAAAAGTTGAAAATTTTCCCAGATTTCTTCCCCAAAAATTTCAATACTTCCCTTGAAATTCCTCACAAACCTTTGTTCCCCAAAATTGTCCCCAGAGGCCAGAAGCCCAAGAAATCTACAAAGTGGGGACAAAATCCCCAATCTGGCAACGCTGCTTTAAACTATGGCAATAAACATTGTGTTAAAAATAGTTTTCAACTTCTACATAGAATTAAAAATTTCAAAAATATTACAGATATCTGTACATTTGGCTTTAATGATTTATATAATAATATAGATATTCACGACTTACATAAGACTATGTTAATTCTTTTTAATGAACATAAACATAGTATTAAAGAAAAAATATAATTTCATTACTTTAAAACATTACTAAATTTTATAATACATAATTTTATTCTATACAATCACATTATATACCAAAGTATTAAAGGTATTCCACAAGGTGGTTCTGCTAGTACTTTATTATCTGATTTATATCTTTATTATTATGAAAGAAACTTCTCTTTATGCTATGACTTAATGTTCTACCAATATATTGATGATATTATCGTTTTTTGCTTCAGCTTTCGTTTTTTGCAATACTAACACCTTCATAGAAAATTATCCACAAAGTCTTTCATTAACTAAAAATGAAATGAAAAATAAAGAAAAAAAAACTTTCTGGATTTAAAAATATGTAATGACAATGGAAAATTAGATTTTGATATTTTTGATAAGAGAAAAGGATTTTCTTTTAAAGTTAATTTATTTACTCATTACACATCATGTTTACATAAAACTGTTTATAAAAATATTCTAATTAATTTCCTCTACAGAATAAAATATCAATGCTCTGATAAATATAAAAGTAAACACATTAAATCAATCTATTTTCAGGCTAGACTTTATCCTAAAATTCTAGTAAATTCAATTATTTCTAATTTATTCTATCCTGGTATATGGTGTTTGCTTAAAAAAAAAAAGTACACTATTGTGTGTTTTTAACCAAAAAACAATTACAGAAAAATAAAAGACAATAAAAAAGGTGGAGGTTGGGTAGGCAAATGCTTGATTACAGAGGATGGGTGGTGTATGGCTGGGAGGGATTGTGAAAAAAAAAAAAAAAAAAAAAAAGATAATAATAATGGGTCATTACTTTTTTTCCAGATGGCACTTATTCCTCTATAACTTATTCTTTTGAATCCATGAAATATTTCTATCTCTACACGATATTTACGAATTGCGAATTTACGTAATTCAAATTAATTTCTATAATAAATTAAAATTTAATCAAATACATTTAATTTTAAATTTTATTTGTTAATTTAATAATATAAGAGATAATTAGAAGAAACTAATTACACTAAAATTTAAACAAACAATTATTTTTACTTAATCGTTCAGTGAATGAATTCATTTCCCTTATTAACTGTGAACATAACTGTTTTGGTTTCATGGCTGTTGTGGAGTGTTTTACCTTTTTCGGCACATTTTTCAAAAGTAAAGAAAGTTAAAATTTAGTTTCATTATGAAGGGATTGGTGTTTTTTGTTTGATAACTTTATTTCTCTCACGTTTTTTTTTCCATTTCATAAATTTATTATGAAAGAATTGGTGTTTGAAGTTTAATATGTTTATTTCTTGGTTTTTTCCACTTCATAAGTTTGTTTTTATCTCGTTTTTTCCACATACTGAATGAAATTATTTTCAAGTCTTTTAGGTGACCTCGGGCATTGCATGCTGTAAATTTTTAGCAGTTTGCATACAACATGACAGCAAGATCACCTAATTTGCATACAATATTCATTCAATGCCCTTGAAAAAGTAATGAATATGTATGCTTCAATATCAAGTTGCTTATTTTTTCTTTTTGTCAACTTCATTCATTTTTCACAATTCTTCATCTGATACTTGATTTTATATCATGCAATGTTTGAAAAGGTTTTCAATATATATGTATATATTCCCCCCCCCCCCCCCCATGCACCCTATACATATCATGCTTTTCTGTACACTTCAGTGTAAACCACATACAGCTACAGTCAGTACTTTTTGAATAATATATTTTAATGTTTTCTGTGGCTTTTGGAGCATCCGGTACATTTATTTAACAACATGTGTGCAAAATGTTGAGTTTACACCAAAGTATTTTAGGAGGAAAAAATATTATAATTGGGGAGTTACTTTCTGTTCATCCTGTATATTTTTATATATTTAATTCAATATTAATTTAATATTAAATAATAATTCTGCAACAGTTTAGAAATATTTTGTCAGTTAAATTTTGACCACATGAAATTAAAAAGTATTAAAATAAAAACACTCAAATGATTTATAACAAAGATATTAAATTATGTAAATAAGCAAAAACATTGGCAGCTATGACTTTAATAAATGTTCCTAATGCAATCTTCAAATAATTACTATAGAAATTTATTGGAAATAAGCTGAAAACCAAGGAAACCAATACATAGATGGTTCATGTCACATGACTCATGTTAGGCCACATCAATTGTTACCATTTATCAACATATATAAATACTTGCTTCAATTTATAAAATCTATTTTTCATTTATTTACATTTAGTGGTTGCCATTCACAGTGTAGAAATATTGTCAATTTTTGTGCTGCATACATTAGTGTAAAACATACACATACATAAATAATAACAGGAGACTTGGCGTTGGAATATTAAAACCCGAATAAACTACTACGTCAGAAGCGCCAAAGGAAAAAATTTGAGATGCATACAGCTGTTTCGATTCCATTCATGAACTCTATTTCCTTGAAGCTTTTCATGTTTATAAAAATTTTAAAAACCTTGTAAATTGTGATTTCTCTATTCCCTATTTGTCTGATTGTTGGAAATTTTACATTCAGTCCACATTTTCTTTATTTTTCTACTGTTTACACAGCTGACATTCCTAATTTCCTATTAGCCACACTCCCCATCTTTCCCATAATCCTATTGGTTGAACTAAATTCAGTCCCTCTCATATATACAAGCACTTGTCCAGATTCAGAATTCTTTTTGCACCGAAGACGGTATGTTTAAGGCTACCGAAACAGCTGTATGCATCTCAAATTTTTTTCTTTGCCGCTTCTGACATAGTTTATTCGGGTTTTAATATGTATATATAATTTTTTTTTTTCAAGAAAAGAAATTTAAATGCTTTTCTTAATAAAAGATGTTTTTTTCTAATAAAAGAAATTTAAAATTATTTTTATAAAATAGATTTTTATACTTTTATATGAATATAACTTATTCATGATGCGATTGATACTTACAAAAGGTCATTTTTCATATATCAAAGTTTCTATATATTGAATTTTTTCAAGAAAACATCGACTTTGTTATATGGAGGTTCTACTGTAGGGTAAGGTGGGGTAAGTGGGACCCCTTTTCGGCAAAATTCGACTTTAGCTCAACATAGCACCGGATGTAATAGGCCTAACAACTTAATTTTTTTTGTGGTTCATCTCACATATGTTGTTACTGTACCCATGGCAGCCTCTAACCAAAATGGCAAATGATGAATTTTAAAAAAATATATTTTGGGTGGTCATCGGGGTGACCCACTTGCCCCACAAGGTGGGGTAAGTAGAGGAGCCAAGTATCAATAAGAGCTATCAGTAATCAGGGTTATATACTTATACAACGTGGAGATGTGAACCATGTCGCGGAGTATTTTTATACATGAGCCTACATATAATGATGAATTGCACTGTTTTTGTAAACAAACATATAATATACTAAGTAAAAAATTAGAAAAATTTCTAAAACAAAAGTAAATAAATAAGTATTACTTTACGTTCTTACAAAACGAAAGTTTTTTAAAAATCTGCTTTGGAGGGGGGGGGGGGAGGGCATTTACAAAACTTTATTTTATTTAATTTATTATTTAATAGTCACTTTTTTATAGATAACTATTTTTATAGCATTAAATATTAAAACATTGTTCTTTTTTTAATAAAACTTTATCATTTTTTCTTTATTTATCTTGCATAAAACCTAACATATATTTTATTTGGTAGTATAGTATGTATTTTAAATTTATTAAGGAAAAGCAAATAGATTCATCAAGTTCAGTAATAAAGCCTAAAAATAATTACATATGTGAGGAATATTGAGCACTCTTGTCACTTTTTTTGGTTCTAGAGGTAATCCCTGATCACTATCTGGGAAGCAGGAGGGGCAGTCAAAAGATAAATAATTAGATAAATGAGAAATGAAACAATTCTACTTCTTTATAGGTTCTAAAAACTAATAAAGCAAGTTTAAAATGAATATTGACATTTATGTTGCTGTTGGAGAAAGATTGGGAAACTAAAGGCTTCTGCAGAGCTTTTAATCAACGATGGCTGGTTGGAGATAAGAAAAGAAGGGGGGGGGGAAATAATTACACCAGCAAGAAATATTTAATAATTCTATTTTATTTTATAGTTTCTAGAATCGTATAAAGCAAGTTTTAAATGAATATTGACATTTATGTTGTGGATGGAGAAAGATTATGAATTGGAATGCTTCCTTTGTGTGTTTGATCGTCGATCGTTAGTGGAGTTTCTTTTTTTTAACAAACGATATCCGCGAGTTTTTAAAAAGCGTATAATCCGTAATTTTTATATGTTATCCGTAATAATTACGGACAAATCGTAATACTTGGCACCTCTAGGTAAGTGGGCTACCCCCTAAATATATTTTTACACATAACTGGTAGAGGTTTGGTGGGGCAAGTGGGACAATCTACATGATTTTCTGAATCTTTGAAAAAAAAAATCACTGAAGTATCCCCATTAGTTCATCCACAGCAACTTTTTCTGGCACACAAGCCTGCTAAAAGAAACAAATGTCAATATTTCAACTTTTTACTTTTGCATGTAGAGTAGCCTAAAAGTTAGACCTACAAAGTTTAAACTAGCCTATGGCAGTGTTGCATGCTAGTGAACATTATATCTTGATAAATCGTTGGTTAACATGTATTTTGAAAGTCTCTTGGAAAGTGTTGGTTCATTTAGTTTCAGCACAACATCTTGTAGCGCTTGTCATCATGAGTACCATTAGCTTCAGGAGGAAAAAAGTTATTACGTAAAGTTGTGTCTTTGCGCATGTATTACATGACAATTGTATCTTCATCGTTTGGATTGTCATTTAATACCAAACCAACATAATATTTTTTTTTTGCTTTGCCTTCAAACTGTACAAGGCCATAATCCCCATTTTTAAGTTCTGTGGTAGTGGGTGATAATTGATAGTTCATCTTCGGAAATTGAATCACTACTGGTTGAGTCATCCAGAGGTAAACTATATAAATCAGTGCATATGACTATTTTTTTTAAACTATATTAAAGAGTTGGGGTGGGTGGCCCACTTACCCCAAACCCGGGGCAAGTGGGTCCCCCAATTTTTTTTTCAACCTTATTAACGTCATGAGTACACGATACTACAAAAAGATTTTGTGTTTTATACACTTTCAAAATATATAAAGTTTTGGTTTGTATCATGAACGGTTTGGAAGAAAAAAGGTAATTAGTACGATAGTGCAAATTACGAGAGGATTGCAAATTTAAAAATCGTCACAAAAAGACTTGTAACTTATCACACACATAAATGAAAACGATGCTATAATGTTTTCTACATCTAATTGGGGTAGGTACATAAAAATATTATAACAGATTTTTTTGGAGTCAATGACTGGGGACATGCCAGGGGGGGTGGCCCACTTACCCCACCTTACCCAATTCTAAATGTTCATGCTTCAGCAAAATCTGACTAGAGACTTTTTCATTACACCGGATGTTTGGTTATCTTTCCACATAATACATGGTTGAACTGTACTTGTTGCTTTTGTAGCATACATAATTTGTTATGTTAATAAACATTTTATAGGAAAATAAATACACAAACTTAAATCTTTTATCATTTATTAACAAAAGAAAAGTTATACAATAAATACAATAATTCATATGGCGTCATAAAAGTAAAATGTATATAAAATATAGTACAACAATAACATTTCTAAGTCAACTTGCATTACAATTTCATGTCTACAAAAATGAACACTTCACAGGTATTACATGCAAAAATGGAAAAAATACTGTGATAGTCAAATTATACAACATTCACTTTTTTTAAATAATCAGCTGTCGCAGGACTATAATTGCTGAGACTGAACAAAGGGGTGGGACTTTTAGCCATGTACCTATAATATAATAAATTACATATTTTTATAACACATTAATGATGTTAAGTCAACACACAAAATAACTCAAGAAACATTATTATTAGTCAGCCTTCATCAGACTAACAATTGATTTTTCCAAATGAACCTATTTACAAACTAGTTGGCATAGGTGGACTCAGCTCAGTTCCCCATCATATTTATGTTCTCATAAATTTCTAGTGCGAGACACATTATAATCATGTTAAAAGGAATGAATTTGACCAAAGCTTGATACAGTGACAGAATGAAATTCCCGCCTAATAGGTTATCCACCGTTCACTTCGATATATTTATCTTATTCAAATCTATTAATTTATTTTATCAGGGTCAATTCCGTTGTTTAGTTTTCATGCTACTATTTCCAATGCAATAATCCTCAAAATTCATATTTATATATGAAAAATTTACAATTTTGCTATGTTGATAAAATCGTAAATTATGAATAATTTATGAAATTTTCCTATTAGAATATTTGTATTAAAATCATGTTCAAACAAATACCATAAATGTAATTTTGAAGTTGTCTAATGTATTTATGATCCTCAAAATGGAAGTTTATGCTCAATTTTGCCTTATTCTGCCATTTTAAGTAAATAGTAAATTCCAAATAACTTACAAATTTTTTAAATTGGAAAAATCATAGTCTATGATATTCATGCTAGTATCCAAAATAATATTTAAAAAGTGGTTTGACATCTTTATGATGAAAATATCCCTCAAGATTGACGTTTATGTGAAATTTTGCTCTATTCCGCCATGTTAAGAAATTCGTAATTTTCCAATAACTTACGAAATTTTTATATTGGAAAATTCATAGTCATTAATATTCATGCCAGTGTTCTAATTAATATTTCAAAAGTAGTGTGACATCTTTACGATGAAAATATCTCTCAAAATTGACGTTTATGTGAAATTTTGCCCTATATTGCCATGTTAAGAAATTCGTAAATTTCCAATAACTTGCAAAATTTTCAAAGTAGCATATTTATAGTTACTGATGTTCATTCCGGCATCAAAACTGATATTTTAAAACTGGTCCAACATTTTTACAGTAAAAAGTTTCCATTTAATGCACGTTTAAGTGAAATTTTGTCCTATTCTCCCATGTTAAGAAAATCGTAAATTTCTCATAACTTACAAAGTTTTTTAATTCGAATGTTGCAAATGAATAGGGTTCTTGCTAGTATCGAAAGTAATATTTTAAAACTGATCTGACCTCTCTGCGATCATTTGTTTGTGAGATATCGTGTCGTGTTAACAGACTAACGGACTGACACACTAACAGACACCCTACAAATTTTGTCATTTTCGGATTCCTCACACCTGAAAACGTATAAAAAAGTCAAAAAACCGAGGTCGAAATTTTTCAAGATTACCTAAGTTCCCCATACCTATAGTATGATGGGGAACTAATTTCATGATTATTTAAAATTTATCTTTAATTAGTTATGAAAATTCATTTCAAAGAATATTCATTAAAACTGTCACTAGTTTATTTCTAGCTAAGTGGCTTAGTTTTACATAACACAAAAAATATAATTAGTTTAAGCCTATGTCTTTCTTACTTTCGCAGTAGATTGTTGTAGCTGTGATGTCATGTTTCTGTTAAACATTTTTATTTAAAACTATTTAATTGCTACAAAACATTGCTCTTTTTTTTCTTATTTCAATGCATTGTTCTAGCAACTAGCATACTTTCACCACGGCAAAACCCTGAATTCAGGGATAGCTCTGAAAAGTTTCACTCCTGTTTAGGTCTTACTAGTGTGTTTCTTTAAATTTTGTTCAAACTCACTATAGTTAAGTGCACGTGATTGACACTTTTAGAGCAATCTCTGATGTTTTTAATGTTCTACTCATCAGAAAATATTTTTAGAACATAGGGTATGAAAGACATTCAGAACCACATATATGTTAAAATATATACATTTGATAATTTTTTTTTTTTTTTTATGAATTTTTATTTGACACCCACTCAATGTTCCAGTAATTGACACTGCCAATTTTTCATTTTATCAGTAATTGGCCCCCCATGTTTCAGTGTTTGACACTGCTAGTTATTCATTTTACCAGTTATTAGCACCCAATGCTCCAGTGTTTGACAAAAAATGTTAAAATTCTTATGTATATGTAAAATATGATTTTATTATTTTTCTTATTTATTAATTATTTCGGGATAGATGTCAATTACTGGAGCATGCCAATACTGGAGCACCTACTCTATTAACTTTCTTTTAGATATCCTTTTGTTTGTAATTGTTAACTTCTGGTGAGGAGATGAGTTGGCCAAGTTTAGTGAAAATCGGCAATGGGTCTGAAAGTCAGTGTAATGGGCTTGTTTCCATGACGAAAATGTTTGTGAATATATGTAATGTGTCTTCTCCCCCTCCCTCCCCCCCCTTTTAATGCACATTTTAGAATTGATTTAGATTTTATTAGAGCAAAGAGAATTTTTGTAAAAGGGATGAAAACTTACTTTAGAAAATCATACAAGTAACTATTGATAAGATTTAGATCCTCTTCGTCTAGAGTTGTATAGGCTAGGGCACCACCCATCTTTGCTAGAAATAAGAGAAGAAAAATAAAAAAAATCACTAAATTAAATACCATTCAAAATTTATAATGCAAACAATAAATACTTATTCACAATTTTTCCAAAAATGACTGAATTATAAGAAGTTAATCAATCAGAATGTATTAAAGCATTATATTCTTTATCAAAAGGAACTTCACAATGCAAAATAGCAGTTTAGTATTTTCGTAATTAGATATTTCTCTCTCTGTTTGTATATATATATTGATAGAACACAAAGAGAAGTGTCTATGTGTGTGTCTGTCTGAGCTCTGATGCTCAAACTATTAATCACAAAGCTACAAAACTTCTTAGAGGGGTAGGTTGAACCCTGCAGATGTCCACCTCATCAAGATTTTTTTTTATTCTCGCATTTGAATTATTTTAACTATTATTTACTTATTTTTCATTTCATTCATTGACTTTTCTGTTTCATTTTGTAAAAATTTATTCTTTCATTTCAGTCGTGTGCATATCTTAGTAACAGCTATTACAATATTGATTTTTTATTTATTTAATTTTTTTTTTTTTTTTTTTTTTTATTATTATTATTATAGTTAGTGAAAATCAAATGATAATACAGTAGAAAATATTAAATACATTAAATTTTAAATTAAAAAAATTATTTATAACAGTTATCTTTATGTATAAGTTTTATAGTATGACAATTTTTTTTTTTTTTTTTTTTTTTAATTCCTTTGAAAGGGAAATTGTTAAAATTGAATATTTTTTACACTGGTTAATCTAATAAATGAATTTTAAAATTTCCAAAAAATAATTTGGTTTTTGCTATTTCGATTTATTTTCCCCAATTAACTTAAAATGTACTTCGGAAATAAATTACTAATATTTAGAAAAGCGTTTTGTTTGTATACAAAACAGCATTTTGTATGTAAACAAACCCTAAATAAAAATTTAAAAATAAATAGCTAAAAGATTGGTTTTAAAATATGAATCCTTCTGAATAAATATAAAAATATTTTTCCAGCTTTCAAATCCCTCAAAATTTAAAATGATAGCATCATTTAAATTTATGATTTCATCATTTCTTCAAGAACATTCAAATTGTTCCATGACCAGAGATCACATCTCCCAGGGTTCATACTCAAATATGGGAAAAAAGTTCCCTGAGTTCCCAGACAATTTTCAATAAAATATTAGCGACATATTACAAGAAACGCTCCTTTAGACAGGAAAAAATACAGCTACTTCCACTGTATGATGTCCTATTACTGCCAAACATGATAGAAATTCAGGTAGAAATCATTATTTACATGCATATTTTCAGAATACTTAATCATGTAAATTTTGATACGAAGCTAAACAAGAAAAACATAACTTGAGAGAAAGAAAACATTTGTTTTTCCAGGTTTCATAACTGATTTTTAATGAAAATTTTTATTTTCCCTGACTTTTTTTAACAAATTCTAAATTCCCTGAGTATTCCCTGTTTTCTCTGAGGAGTATGAACCCTGGCTCTACACAAACAAAGTATTACTATGCCAAATTCAAAATAGCATCCTTTTAAAATAAAAATAGCAAATTAGTCTAGAAAAATCAATAAAAAATATTCCTCCAGCAAAAATAATCTTATTTTACTAAATTTCATTAACTTTTATTCAAGTAAACGATTATAATTCTTTTATTTTAGATCTATTTACCATGCGTATGAATTTGTGAGTGTGAGGTTTTTACGAGCAGAAATTTGGAAGGGTTGAATCACTGCCTTAGACAGAAGCCTTGGAGATTAGCAGCCATGCTTTTTTGATGGCTCTTGTCGACGGCCCCAGCCACCAGCCACTGGTTTGACATTGGCTGTTGCGAATGGTGTAAACATTTTACAATGTTTTAAGTCTTATTATCTACGTATTCATTTAATTTTCTACCTTTATTGTTCCATCTACTGCTTAACCCCTTGAACTGCAATTAATTTTCAGCCAGCACTGCTCATGCAGACAATTTAATTTTCTTAGTTTTAAGAGGAGGGATTGATATAGAAACTTAAGGTTTCTGTTGCTCAAATAATTTGTTGTTATTAAAAATAATATTTGTTTCACACATTTATATGAATGTTTATTGTTATATATACATATAAGAACATAATTAGTGTCGGGAAATTCATGACGAGCTGGACTCGTCATTTCAGTTCAAGGGGGTAAGAGATACTGTTCATGAATCGAGAGAAAGATTGCACTGATTTAACTTCTCAAACTCACATAACTATGCAAAACGGATCAGGCCTAAAACTGACGTGTATACGAACTATGCTAAATAATATTCGAATATGTGGAAGAATTTATCATTAATTTTTTTAAGGATCTCGTAATTGTGTGTATTTAAGAAATAATTTTTCACTTGTTGATTAATGCTTTTCTTTAAAAATAGCACAGAATTCCCATCAGCAAGTTATAGATAGGAAGTTAGTGTACATAAAAGAAAATTATTTTAAACTTACTACATAGCCTTAGTAAATGCACAGCTCCATAAATTTGTGTCGGAGTAGAATCTGGATTTTCAGACATAATCTAGAATAGAAAGTAATATGTTAGATTTTTCATTTATTTTATTTTTTCCAATTACTATTTTGATAAAAAATGCAACTTATATTTAATAACAAAAAATAAATAAAATACATAAATATGCTTGGTTTCCTTTCATATATATTAATCAATATATTACTAATTAAATGTTTATTAAAATGCATGCAAATTTATTACTGGTTACATCTTCTTTATAAATATTATATATATAAGGCAATATCTGTGTGTCCGTGGACAGTGTAGTGAGAGAACTGAGATCGGACAGTCATGTGATTTGGCACAAGTATTCTTCATCGGAAAAATAAATTTTTTCTTCAAAGTTGTTATAAAAAAATCCTTTTAACAAGTGTTTTCATATGTATTAGTTAGTTCAGGAAAATTGATAGATATCCAGTATAAATAAGTCAATTTTAGGTCTTGCAAGTGCGTTCATTTACGAGCAGTTCAACAGATTTTCTTCAATTTTGCCATATTGATTCCCATTTAAATATATTTTCATTCATTTTAATGTAACTATTAGTTTCTGGTAAACAAATGAGTTTGCTAACTTTTCTGGTGAAGTTGGGCCAAAAGACAGTACTTAAAAAATGACTAACAATTTTCTTCAAATTTGCTACATAAACCCAGATTCAAATGTCCTTTACTACAGAAAAACTGACAGGCATACTGATCAGGGGTCTGTCCAGACTTTTCAGACAGGGTCCTGTTTTTGTGAAATTGTGAAAAATCTACATGTAATTTTGTGAATCTAAATTTAGTGTGAAAATCAAGTTTTTCTGAGCTTTTCGGCTAAGGTCCTCTTTTTATGAAATTGTGAAAAATGTAATTTTGCAAAATAAAATTACAATTAAGGTTTCATTTAGACAATGACGATTCTTTTTTATAGAGCTAAGGTCACACATATGCGTAGAAATCTTTTATAAATTAGAAATTGAATATCTGCTTTTTGGGGGAAATACAGTAGAGCACATCAGATTATTGAAGCAGTCTGTTCATACCATAAAAGATTAGTTTTCAAAATAAAACAGATTTATCAAAGGTCTGTTTTTAAGAGAAAAGTTTTGTGAAAAACCTTTTCTTGAGATAAACAATTTTGTGAAGGGTTTTTTTTTTTCAGGATAAACACTTTTGTGAAGGGTCCTTTTCCAGGATAAATGACTTTGTGAAGGGTCCTTTTTTAGGATAAATAATTTTGTGAAGGGTCCTTTAACGGACCCAGGTTTTCCTCTGGACAGACCCCTACTGATTATGTAGGTCAATTATAGATCTTGGAAATTTGCTATGTTTGCTATGCATTTTGTGAAAATGTATGAGCAAGATTTTCTCTAAAAAGGAAACAACGGATAATAACATGAAATATCTCTGTAGAATAATTTCTAATTTTTAATCAAATATTCACAGGTAAAAATTACAAAAACACTGAAAATATCGAGAATTGTTATTTATTTAGTGTATTACTCTTTTTCACATTTTCATGACATGCGCATCAGTACGCTGTTACAGCAAAATTGTTAAGCTGCTATCACACGAAAGAACATATATTCTGAAGTATAATCTATTGAATCTCACACCTAACAAACAACTTTCTTGTGCTCAGTCAAGGGTTATTTTTCAGCATAAACGAAATCCACAGATGTAAACAACAAGTGCAACATTTGGCGAAAATTCCCCTTTCGGAGGTTTGAAAGGATAGGTGATACTCTGGAATCGCTTCCAGGTGATACTCTGGAATCACAATTCTCTGATTGGAGGATTCCATTCTAAGACTAGCGTATGTGATTTTAAGGGGGTGCATCACGGATCGTCAAGGTCATCCAAAGCCTACGTTATTCTATGGCGAAATTTGTTTATAGAATTACACGTTACCTAATGATTTTTTTTAAATTCTGTTTTCACAATCAGAAAATTCACCACCATACACTGAAGACCCGTGAAACAAAAACTGTTATATTTAATTTTTAACCCTTTATTTTTAAGCTGTAAAATGCGAAAAATACACTTGTGTTGCTTTACTAGCCTCTAACTTATCAACAAATTGCAATATCTGAAATCTGTATAGCGTGTCTCTTTCTCAAGAAAACCAAGCTTTTTATTAATGTTTTTATAAATTGTTTTATTTAAATCTCTATTAATGAGAATATAAGAAACTTTAATTTTTAAATTGAAAAACCTCAATTTCAGCAGATTTCCCCGCCTCCCATCGGAAACGCCCCGCGAAACTTACGGGAAGTCATTAAGATTGATTGATGATATCGTTCATGTCGAAAGGGGAAGGGGGATAATGGTGTCGTTAAAACATACTTTCTGGGTCCACACAGAATTTTTCTTTTTCAGAGTCCAAATGCATTAAAGAAAAAAAAAAAAAGAGAGAGAAAGAACTCTTTGCTTAAAAATCTAATATTTAAAAAAAAAAAAAAAAAAAAAATGTTTGCGTCTCCGACTACCTCTTTACGTAATCTGAACGCAAAAAGATGCGAAATAACTCAAGGACTCAGAATTGAGCATTTAAATAAAATTATTTCAATTAATTAAAAGACATTAAATAAAATCCCTGTAATAGTTTTAGAATTATTAAATATTTAATTAAAAATATAAAAATAAATAAATAAATAATAAATAAATAAATGAACTTATGAGTTTATTAATTAATTTAATTAATTTATTTTGTCCTTGGCATAAATTCATTTACACGCGAAAAATAAAAATAAAATAATAATAATAGTAATGATAATACATACAAACATATATATATATATATATATGTACCGTTACGATTTGATTGTGAAATTTTTCCCAATTTGGTGATAGCTTTTCCTAAGCAGAGCAATCGTTAGATTTTTTTTTTTTTATTATTATTACTAGGGTGCTCTGCCCCTTACTCGCTTCACTTATTTACCCCTGCGGCACTCTGCACGTCTATTCGCCGCTTTATCTTTCACTGATATTACTAATGCATAACATAAAGCAAAAATAGAAAAATGAAATTCAAGAAATCTTCATATTTATTGTCTAATTGAAATATATAAGTACTATTTAAAACTTTTTATTACGAAATATCATTCTAAAAATCAGTAAGTATATATTTATATATAGATATATATATTTAGAATAGAAAAAAAAAATAATCGTAATATCTAGACCATTTTGTGTTACATCTTTAGTATACGACCCCATTGGCAACTTTTAAATTTTTGTTTCTATTTAGAGATGATTTTTTTCGTGTAATTGTTCTTCTTATCTGTCTCTCTCTCTCTCTCTTTCTCTCTCTCTCTTATTAAAAAAAAAAAATCTAGGATACCTACTTTTTCTAATGCCTATACTTTTTACTAATAATCTTTTAGTTAATTTGGGACGGTATATAATGCTTTCTATATATTTTTAATGTACAGTTAGATAATTTTACCATTTCGAAAACATCTGGTGAAAAAAAAAAAAGCCCATTACCTACTATTACATTTATTATATGCACTTTTTTGACATAATGTAAGGTCAAAAAACGTAAAATTAGCCTAACAAATTAGACACTTAACAATTTTCCAGCGAAAGAAAACTGATACATGTGTAAAGTTATACAAACAGAATTTACATACCAAGTTAAAAAAAAAAAAAGGTAGAGCCGCTTTTAAAAAGTACTGATTTCCGAGATCTAAAACTGACCTACCTAATGAGGATGATTGTCAATTTTCCTGTAATAGCCACGTAATATATGCGAAAGGATATCTAAAATGATATTTATGTAGCAATTTTCAAGAAAATCGTAAGAACCGTTTTTGAGACATCGACATCCACCAAAGTTTTTCAAACTCAATTATTGACAACAGTTACATACGAAAGGGTATCTAAAAGAGATTTATTATGGCGAGTTTGCACAAAAATTCCTACAGCCGTTTTTAAAGAAATGCACTTGCGAGACCTCAAATTCATTTTCATGAACTAACCAACTATTACATACGAAAGGAAATCTTATATCAGTGTTGCCAGATTTGGGGACTTTTTTATTCAACCCCCGCCGCTAAATTTTAATTGTAACGGTTGCCTAAGCACTTCGAAAGATAAACGTCTATTATGTATAGCAAATATCACTTCTCAAAATTATTGGTGAGAGTTGAATAAAAAAGTCCCCAAATCTGGCAACACTGTCTTATATGGTGTTTATATAGCAGCTTTGAAGAAAATCGTTAGAGTCGTTTTTGCGATACGGACTTAGGGTCCTACTTCCGGCTTCATATATCTCCCTTCCGGCTTTCCAAATTTTAATCAAAAGTTAAAATTCATCGGCACATCAGACCTAACTCAATTCTGAAGTTTCATTGTTCTACCTTTATTGGTTTCACAGATATGACAGTCAAAAGATTCACCCCATACATGCACACACACACTGACCAATTGCCAAAAACTGCTTTTTTGGACTCAGGAGACCAGTTAAAACTCCACATGAAATTTTTGAACCGAATACAATACTTTCATTACCTACGGTAGTCGGATAATGAAAGTAAAAAGTTTATTATTATTATTATTATTATTATTATTATTACTTTAATTTGGGAAAATCTCCTTCAATTTTCCGTGCCTAAAGCTTGAAGTTTTAATTTTCTATCTACTTCTTAAAATAACAAAGGATAAAACCTGCTCGATTTTTACTTCCATTACCCGACAACCGTAGGTAATGGAAGTATTGTATTCGGTCAAAAATTTCGATATCGAGATTTCACCTCAATTACATGTTTTAAGGTCTCCTGTGTCCAAAAAAGTGGTTTTTGTCAATTGGTCAGTGTGCGTGTATATGTGTATATGTGTGTGAGGAATTTTCTAGCTGTTATATCTCGGAAACTAATACAGATAGAACAAAGAAACTTCAGAATTGAGATAGGTCTGGTGCACAGATTAAATTTTCAAATTTTGGTGAAAATGGGAAAACTGGAAGTAGAACATCCGAAACCGGAAGTGCGACCATAAGTCCGTATCTCAAAAACGGCTCTAACGACTTTTTTAAAAATTAATGTATAAGCACTCCCTTTCGAATAATATAGTTGGTTAGTTCCGAAAAATTGATAGGCGTCCTGTATAAATAGGTAAATTTCAGGTACTGCAAGTGCGTTCCTTTCAAAACAGCTGTACGGATTTTATTCAAACTTTCAATCTTAAACCTTTTTTAAATATCCTTTTGTATGTAATTGTTTTCCACTCAACAAATGAATATGCCAAGTTTTGGTAAAAGCCGGTATCTCAAAAACGGCTCTAACGATTTTCTTGAAAATCGTTACATAAACCCATTTTATATATACTTTCTCATGCTTTACGTTGTTATTACAGGAAAATTAATAGTTATCCTGATCAGACAGATCAGTTTTAGATCTTGGAAATTAGTGTTTCAAGAAAAAAAAAAAAAAAAAAAAAAATTGCTATGTAAACTCTGTTTTATATGTCTTTACGTAGGTATCTCTTACCGGAACATTTTTAGTTGTCTATTTCTTTAGGTCAGTTCTATGTCTTCTGATCACATTATTGCCAAAAAGTGCATATAATGCGAGTATAATGGGTAATGGAAGTCGTGTCTCATGCGATAGATGTAGCCAATCATAGCATATTATATTTGGCATAAAACTGTTGACATTTTATAGTTGATGGAATAAATCAAATTAATGTAGAAAATATCATGAAAGAAAATATTATGTACATCACGTATAGTGTTGTTCATATGTAACTGCGATTCAAATATAAAACTGCTACTTCAATTTTTTCGATATTGACCGTTTTGAAACTGTCACCTGATAAGTACCCAAATGGAAGCCTATTTCACAGGCCTATTGTCACAGGCAATAGGGACAGGCACACGAGAGTCTGCGAAGGAATGTGTCGCTGCGAAAACAGCGGCGAAGGAAGCGGGCTTTTGAGCAATTTCATGGATTATATATATAGAGAGAGAGAGAGAGAGAGAAAACGATGCAGAAAAGAGTTTCCATTAAATGTAGTGTCCATAACGAAACAGGCAGAGCCTTCGTTGATTCACTACCTCAATTGATTTCACATTCCGTCATTTTTGACGGTGTTACATGCCAGTAATAATAATAATTTTGCTTCTCATCAATTTAAATTTATATTGGTGGGTGTAAACGGTATAAGGCTTATAAAAGTTTCAAATTTTAAAGGAAAAAAAAAAAGAAAGAAATTGCGAAAATTTCGCAAGGGTTTGCTAGTATAATCAATAATAATACAATTATAAATTAATTTTAATTCTACTTTTATTATAACAGAGCCAGGGCTAGAAAAATTAGGTCATGCTACAATCTCGCTAATACACGATGTCAAATAGTTTTTAGGATATAGTCATCTGCAAAATCCTATATCTTGAATAAAAGCAGCACCACTACACTAGCTCAAGTATTCGAGAACAGAATCTCTGGGTTATTGATCGGGAAATTAAAATAAATAAATAAATAAATAAATAAATGTAAAATTAGTATTTTAATTAAAAAACTAATATGGGATTTTATTTATTTGTTTATTTCTAGCAGACCCGTGCGAAATTTTTGCACTTTATTTTTTTTCTTATTTACCTTAAAACTTTGAAACTCATAAATATTATACCAATTCAACCACCTAATTAAAATTTTAATTTACAAGAAGCCAATTCTTATTAAAACCAAAATCATTCAAAGAAAGGTTTCCAAATAATAGTCATGGTTCATGGCCCAATTTTCATGCTTCCACAGGCGGTGCAGTTTTAATATAGGACTCCCAGGATGCCTTTTAAATTTTTATCGTCATGTTGGCGGTGACTTTTTATTAATTTTGGTATATATATATATTGTTTAAAAAAAATAATAATAATAAAATAATTCCTATTTTGATTATATTTTTTATGATCGTGTTTTTTATTCAATTTATGACACAAAAGTTCATATTCTGTATATATCTTTAAAGTGTTGCTAGGTTTAAAATGACGCTTGCAAAGGTTTTAAAGAAACATCTGTTAAAAAGACATTGTCCCGTAAAATAATCTCATCAGACAAATGTCGTCATTTTTTCTTATTAGTTCATTGAGCTAAGTCCGCGTGCTTAAATATTGTCCATATATAAATATCACCTTTTCTCCTTTCGTATTTTATTAATTACACCATTATCGTATCGTTTTGACAAAAAAATAATTGAAATTGGTCCACATTAGAGAAATGTTTTATAGATTTTTAATGTATACCTATAGAACGTTTCAACTGTGACATGGATAAATCGTTGTCACCCAGATACAAAATAAAGACAATAGAGAAGACACTGCTGAATTCAGCAAGACCCGAAACCAGCTTTTGTACTAATTTAAAGGATTTTCTTCTTTTTATGTTTTTATTTACAAAGCGATAACAACAACAACAAAAAAAAGAGTATTTTTTTTTTTTTTTTCCCTTCATTAAAGTATATTGATTATTATAGCGGGAAAATTTAGCTAAGGTTTTAAGAAATTTATAAATTATTAAATGGCTATCAAAATATAATATAGTAAAAAATTATGAGAGTAGAAAGGAGTCTTTCTATACATAAGCATCAAAATTAAAATAGTATTACATTTATTTAACCCGTTAACGCCCGAATTAATTTTGCAAAATATTATTATCTGATTATTTCACTTCTAAATTAATATAGACAACTGACAGCGAAATATATTAACTTAAACAATTCTTCTGATAGTTTTAAATTTAAAGCCTATCCTCATTTACTGACGTTTAGTAATCTAGCGATAAAACTTCGAAATAGAAAAACTTTGAGATAACAGATTAATTTCCTATTATATGTTGGCCAAGATCTCGAAAGTAAAGTATTATTATTCAACTCGATTTGAATTAGTATACCTGCGCAAAAAGCAAATATATGTGCGACGAATGAAAAATCATAAAATGACTATCCAAATTATGAAATAATAATTAATAGTAGGCACATAAAAACTTTCAGGGATCATTTAGAGTGACGCTAATGGGTTAATAAATAATTAAGTATAGCTAATATATATATATGCATTTTTTCATGGTTAAAGTTATTATTATTATTATTATTTTTTTTTTTTTTAGATTGATATTGGCATATCTTATTCATATTTAAAAATTTATTTAATAAAGTAATGGGAAAGTTATCACTGCCTGCATTTTACACTTACATTACACGTTAGGAGTCTATCCAGGTTTTTATCTTTTGGGGGTCATTTTTGTGAAAAACAAATTATGTGACACCTTCCATTTTCCTTTTGAATAGAAGATATGGAAGTCAAATTGAAAGCCGAAAGTCACAGTAATTGTTGTTTCAAACTGAAGAATAATGTCCACCCTTCACAGAAGCCGAAGTACAAACCCTTTGTAAAAGGTTTTTTAATGTTGAAAAATGGATAAATACTATTCACTTTAGCATTATATATTAATTATCCTTATCCTGCTTTTGTACACAAGTACGTTATGGGAAAATATTCTTTTCGGTGCTTCTAAACCATATCCACCTGTATCAAATGAGGCAAACACGCAAATGTTGTTAGGTTTTCCAGTTCAAAGTTATGTGTCGAAACTGTTCTTTTGAATTTTGGACATCATAAGCACCGCACTTATACAAATCTTCAATGAGAAATTGTCTTCTTTTATGCTTTTTTTCCCCCCAATTTTATTTATCAATACCGAAAAGACTAGGTGACAATGACTTTCAGTCGGTTTCTATTATGTATATCAGAGTCATTGTTACAATAAAGTTACATGGCGTATAAGATTACTTGAACTTGACAAAGATGAACATAAGTAATTTTCCACCCATTTAACAGGAAACTTTATTCTATGTTTTCCTTTTTCAAAGAAAATTCCAAATTTCAGCCACGATACAAAATATTTAGATTATGAATATAAATATTTTGAAATCAATATACTATTTTATCTCTTAAATTTCAATTTTTTTGCTGATATTTTTTTCAATTAAAGTATTTTTAGGTTTTAGAGTTTGAAAAAGTCTGTTCTATTGCCGTGCGCATACAAAGTATTTTAGTATGATAGTGGTTGTGATTTAGGTCTTGTTAATATTAAACCGTAACTTAGAACTGTTTCTTATTATGTTCAAAAATAAGAATATAAAAAAATTAACATGTCATTATTATTTATTATTATTATTATTATTTGTAATTGAAGTATTTGTAACTTTCAATGCTTCTCCTCTTTTTTACTTTGTCTTACCCATAAGGAAAAGAAAGTATTGTTTTTGGGTCAAATTTTCGAACGCGAGATTTTGTTATATTTACACGTTTTGAGGTGCCCTGAACACGAAAATCATGTTTTTAGCAAATGGTCTGTGTGTGTGTCTGTCTGTTATCAGCATATCTCAAAAACGAAATATGGCAGAAAGTTCAAACTTGGTATTCTAAATGTGTATCATATAGGGATGCTACAGTAAGCTTTTCGTTAAGATCAAGCAAATGGTTCGTGTACAGGGACAATCAAGAGAATTCTAATACATTACGTCTATGGGGGAAATTGCAGGTAAGTAGAGTTTAACGTCTATAGACTGCACTAAACTAAATGAAACGAATATATATATTTTGTAATAGAGATAGTCAACTGGGAAAATTTTTTTGTGTATGTAGGAGCCTTGCCTCCCCCCCTGGGAGGGAAGTCCATCCTCGAGGGGAGTAGATTTTCATGATGGGTATCTTTCAAAAGAGCTCGCCAATACCTTTAAAACGAATGGTTGAACTATCGTTTTGCGATAATTTAAAACAAAGTTATCGATTTTTTTTACTTTAACGAAAAAAAAAAACTTAGAAAAAAAAATCGTTTTATATATATATATATATATATATATATATATATATATATATATATATATATATATATATATATATATATATATTGAGAATAAAATGGACTTTTTTTTGGATATTTAGTGTCATACTACTTCTCTAATATGGAAATCGTCTGCATTATTATAAAAGATAATTTTTTTAAATAATAATTTTAATAAATTATTTTTTAATAACCGAATTAAATTCTATATAAAAGTAGGCGCGTTAATGAAACGGGGGGTTGAGGGGCGCCATAGCCCCCCTCACACAGAATTAATTATCATTCAAAACTCTTCCGAAGCCTAATTTGAATTGTTTAGCATAGGTTTACATAACATCGTTATCTTACCTCTTAATCTCTAACCTGTATTTATATTATTAAAAATCAGGGTAAGAGAAAGTCGTGTGAGTGACACACCAGGTTATTTTTTTTCTTTTTTTTCAACATTCCGTTATTTTTATTTATTTATTTATTTTATTTTATTTATTTATTTATTTTATTTTATTTTATTTTATTTTATTTTATTTATTTATTTATTTATTTATTTATTTTTCTTTTTTTTTTTTTTTTTTTTTTTTTGTAGGATGCTTTGAAACTGATATATGTTATTCAAGGTAGCTATGGCACGTTTTCTATTAAAAATGATATAAATAACGCAAACCTCCGGCAAAATAATAATAATAACAATACAAAAGCATAAAATTCTAACGAAATAATTATCTTATTTTTCATTTTGTGTCCATTTCAAATTATGGATATTAATTTTTATTAAATTTTTTATTATAGTATAGTGTTGTAATAATGACGTCCCAACCTAAAACAGAGAATCTGAAACCTGTATTGCATTTGCTGTAAAATTAAAGCTATTATAATTAAAGCTATTATAATTCGTATTCATTATTATTATTATTATTATTATTATTAAATTTAGAAAAAGTCTAGGTGGAATGGATTCTGTGAGAATCTTTTTAAGGGGTCCTAATCCATATTAACGTGTGTTTTGGAGAAAACGATGGAAAACTCCTAGTGCTAGGCTGACGAGTGCTGCCTTGAATCGAACCAAACGCTTCTCATAGCTTAGAGAGTAAAATCTTTTGGTTAGTGGTAAGGTTGCTATTCAAGAAAATGTGTTAATTAAATTAGTAATTCAATGAAAATCGAATAAGCGAAATTTTCTTTGTATATTTATACTGTACTTCGAATGGGATATTCGCAGTATGCTGTTATGTCGTATGTATAAATCGTAATCACGAAAGTTGCGCCAAATGGGTGCAAGTTTATGCGGATCCCGGAAAAAGGGGCACCTGGGAAAAAAAAAAAGGGGGGCACTTTTTCGATTCGGAAATTAAGAAAAGTGCCCTTTTTTCCGGATCGCGGAAAAAAAGATACCGGAAGAAAGGGCACTTTTCTTAATTGTTTCTTGTAAAATACTTCTAAGTACGAACAATAGCAAAAAATTTTTGTTTTTACGAGGGGAAGGGGGGGGGGGAGACAGATTGAACAAAAAAAAATCTGTTTCAGAACCCATGCATCATTCATAATTTATAAAACATTTTCCCCATTACTATGGCATTTATATATATTGTAAAAAGAGTCAGAGGTTGATTTTTATATAAAAGGAAGTTACTAAAATAAATTAAAAATATGCATAGATAAAGAAAGATTTTCCAGCATTTTTGTGCTAAAAGAATTAGCTATCGTGGGTGAAATTGATAAAATATTTTTGATTTGATTTGACAAATTTGATTTTGTTTGTTATATCAGTGTCAAACAGCAGACAAACCAACCCATCATAGAGACATAGACGGTAGAAAGAGTCTGATTTGAAGTTTTTTCTTTAATATCATAAAGATTTTTTTTTTTTTAACTAATTTTATGACTTTAAAAAATTGTAAATTGTAATGTCTGGACATAACTTTAAAATAATAATAATTTGTTAAAAATAATTAAATAAAGGAATGAAAAATTAAACTATGGGTTAGGAAATATATAATAGTGCCGTTGGAGCGATGAAATTGTGAAGTTTGGAAGAGCAGAATTTAGAATTGCAGAAAACAGGGCAGTTTAGAATCACCTAGGAGGGGACCTCTGCATAGGATTGATTCTACTTAAAGTTGCAAGTAGAAAATTATTGAAATTATTAATTTTGTTATCCTAATTGTTTTATAATTTATTGCTTTTCCTTTCTGCAGAGATGTAAATTATTTTGGGAAATAATAAGGGCGGTGGGGGATGAAGTTCTAAACTAAAAGCCTTGTAAATATTCCAACTTCACGTGTGTTATTTATCATAGATCCACAGTTAAAATATCAGGAAATGAACGTATTATTTTACTTTTTAATTTTTAACGTTTTCTTAATTAAAGTATTTGCAGCTCTGCGTGTGTCGGATTATATTCCATCAAAATTCGAAAATTACATTAAAATTAGACCCAAAAATAAATAAATAAATAAATAAAATTTTTCCTTGAACTGTAATTCTACTTAATTAAATCTTAAAACTGTTTAGACTCAAGACTAAAATTTTAAGGGAGGAACAGGAAAATGTCATATTGTAATAAAATAATGAAAGAAAATTATATTGAATATTTACTGAAAAATTTTAAAAAGGTTTTCATTATATATATATATATATATATATTGCATATTAAGTTTTAAGATCAATAGCATAAGATAATAAAAATAATGTACTTAAAAAAATCTAAAATTGCGGAACATTTTTAGAACATATGGAACAGTTTTATTTCACATGTATTTCTTTGTAAGAGGGATACTCCCCTCCTCCATCAAACCCACTTATTTATAATGCATAATTGTAAAAATAAACAAATGAATAATAATCAAGGCTGTTACTAATTTGACTTCAAACTTGACAACCTTGCTCAAAATTTTAAGTGGCAACCTAATACGAACTTCAAAATACCACTTTTGAATTTCCTGCAGTTATCTGTTTTTATGTTATTCTGATAACAGATATATATACAGATCAACCGCTAAATAATGGACTTTTATAATCAGGGAACCTCAAAATGTGATATTATGAAAAAAAAAAAAAAAAAAAAACTAGAGTTGAGAATAAAACTACTAAAAGTAATTCGTTTACATACAGTATGGATATGAAAAATTAATTTTGCTTCGTGAGCAAGTGTTCGTCGGCATAATAAAATATAGCAAAGTACTTTCATCAATTACATTCAATACAAAAGAGCGTTTAGCTTAATTTTGGGTAGCTCTGCATATTGTCGATAAACAATGTTGTGTATTTAAATTTATTCTTACTTGAAAAACTTCTAACACAAAATTAGTTATAATTCGAGCAATTTCCAAGTATAGCCTCAATATATCCAAATACTTTGGAGCTCTGTAAACGAATGATGAATGATTTCCATACCACAATCTACACAAAACATGCTTTTATGCATTTAAAAAAAATTGTTACTCACTTTTGTTTAACAGCCTGTTGATGTTAAATTGTACTTATCAGAACATAATTTATTTGAACTTTGAACCCCATAACCATCATGTATTTGAATTCTCTTGGATATTCCTGTACGCGAACCATTTGCTTTGTCTCAAGGAAAAAATTTAGTGTAGCATATTTATATGAAACCCATTTAAAATACCAAGTTTGGACTTTCTGCTATTATTTGTTCTTGATATATGCTGATAACAGACAGATACACACACAAACCAACCGCTAAAAACATTTTCCAATTCAGAGGATTTCAAAACGTATAATTATATAATAAAGAAAAAAAAAAACTCAATTTCGAAAATTTGACCCAAAAACAATACTTTCTTTACCCTGTGTATACGTGAAAGAAAGTAAATAGTTAGAATTAAAAAAAAACTTTTGAGTAAACATATTTCCTATTAAAACTTAAAAAAAGAAAAAAAAAAAAAAAAAAAAAAAAACACTATTTTTTAAAACACACTACTGTGGGTTTGAATCTTTCGACAAGAGAGAGAGCTATTTTATGTACTGTCTGAAACTATATATGTAGTATAAATAATTCAATAAACATTTTCTTATAATATTCATATATTTTATGCGTGTATTTATAATTAAAAAAAAATATTTTCTTCTGTTCCGAAACATTTTGTGTAAAGAATTTTCTTTTATTCATTTAATAAGATTAAATTTCTTGACATTAGAATTTAAATCTTAAATCTATTTATTTTAGTGATTTACGTTTCACAAAATATTTCACTGAGCGATGCGATAGTTTGTATATTTTTTTAGCGGCGTTCTTGTAGATAATTGAATACAGGTGCGAAACTGTCTCTTATCACCTTTGTCACCCCACAGCTAGGAGAGGAAGTGTCAAAATAATTAAGGTAGTCAAGAAGATAATTTTTCAACTAATAGGGGAATTCTACTATTCACTGATTGGAGCTCTCGGCTGTCAGTTTTTAAAGTTAGGCCAACCCCAATTTTTTCTTAGAACCTGGGCGGCCATGTTGAAAAGAAATCTTCATTTCCGGATGCACGCCCTTAACAGTCGAAAATACATGATTGAAGAATATATGTGTGGCAAAAGCATCAAACCGTAGCTTTTCACCGGTTTACCGCATGAAAAACCTGTTTATCAGTTAATATGTGCTAATGCCGTTTATATGGAACTTCGCCTGATAGCAGCTTTAGGTGTCTAATTTGTTAAATCAATTTTATGTCTTCTGATTACACTACATCTATATCCAAAAAGAGCAAATAATAAGTGTAATAGTGAGTGAAGAAATTGTGCGGTTGTTAGCAAGGTCTAAACTGGAATTAGTTTTTTTATGCATTTTATGACAGGTTATCTTATTTTGCGAAAATATGAGAGCAAGAATTTCTCTAAAAAGCAAAAAATGGATAATTATATGAAATATCTTTGTACAATAATTTCTAATTTTTAATGAAATATTTAAAGGTAAAAATTACAAAAACACTGAAAATATCAAGAATTGTTATTTATCAAGGTTGGCAAGTTTTTGACGGTTTAAACCATGGTTAAAACTGTCATGTCAAAAACCACCTTGTCAAAAATGTCAAAAACTGTCAGAAACCTATATTTATAATTTAATTGTCATATAAAATCTTAGCTTAATAAAATATAGTTCATAAAGATTTTTTGAAAAGTAAATAGATTGATGTTCTTTGAAAAACACATTGTCACAACATTTTGATTAATATAAAAAACAAAACTTTAGGCTTTTAAATTTTTATTATGAATTATTTCTATGTTCATTCAAAATATGCTGTGATACTTTTATATATTATTACGAAATTTATTTGTAACTATGCTTAATATAGCACATGTTAAACTTTGTTATGTGACACTTTAAAAATATAGTTGTTTTCAATAAGATATTATTTATAAGTATGTTTTAAAAGGTAAACATATTAATTTTTTTGGAGAAACATTATTATAGCATTTGATTAATATTTAGGTTTCTAAAAATTTGATTTATATATCATTGATAGATCATTTTGATTGACAAATCATTTTATTTGCAATGCAACATTGTATAGTTCAATTTTTTCAGTATTGTGATTTTAGTATTGTAAAATAAAAATGCATAGCCTAATATTTTGTATTTAAATATTTTATAGAAAAATATAACGTTTTTTTTTTAATGACTGCTGATATTGCAAGTTTTTAAGAAAAAGCAATAATTCTGAACGTTAAACAAGCTTAAATTGTGTCTGAAATTCTTATAATTAACGTGAGACACGATAAATATGAATGCTTTCTGGACATGTATAAATTGTAATAAATTTAATATTTACCCGTACAGATTTTTTAAAAAATTATTAGTCTAAGTTGTACGGCCCACCAGCAACCAAGTGGTACTACACTACGCTCAAAGCTGGTAGACGTGAGGTGTCGGGTTCGATCCCAGGGCGTGCTCGTTGGCCTAGTCATTGAGTTTTTCATGGTTTTCTCTGAAACTTGTATAAATACAGACTAGGACCCTGTAGACAGACCCACACAGAGGGCACTACCCCTTAGGCCTAAAACTAAAACACTAGAGTAGTCAATCAGCCTTACTCCCAAAACACCAAGCTATAAACAGGTACAAATATTTATACAGTCGATAATAATAATAAACAGATAGAAATTTATTAATAAATGATAAGTATAATAAATGCAGATTATAAATATGATTATTTTCAAACTCATATTAATTTACTGCTCACATATATTATGTTTTACTTAAAGGAAAAAAAAAAAAAAAAAAAAAAAATCCAGTATTCCTGTGTTTTCATGGCTTATGTGAAAGTTCATAAGTAGCTTTAGAATTTTAAAATTTCATAAATATTAATATCATAAACATACAAAATGTATCTATGCATACTTTGTATATATTTCTTAGGTTATCAACCAGTATATTTACCTAAATTTTTATAAATAATCTACAAATTGTTTTCAGATGTTAATTTATAAACAGCATAATATTTAGATATTCACTTGTATATGGCAAATATTACTAAATCCTATTTCTAACCAGATTCTAGCTCATTTATAGATGTTGAATTTTGACAATACAGGTTTTTGACAGTAGAGGTTTATGACAGGTTTTTGACGGTTTAAACCTTTGTCATGTCAAAAACCCAACCCTGTTATTTATTTAGTGTATTTGGATTTAATTTCAATTTTTAGTAGATGAATTTGAATAAAAAAAAATATTTAAATATGACAAAATTTCAATTCTGCTTCATAGAATCATTCTCATTCTCAGCACTAGTACTGAACAACGATCTATACCTACCCGGTACCACTTACTTTTTCATTCTGCACATACAATACAGTTGCATCTTTGTTTTACTATTGTTAAAATTGAAACATAGATTTAGTGATTCCTGTTGCTATGCAGAATTTTAATACCTCAGGTGAAAATAATAACCTAAATATGTAAAATTTAGTTATGTCACAAGAATTTAATAATACAAATAACAAAATAGACACATAGTTATAAAATTTGAATTAAATGGATAATGATATCATTTTTAATTTCTTGGAGATGTTTGGACTTTAAAACATATAAATATTATGTTGTAAAGGATTGTTGTTTTTGTTGGACATTTGTTTAAAATGTCGTGTGAAAGAATATTTCTATAATGATAAGTATAAAGGATTTAAGTCCATATTCTTGATTTTTCAAGAGACTAAAAATAAAGTTAAACTAACTAAAAACTAATCAGCAGAATCGATTAGGAAAAAGGGATTATGTTGGTTTATACGCTTTATACCACTCTAGTGAATGTCAATCTTCATTTAATAAAGGGAAAAAATTGAATTAATTATTTTATACTAACGATTAATGCTAAATTTCTGACTTGAATCTCTTTTTACCAATGGATTTTTTCAAAGACTAAATGACATGGATTTAAATCCTTTATACCAATCGATAGAGAATTTTTTTCTGAGTCTGACTATGTACTTAACTCAAAATCGACATTTTTGGACTTAAATCCTTTATACTTATCAGTACAGATTTAGTAATTCAAAACTAGCAAGACCAACTAGTTTATAATAGTCAAAGTCAATTAGGATAAAATTTTCGTAATATGCAGGAACATTTCTTCCCCTTCTGAGGAGAAAGTTTAGATGCTCTAGAAATTTGCTTTAACTTATGCAGAGAAATCAGCATTAAACAATAACAGTAAAAATATACTCACATCGTTATATTGTTGACGCTCAAATGGATACAATAACTGCTTTGGTAACATCACATTAAAGTATTCTCTCAAACTGTTTGCATTTTCTTTGAAGGCCACTTCTCTAAATCAGGGGGGAAAAATATTTAAATAAAAATTTAATTTACATTACATAAGAATCTAATTTGCAATTAAAATGAATAGTTTAGATGACATAGTATTTAATGAAAATAATAAATAAAACAATGATCGGCATATTTCAGTAGCATATTCAGACCAGTACAATACACAATACATATATTTGATATAGAACAATGGAAAAATTTTGAAGAAACCTTCATTTACTAGTGAATCTAAAATTATTGACTCTGATAGTAATGCAAATACATTAGGGGCATTCAAAAAGTAAGTTACAGTGAAACAATATAGGCCAAAAAAAAAAAACACTTTATTCAGAAGTGTGTTACCGTACGATATGACACAGAGCAGACTATTTCTCAACACACACACACACACAGTGGACTATTTCTCAACTTAATCTTCCAATTGCTGTAGGCATTTCTCAGAAAATTACACTACTTGTTAGATGATCTGATAAAAAAAAAAAAAAAACTCACTTTTTGTTTCTAGAGCCAGCTTAGAACCATACTGATGAAGAACGATGAAATAAACATTGTCAACAGATACTTCCAACTCTTGTGCAATGTGTGCAATGGTCACTCTCAAATTGGTAGGAATCATGTCCAGGGATGGCGCCAGCTAGGGGGCCGGGGGGCACAGGCCCCCCTGTCGGGGAGTCTGTGACCCCCCCATCGGGGCATACTCCTAAAATCTCTCAGGGGGGGAAATACAAAATTTTTAGTTTTTCTACTTTTAACAGCATTTTTCTTTACTTGTACAAATTTGAAGCATTCCAGTTTTTCCATTCTGTATTCAATAGAAGAAAGTATTGGATTCATAAAAATTTTCAGCTTCCAGTTTTCCATTAATATACACATTTTGAGAAGTCCAGAACACGTTTTGACCACGATATTTTTAGAAAATGTCTGTCTGTGGCACGATGATCTCCAAAACCACGAGGAGTACTAACAAATGGAATGGTACAAATATTAACAGTATTGCAGTTTTTGATAAATACTTACATAATAAACACTCTTTATGTAGTGCCCCGCTGTCGGGGAGTTGGTGTCCTCCTGTCGGGGAATTTCTGGTGCCACTACTGATCATGTCGCCCACTTGCTGCCTAAAATCCGACATATTCACCATATGTGGCTTTCCTTTTCTTTGCACATCTGTTAAAGCTATGTGATCATTTTCGAACTGCTGGCACCATTTCACAAAGGCTGGATATGATATTGCATATGTACAATGCAATGCCAGTATTTCACAATGCATCACTTACTGTGCTAATGTAATGTTATGTATGTAAAAACATACTGTTATGTGTATTTCAATGTTAGAGTAAGTTTCCACCTGATGCATAATTTTTTTCTCATATTACGCAACAATGATTGTAACTATTCGAATAAAATTGCCATCATTTGGAAGCCGAAGAACTCAGTTATCATTTGCATAAGCTTTGCTATTATTCCAAATGCTGCTATTTGTAAGGGAACAAGTGTAACCTACTTTTTGGATGCCCTGTATGTGTGTGTGTATATATATATAGATATGTGATGTATTCTTTTTACTCCGTGTCACATAATAGCTATAATGAAGAGAGGCTTTCACTCAGTAACGAGTCGAAGAATTAGAGACAGTCATTTATTGGTCCATCTTGAGCATCTTACAGGTTATGGTCCATGATTTAAGTCTGAGCAGGTGCAACCAAGTACATCGGAGCCGAGAACGATGGCAGCCCGCGATTACATCACGTTACCTCCCGGGGCCGTTATTTTGACGTGGTTTTACTAGGCAAGAGCACACACAAAGAGAGGCCTCATCCACGACCGTTTTCTCTTAAATATCGGCAATTTTGGTGCGAAACATCACCCCTCCTTTGTCTAATCAATGGCTATTAACTTACTGATTGACAGCTTAGCTGAGGTCCAGATCGCAGGGATTAATATGCATCATCTAACCACAAGAAACTGCAAGTTGCGTTTGTTCAGCACTTTATCATCCTAAAATTCATTCACTTTTATGACTTTCGCGTTATGATCGTGCATTGTAATAAAATTTACTTTACAGGGGAAGCTTTAGAATTAATTTCAAGTTAAGAATTTCTAATGGGATTTTCTAATGGGTTATTACTCACTATTAATTTAAAATCTTACCTCTCTTTATCCTTTCAATATGTATATGCATGTGTATGTGTATGCACCACACACAAGTACACATATGTAAAGTACTTTTGGACACATACACAAGTGCCCATGCAGACAGACAAATTAGTTTTTAAATATTAAGCATTTTCAAGGATATTAAATCAAATTTTAGAATAAAATTATTTGTTCATGGTTGAAAATGCACTGAAATAATTTTGAAGCAACTCTGGATCAGGAAAATCTGAGTTTCAGAACAACAAATACTATTTTTGGAGCAAGATAAATTTAAATAATCTAAAATCCTTGTCAATCGAAACAAAGTCTTTTGCAAATAAATATTGAGATTTATTACAACACAGTTGCCAGCAGTATATTTAAAAAAAAAAAAAAAAAAAAAAAAAAAAGCGAAACTGAAAATTTTAGATACTTTAATTGTGCGGATTTGTTCACCAATCGAAAATTTTAATTTATATAAAAAAATAAAATAAAAAAAGTAAATATACAGTCAAACCTTGTTAATGTGAATCTCAAGGGGAAAACAAATTGTTCATGTTATCAGTAGTTCATGTTATTAATAACTAGTCTTCATTTTGTTGGGGATTGTGGAAACAGTTCATGTTAAAAGTAATTCACGTTAAGCGTATTCACACTAACAAGGTTCGACTGTACTTATACATGAACAATTGAAGAGAACACAAACATCATAGCATAAGCCTTAATAAACAACTGCAAGAGAATTCTTTTGATAAGCAGTGATTGATTTTTTGGGTATGCTAGGCATGAATTGCATACTCACTAAAAACAAAAAACTTAATTCAACAACTAATCTTATTAATCCTTTGCTTCTAACCATCTGTTACTCTTCATTCCATATTTGAAAACTATTTATAAAAAAAAAAAAAAAAAAAAAAAAAAAAAAAATCTTTTCTGCTACATAATTCCTGGAAAAATCAGAACTTCTTTATATTTACTATTGTAACATATCGCTTTTTCATCACCTCTTTCTTTGTTAGGAGGCGTTTACTGGCTGGTAGTGCATAAGTCAAAACCTACCATGATATAGGGAGTTTTTGTTTCTTTGGGGAGGGGGGGGGGGGATATTCATAGTGCTAATCTTCCTTCAAAATTACTCTCATTTAAAAGTATGAGGGGGTTCCCATTATTCAAAAGATCCCAGTCAGGCTAACCTTAGACAGCATGTCCTGGTATTTTGAGTATTCTTAAAACACTAGGGATTTTCTTATCTTCAGTAAAATTGTTTGCATGGTGAGAACAAGTTTTTCCATCTACTCAAGGACAATAGTGATTAAAAACAAACATTTATTATTGTCAGTTGAAAAACAAAATTTGTTAAAATAAAATCTACTGCTTCATTTGACAATGATGCAATAAAGAAATTTTTCTTTTAAAGAAAAGGGGAAAAAAAAAAAACTGAATTCATTAATAAATAATTAAATCGTAAAATAAAATCTGAATAAATTTCTGAAAGGCGTTTTTATGTATCAAAAATATTACAGCTAAATAATTTATACCAAGCAAAGGCTTACGAAAGAAGTAAAAGCATGTGCCAAATTTTGTTTAATATGTTATCAATAAGAAAAGTGTGTGTGTGTGTTGCAACATATTTAAATTTACCTGCCCAAAAACATTTTTGGATAATTGCTTCATATATCTCACTTCAATCCAAAATATGCCCCCCCCCCTTTTTTTTCAATCTAAAGTTTGTTTTTCATAATATTATATACACAAAATTTCATTTTTATTTACCTTAATCATTCACAACACTGATCTTACTTGCAAACATTGATTTCCTTTTCCCCCATTTTTCAGTATCATTTATAATAGTCATACCACTTCATTTTGTTTATTTACTCACTTTAAATGCTCACATATTTGATAAACCATCTTTTCACTACACTTTAGCTTTATTTATTGAAATTTATTTTTCCGACTGAGTGAAAATAATGCCTGGACCGGGAGTCGAACCCCAGATCTTTGACTTACAAGGTCAAGGCTCTACCAACAGGGATGAGATTAGCAGAAATACAAAAAAGCTGAAACTGTACGCAAAGACAAGACGTTGAAATAAAATATTAGAATTTTGATGACAAAATCTATTATATTAGAGTAATAAATATTTATTTTAACCTTAAATTTATAAAAAAAAAAGAAGAAATGCACATCAGAAACATAAAAAAAGCTGAAAAAAAAAAAAAAAAATTAAAAATCTGAAAAGCTAAATGTACAAAAAAGCTGAAATCAGCTGAAAAATCTCATCCCTGTTGAGCTATCCAGGTCGACAACCGGTGGACATTACTCACTCAGACAACCTTTAGGCAGAAACATCTGGTCTATCATGTAGATAGCTTGACAGAAATAAGCCGCAGGTAAAGGAAAACACCATTAAACAATGGGAGAAAGGAATACAATATATTAAAATCACACAATCAACTGATTGGGAAAAAAATCATTTACTGAAATTTATTTTTCCGACTGAGTGAAAATAATCCGGTAATGTCCACCAGTTGTCGGCCTGAATAGCTCAATTGGTAGAGCCTTGACCTTGTAAGTCAAAGATCTGGGGTTCGACTCCCGGTCCAGGCATTATTTTCACTCAGTCGGTAAAATAAATTTCAATAAATGATTTTCTTCCCAATCAGTTGATTGTGTGATTTTAATATATTGTACTTTAGCTTTAGTTTCCCCTCTGCTCTGGGTTTAGATTTCTATAACGTCTGTAGGGAGGTGTGACTTCGTGAAAAGCTCTCTGTATTGGATGTTCCTCCTGGCTGTTTCTTGCAGTGTACAATGATGGCAATTTGAGTATACTTGTTTAATCAGTTCAGCAACAGAGTTGGCGCAAATCAGTCGTCTTCAATTTTTCTCTTTGGGCAGGAGCAGTGGGCAATAGGTTTTCCAGGTGAAGTTGGAATTTCTTGTCCACCATTTCCCTGTCTCATTTCTCTTATAAGAATTAAAACAATTTTACCTAAGCTCTGTCAATCCTTTTCATCTAATCTCTTCTTTACAAAGTATTTACAAAAATTATTTTATAAAAGATACAAGCAAAAGTTTGACAAGAAATAAAGAACCTAAAAAATTTATTTTCGATAACATCCTAGTATGAACCAAACATTTACCACTACAATGTGCTAGTGTAGACATTAATCCGAAAGCTACAAAACTTGGCAAAGGTGTAACTTGAAGCTTACCAAACACTTAATGGGCTCTTCCCACCTGACGTAAGAGGTCACATGATAGAGGAAAAACAAATAGAAGACAAGTCTTGTTTGTCTAGAGTGATTGCTGAAATAACATATTTTCTATTCTCATTTTTGATCAATCGTATTTAATTTGTGTTATTTTTTATACATCATCCTTTTTAATCCATTTTATATCATTATTCATCATCTTTTGTTTGCTGTATACATTTACAATCATCATTTAGTTTATATTTGTTATTGATGTTCATGAAGAACATGTTAAATACTCTGATTTTTGGTACTTAAATCAGTGACAACGCAATATCGCACTACGTAAATCCATTTAGACCAGTAACAAGAACAAGCTATTATTTACTGCTAGATCAATTAATGTAACAGTTACACAAAAACATGCAAAAATCGATTCTTAAGGCGAAAATAAACAAACACATAAAGGGTTTTTTAAAAATTATTAAACTCACAAATACAATTATTCTACTGTTTACAAATGCACAATATTACTTTTATTTTATATTAAATATTAACACTTTTGTTCTTAAGAACAATATTTAATTGAATTCAATTCTCAGAATTCTATTATTTGTTTTCCTCTATCACGTGATTGAGCAGACGACGGTGGGAAGAGCCCATTAAAATTCAGAATTTTGTATGCTATGATAACACTTAGCGATCCTTTTAAATAATTCATTCAACTGCCATTACAGAACATAAATGAAAAATCTAGAGTGACTCAACTTTTGGAATGTTAAGTAATTAATATTGTTTTAAATAAAGTAAAAGAAGTCTGCTCAATCAAATAAGACATTTAGTACTACTGCACTTTAAACAATTTGAATCCATAGAGTAATAAAGAATTTATCTTTGCATCCCTGTTTAAGAAAAAAAAAAAAAAAAAACCTTAAGTGCTAGATTTACCAAAATCTGTACAGTTCAAGCTATGGTGACCTATAACATATGTATCAGCTTTCAGTCCATTCAGAAAAAGCATTTAGATGCTACTGTGTTCACTTACCCACAAACATACATCCGCTCATACTTACATCATGAAAATCGTGTAAAATTGTAGGTATTTTTAAAAAGGGAACTGGTGTCAATACCAAAGTTGGAGGTGTACAACTAAACACCATGACAGTCACAAATACAAATTTATCACATTCTATGACCATCTGTTTTTTAACTATGAGAGATACAAAATCCATTTTGCAAATCATGATAACAATATTTTCCTTACATCAGGGCCCGAAATTTCAACTCAGATTATACTCACCGAAAAAAAAGTTTTACTCGTCACAAAATAGGGTTGTCATTTTTCTTTCTTTTTTACGCATTTTGGGTTTTTTATTTTTTCCTAACTATTTGAAAGGCTTTTACAAATATGTCTAAAATTATATGTATTAAATGTATGTCACATATCATACTGTTTGATAATCTATAATTAAAAATCATTATAATATATTGTATTTGAGATTTGAAGAAGATTAAAATATCTAATAACATAAATACAAATTGTCATTAAAGAAAAAAATAAGAAAAAATTCTTTGTCAAACAATATCCTGTGAAAATCTTTTTATTATGAAAGATTAAGCTTCCTTATTTATTTATTTAACTTTTTATATTAGAAATGTCTTTATTGTCCATTTTATTTTTGTAATCAGACGGAATGTCGATGTGTATACTCGCCACAGTAAAAATTCCACTGGCGAGCTGGCGAGCGGAAATTTCGCACCCTGCCTTACATAGTATGTTTGGAAAGTTAAAAAAAAGAAAAAAAAAAAAAAAAAATGCATTTTTTAAATGTTATTTATAAGTCACAAAAATTGATTTTATTTTGACATTTAGTGTTTCATTTTTCTGATATGGAAAGTAAAAAAAGTAGCTTAAATAGTTGTATAACAAAATTTAATATAGATAAAAACTATTAATTCTTTATTTTAAACTTCCTAAACTAGCATTTCAAGTATAAAAAACCCTACTAATAGGGTAACTAAGGAATACAAGTTTTTTTTTTTTTACTTACTTATTTGGCGTTATTGATTTAGTTGAAAGTCTATTTTTTAAGTATTCTGCTAAAATTGTTTCAATAGGTACACGGGCTGGTAGTTGATAAAGCTACAATAAAATAGAATAATAAATAAACATTTAAAAAATAAAAATAATAATTATATTTTACATAACTCATGTAAAAGTGAAGTTAATAAATAAAAAATATATATATATCAAAGAGGACACAATTGTATCAGGGATTAATACAAAACTAGCGAGCTTCGCCCGCTAGCGGGTCAGTATTTTCAAATGAATCACTAAAATTAATGAATCACTAACAGTAACTTTTAGTGTTAAGAAAAGAAATTAAAAAAAAAAAAAAAAATCATTTCTGTTTGGGTAAAAAGTCGGTCCGGGTCCAAATAAAATTTGATTTCTCAAATCAAATTTTTATTCTTAAGAAAAGAAAATTTAAAAAATCATTTCTCATCAGGTACAAAGTCGGACTGGGTCCTCACTGTCTACGGCAGCGCAGTCCCGTGCGCGCTGCGCGCGTTTAAGTTAAGGAATACACGCACTGCGCGCGCGTATTCCTTCCCTGACCCTTCGTGCCCCCTAAAAAATCATTTCTGATCGTGTAAAAACTCACACCGTGTCCCCACTGCCTTCGGCAGCGCAGACCCATGCGCGCTGAGCGCGCACGTGTGAAGGTATACGCGCGCTACGCGCACATATTCCTTCTCAAGTCAAATTTTTTTCTTAAGAAAAGAAATTGAAAAAAAAAATCATTTCTCATTGGTTAAAAAGTCGGAACTGGTCCCCACTGCCTTCGGCAGCGCTGTCCCGTGAGCGCGGTGCACTTCTATATCTTCCCCACCCTTTCAGCCCTTCCTAATTAACCTACATATATCAATTTTGAACGGTCAAACTGAATTAGCTGAGATGCAAAAGAAAACCTAATCAGGTTACCTCAAAACGTGTAAATCTGGTGAAAACTTTCGATAATATAAAAAAACTTTAAAATATCTTTCGAATGATGTATTAAAAATAATTTAATCATAATTAGAAATTGAACTATTGAAATTTGAAAATATTACAGCGCCATCTGGCGGTAGAAATTTCTGTAATCTACTGTTCGATTCCAAATCAACAAAGCTATCAAATGATGTATTACTTATGAAATTATTTTAATTAGTAGCTGAGATACAAAAGAAAACCGATTCAGGAGACCTCAAAACGTGTAAATGAAGCGAAATCTTGAATCCCACTTTCGATAATATAAAAGTACTTTAAAATATCTTTCGAAAGATGTATTAAAAATAATTTAATCATAGTTAGAATTTGAAATACGCGTATGAGAATAAAATTTAATTTGCAATTAAATTGTACATTTTTTATTTATTTTGGAAACCCGGTGAAATTTTAACTGCTACTTCGTCTTGTGATGTTAAAAGTGTGTAGCAAGTTTGAAATAATTTTGAATAAAATTGAAGCATATTGAAATTTGCAATTTTTATTTCCAGTACAAAATCAGTAAAGCAGGAAGTAAAATCTATTTATTCTTTCGCCCGGCGCCATGGTAACCGAAATACGTCTATTGCGAAATTAATAAAACTCTTGTGATTTGTTGCCACCTTTTTTTTTCATACTTTAGTTAATTTTAAAAAATCTAATTGCCCTATCGATAAGCTGTTTAAACCGTCGGATTCAGAAAAATCGGATCTTTCATTTGATACCTTATTTGTAACGATACGACTGATATTTCTAATTTATTTTCCACTTTTTCCGTAAAAATGTCGCTTTTTAAGCATTTAATCATGAATTCTGGGTCATTTTTCGGTAGACAAGGGTGGACGTTTTAATTAATATCTCCGCTAATTAGGGTCGCATCGCTTAGCGAATTATCGCGATGTCGAGATGAAGAAATTCTGCGTCTGTCGACACCGGTTTCGAAGCGATGCGACCATTAGCGCCGGAGCTTTAGCGGTCACAAGGCATTTCTCACAGACAGACAGACAGACAGACAGACAGACAGACAGACAGAAAGACAGACAGACAGAAAGACAGATGCGCACAGATTTTAATAATATAAGGAGATTAAAATAATTTTTCATCAATGTAATTTTCTTCTTGTCCTTTGAATAAAATACAGTAATTTAAATTTCTTTAAAAAATACTATGTATCGCAGTAAACACCCAGGTGCTTAAGGTTGTGGCAGGCACCACATATATTTTCAAAATAAGTTTTTGTTAATGCATTATTATTTTTTTTTTTCTATTATATGTTAAATACAAAAAAATTTTTTTTTTCTTTTTCCTCTCCAACTATTTGTAAAATGTAATACAGTTATTTGAAACTCAAAGAAATATTAAGTTTTAATGAAATGCTGTTATAGAATATTAATATCACAAACAAAATAAATTATTAATACAGCATTGTGAAAAACTGACAATTATTTAAAATTGACCGGATTGCAAATGCATACGTGATAATTTCCCAAGTTCCAATTCCTTTAGAAAAGTATATTCTCTCATATATGATTTATCAGTGCAAATTTTTTCATAATAGAATTACTTATACAATCCAAAATAAGTTTGCTCTCATAAATAAACACATAACAACAATGCAGATGCAGGAGAATCAGGGCCCGATAAAGCTAGGGGAAGCTCAGCATCATTTTGGGGCCCCCCTTTCATTTCGGAAAATCTTGTTTTCATGTTACATATTGTAATATAAAAATGCTATAGATCAAAAAATAGTGTGTGTTTATTATTTTTTTCATACATCTGGGTGGTTTCTACACAGAATATTAAAATCGTACAACTTTTTAATTAAAAACATTCAGATTTTTGAGATTAAATAATGGATTTTTCCTGAAATAGTAAGTGTTTTGTCTTGTTTTAGGTAACCTTTCTCAGAAAAAATTCAATCTCACTGTGAAAATATGAAACAAAAAATTCAAGACAATTTTTTTAAATCCTTATGGGCCCCCTCTTAATTTTTCAAAGGAAGCTCATACTTCCTGAGCCTTTTGGATAATCAGGCCTTGAGGAGAATCACCCTAAGTTGCAGATTTACACTCTCCCAGCTTTATCCAAAATTAGCTCAGGTTGGCTACAGATATTCAGAAAAACAGTTCCCTGATTTGCCTGACTAATTTCAAGAGATTTCCATAACCTATTATAAACATTGCATAATTCTGTGTATATCAGATGCTTGCTACACCAATGCTTTTCAAAAAACCATAGCTCAATATTTTTCTTTTCTTTTCTTTGTGTATTTACAAAAAGGAAAATAAAATTCAAAATTCAGGCAAATTAACAAAATTATAAAAATATAAGTAATTTTTTTGCATGACATATTAACATTAGAACATAAAATTAATCAAGGGTTGATCCAGGTTTTAATTTTTGGGGCCTACTTTTGTGAAAAACAAAATAATTTTCTGAAAATTTATTCCTTTTTGCGATAAAAAGAATTATCACACGAAACCTTTCACTTTAGCAGTTACTCTATCTAATGTTTAGTATCAAGTTAACAGCATATTATTGTACCAAGTATAGACACTCATTAAAAATAATACTGTTAAGGTGGAAAACTTTTACAAAATCTTTTTTTTTTTTTAATAAATCTTGTGAAAGGACTGTTGTTATGAATCTGAATTTTGTGAAGACCCATTTTATGGATTTGAATTTTGTGAAGGGGCCCATTTTAGAGATTTGAATTTTGTGAATGGGGCAGTAAATGGGTCCCAATTTTTACCTGGATCGACCCCTGTTAATCCTCAAGTTGTTACGCACTATAAATATTTAATTATTATTTTTTTTAATGCTAATTTGGTGAGATTCAACTAAAAAGCAACCAATCGTGTGCAATCATGGCTAAGATAACATCTGTTTGGCGATCTTTCAATCACGTTTGCAGAGCAAAAATGAAAATTTCCATGATTTTTGGGTGTTTTTACAAAATTTCCTGATTTTCCTTGATATTTTCAGATTGATAAAGCACTCTGATTTTTCCATGATTTTCCTGATTGTGGCAACCCTGTAGCTGTTTTGTTCTCTAAAAGGCAAGGTTGTGTAATGTCATGATGTACTTTGCAAAAGCCATAGCAAGATATGATTCATATTTTGGAACAAATGTCATGTTCCTTTGGCTGAGATGAAAATTTATGAACATAAATAAGATTATTCTGTATAATTTAAAAATATATTATCTCTCTCTATATATATGTATAAACAGAGAGAGAGAGAGATATTAAACATAATAATAAGCAAGCGACCTCTAGAATGGTGTCGGGTACGACCACTCCAAAAAATCTTTTGGACCGGGATTTTATTTTGATAAAATGGATTTTGTGTTATATCAGGTTTTAATTTTTTATAAAAAGTAAACAGGTCCATCAATCACTACAAAAATTGGTACATTTATTAATCAGACAGAAATCTATCCAACACCGTAATTTTTAGTTTAATAGGATAATTAGTTCAAAATATATTAAATAAAAACCTTATTTTAAACTTTTAAATTTTTAAAAAGAAAAAAGAAAAAAAAAAGCTTTCATTTATACATATATATATATATATATTTTCGATTTGAAAGGAAATAAATTTATTTTTACGTAAACCTGTATCATAAAAAATTTCTGATAAAACCGACATCGTAATAGCTTCATTTTTTATTTTGATTTCTTTCTTTAAAAATATTAGTTTTAATCAATGAAATAATCAATTTTCTTTTTTTCTTGATTTTGTGGTCCACAAAAGTAGAGTTAATACAGCTTTAACATAGGACAACCTGGTGGCATTTGCTACTTTTTGCCATTTTGGCGATATTAATGTCAAGGTCTTTACTTACAAAAATTCAATAACCATTTCAATTTACCACTAAAATAGCAAAAAAAAAAAAATATATACATATATATATATATATATTTGAAATCATTAAGGGGGTTGCATATTAAAGCTGTGCCAAAAATAGTTGCCTGTACAAATATATTTTTTTAAATGCTTGAATTATTCAATTAAAAAACAGGTCATTTAAACTAAAATCATAATAGCTTTATTTTTCTATTACAGTGAACTCTCGTTAAAACGGACAATCAAGTGCCAGCAGTTTTTGTCCATATTAACGAGAGTCCATTATAACAGGAGTTCATAAACTGAAGTTCTATAGCAACTCTAAAATCACTATTATGTACACATACACAGTATAACATGAATGAAAATTTGTTTCCTCAAACCCTTTTACTCACTAAAAATATAAAAGCATGAAAACCGATACTTACTTTCAAAACTTCTTTTCTTCATATAGTACAACTTGATGACAAAATACTTTACTATGTCTCCACAATAGAAGTGGAGACAGGTGCAAATTGTTGACCTCAACTGTCACTGTCAATCAATACTATTTACCTCCCACATTGTAATAGCAGAGTGTGAAAGAGATTAACCATTTTATTATTGAATCTTTTCATGTTAAAAAAAAAAAATATTGCATTTGATAAGATTTTGGGAATTGACTCTTTATCGAAGAAAGTAAGCTTTGAGGGGAAAAAATGTCCATCTTAATGAATGAATTGTACATATAAAGCAATGTTTATTACATGCAATTCCTATACACCTCAGCCGGGGATTCCGTTTTTGTACGTAATAACGAGAAATCCATCTTAAGCGCGGCCGTCTTAACGAGAGTTCACTGTATTTCTTTATTTTTTTTAAATATCAATTTCTATTAATCAAATAGGCTTATATATTTCCTTTCTGCCATTGAGCCAAAAATAAATAAATAAATAAATAAAAATAATAACAATAAATAAATGGATAAAAATACATTAAAAATCGGAAAATCAGCAAGATTTTCTTTTCTGGTAGGAAGCAAGAAGAAAATACAAAAATCAGGAAGCCTTCTTGGAAATCAAGATGTCGCAGCTATTGTGTAATAAGGCTTTCAAACAGGTGACAATAGTGATAAATAGACCAAAAAAGTAACAAATAGCGACTTGAATGCTACAAAACGCAAGAATCCTTTCCTGTTTAATTTCTTTTTTTGCTGATTTTTAAGGTTCATCATGTTTTCTAATGTAAAAATCCTTTGTCAAAAAGTCTGATAAAATCAAACTTTAGTATTATTCTAGTTTATTTTTACTTTCTTCTACATCCATAAGAAGAAAGCATTTGATTCACAAAAATTTTTAACCACAAGTTTTTGATGTATTTACATGTTTTCAGATGTCCTGATTAGGATTTGACACTTTTGAGATGATTTTTTCTTGTCTTTAGTGATTTTTCATTTCTCAGAATTTACACATTTATTTTTTATTGCAACAGTTTGGTTATTATAATATATTTATTATAAGGTTTTGAACAAATTCTTGGATATCTTTCAAATACAAATAATTTGATTGTAAAAAGTGAGAAAAGTTATGTACCTGCATGCCTCAATTGATTAAATCTCTGACTGAACGTTTACTAAACATTTAAATAAAAATAAATAAATAAATAAATAGTCTCATAATATCTATAATGTGAATATGTACTCACTTTTTTTTGACGAACGACTTGATTCCAATCATCTACAAGCCAATGTTTTAATTCATCTGGTATTCTTATTTTTACTTCTATTTTTTGCATATATTCTTCTTCCTACAAATTAACAATCATGAATGCCAATAAAATGCCACATAATAGATATTTGCCATGATAGAGCCAATTTTTTATATTGTTTTTATGTTCGTTAAGGCGTGTTTTTATTTTCCTCTTTGTGACTCCTATGTACCAGAAACTGCCGGAGTTTATAAGATCCCTTTTGAATACCATAATAAAAAAACCGGATCAGGAGTCACAAAGAGGAAAATAAAAACACGCCTTAACGAACATAAAAACGATATAAAATATGCCAGAAACACTACTGCCCTTGCTAGAACCTATCAGGAAAGCGAAATAAAAATAAAATTTAATGACGTAACAAAAATAGCCAACTATAATAACCCTATGTACGCATTGAAATAATTAAAAATCAGGTTGCCATTAATGACCACGAGTCTGCCAAGATCGATCCACAGTAGCGCTACCTGCTGAAAGAGCAAGACGAAGCTATAAATAACCAAGGCCCACTTCAACAAGTTTGCAATTGAGAAGGGGGAGGATCCTCCCACAAAAAGCTTCTTGCAGATGATGAGGAAGCTTAAGTAAGGTTTTTGAATTTATTTTGTAATTATGATGTGCTTCATTTTAAATTTAAATTTAAGACACAAGTGACAATGAGTAGCATGTATCGTGGCCAATAGGGCACACCTTGAGAACTTCATATGAGTTGCAAAATTTTTTTTTGTAATTTGTACTTTTTTTTTTTTTTTTTTTTTTAAATAAAGGATTTTTTACATAGTTTGTTGTCTTTTCTTTGTATGATGGTTATGATGCAATTGCGCTGTCACGGTCGTGTTTCTGATCTTCAGTCAATTTTTACTCCTCATTACTTGATGCACCCACACGTGCTGCTTGGACACGACTTTTTGAACTCCACAGTACACGATCAGTTTGAATTTTTTGCTACTTTGAATTTATGATTTTTTTTTTTTTTAGTTTTAATTTAATTGTTTACATGATATCAAATAATTAAATAAATTATCAGGGTTGCTACACTAATCAAGCAAAAATAATATTCCCTATAAAAGGGGGAGGGGGTTGAAAGTTATTTTTCTACACAACTTTTTCAATATATTTTGCTTTGCATAATATTTCAGTTAAATCAACATTTATTTATTGATGCTAGCTAATTCAAGTTTTCTTTTCTGGATATTTGATAATTGTAATGAATTATTATTATTATATATGCATTCAAATTTAAAATGCTGCTATTGCATTATTAAATTTTTGAAAGTGTTATGTTTTTATTTCTGTGCGAATTATTTTCATTTTCAAAATATCTTCTTTCTTAATGAAACTTATTACTGTAATATTAAAAACATCAATTATTGGTATTAATAATGTAATTTATTCATAAAATTTAATGAATTAAAAAGATAAAACAAAATAAAATTTCCTGTCTCGCATAAATATGATGAAAAAACTAAAAAATTAAAAACTTCCTGCATTCGCCAGATTTTTAGGAAAAAGTTTAAATTTTCTTGCATTCCTCTGATGTTTATTATACTTTTGGAATTCTCTGTGTTTCCCCAGGTGATGTAGCAATAATACTTATCTATTGAATAATTTAATCTCTTGTTTGTTTTATCATATTACTATAAATAAAATTATATTGAAATGTTTACTTTATACAGTACAAAGCCGAAAATCCGGACAATTTCGGCTGTGTTAATCATCATCAACAGCTTTTTTTTTTTTTTTTTTTTTTATAAATATATCTAAAGAAAGAACCAGATATGTATTTTATTTCTTATTAATCTTCAAAACCGGCATTTGCAAAGTCTGGATGAGGAGAGGAAAGAAAATTATAATAATAGTAACAATTTTTAAACATTTATCTAATTGAGAGCTAAATTCTATATTCTATTTCAATTATGCCCAAACTTTTAATTGAAAAAAAATCTAAAATACCACTAAAAAAAAAAAAAAAGGTTTTTCTTATTTGATTTATTTTCTTTTATTGTAACTTGTACTTATTTTTGTATGCAAATATTTCATTAAATCTTTTGTTTTTCAAATTTAATTTATAATCTTATTTATTTTTATTTATTTATTGTTACAGTTGATAAAAAGAATATTACAGAATATGTTTAAAAATCGTAATAATTTTTTTTTTTTTACTCGAATTTGCATATTATCCAAGTATTTAATCCAAAACATATTTTTTTGGCATGACCAAAAATCAAAAAAATCCGGAATTTCCACAGTCCCGATGATTCCAGATTTTCAGCTTTGTACCGTAACATATTTACGGAATTTATTTTATCAAATAATTTAAATTCACTTTTGATTTTATTTATGCTTTGTATCAGTAAAAAGTAATTTATTAACTAAATGTTTTAAAGAGCATTAATAGAATTAATTCTGAGTTATAAATACTGAATAGGATTTTTATTTTATTATTAAATCTTTTTTATTCTTTCTTATATAAATTCATAAAACATAACAAGATACAAGTTTAAAATATAGTAACATGAAAAAACTTACTGATTCAATGTATAATTCTGATCTTCTGTTTTTTTTCACCTGGGCATCAGAAGTTGGAGGAGGAGCTGAAATAACCGTGATTTTTAATATTGTAATAACAAATAACATTATAAATATTTTCCGATTATTTTTAATTGAAATTTATTAAAGGAGATCGTTTCCACACCTTCAGCCTGTTTAAAATATTGTAAGAAATTAAAAGCCAAATTACAGAATTTAAAAATGTACATAGACTAATAAGCATTAGAAATTTAACTTGCATCATCTTACAAACAAATAATTAAAGAAAACAGGACGGCTAGATTTTAAAGTTTTCTAAATTCCCTGACTATTTTTTCAGATTTTCCTCTATTTTTCTTTGACTCTTACTGTTTATTTCCCATGAAAATTTCCAGACACTAGCGAAAAGTTTAGCGATTTAAAATAGCATTAATAATTTAATAATTGATATAGCTTATTTTCATAAAACTTATCAAAATTCCCTAAATCAGGGTTGCCACTCAAAGAGGAGAATGAAATTCCCTGACTTTTCCAGGTTTTCCAGTCTCTAACCATATATTGAGCATTGGCTGTGTTGAGGGCAAAATCATTAAGGTGCCACTTGAAAACACAAAAGTTGCATATAGTGACAGCATCTGTTGCTTATAAGCGAGATAAGAATTTTCCTTCATAAGCAGAAAAAAAAGGTAAGGCTGTTTTTAAAAAAGAATGGCGGAAGCTAAGAGAAAATAAAAAATGACTAAGTTGGCAGAAAAATTGTTTATTTTTGATAATCATCATACTAAATTCCCTGACTTTTCCATATTCTGGCTAAATTATTCAAATTCCCGGACTATTCCAGGCTCTCCAGGTTTTCCAGGTAGCGTGGCAACACTGCTAAATTTAAAAGAAATTCCTTGACTATTCCTTGATTTTCTCTGAAAGCTAGCCACCTTAGAAAATTGCCGACACTATTAAATACACAGAAGAGACAGCATCTGAAGTTAAAACAATTTTTTCTTCCCTCAAAAGACAAAATATTTTTAATGGGTTATTATACATATAAGAAGCAGAGCTAGGATTTAAGAAAAGACACTTAAGATTTTTTAATTTCAAATTATAAAATCAAACAATTTAAATTACACAATTTAGTGCTGATTCCAGAAAAAAAAAAAAAAACACTGAATACTACTGAATAAAAAAGGTCAGTTTATTTTCAAATGGAGCTTTATGCTCATGAAGATTACTTGACCCGATGCAGGATTCAAACCAACACCCAAATTTTACAACCATTTCTTGACTTTCATGACCTATTGCTGAATTTCGTGACCTTTTCATGACTTTCATAACCCATTGCTGATTTTTCATGACCTAGTAGACATACTGATTCTATATTGGAATTTTTGTACATGACTAAACTATCCTTTTACTTGTGCATATGTATGCTGTTTGGGTGATTCCATGGAAGAAGGTGATATCACAGTCTGAAAGAACGATATAATTTCCACTTTTTTTTTGCTACCACTATTGTCATATAGAAATATTTATGACATGTTTACTGCGATTTTTGTAATTAAACAGGACAGTGATTATTCTTAGAAATTACAGTTGGAAGCAGCAATATCTCTTTATGCGACTGACGTTACATTTTTCAGGAACTTGGCCATATGCGTTTTTTTTTTTTTTGCATGAATAGGAAGAAAAGTATCTACAAGTTCCTGGACAAATAAAATGTTAGAGAGTTACATCAATTACAAAAATGTTTTTTAAAAAGGCTTAGCTGTTAATTATTTTTTTTAGATCACCAGGTACCACACCTTGCCAATTCAACCTACAGTCTGCACTACAACTATGTGCTAAATGAATAACAAACACCAGGTATAAATTTAAATTTTTAAAATAAACTACCCAATCTAATCACTTTGGTAATAAATATTAACACAAATATAAAATAAATTTTCTTTCAAATCAAACAACTTAGGGCGTCAATATAAATTTTTCAGTTACATGTATGACAATGATATAATCCAGGCCTAGAAGTGGTAAAACACCCTTGAAAAAGAGAGAAAGGAGACTAAAATGTTTAGAAAAGAGACTGAAAGGAGACTAAAATATTTAAAAAAGAGACAGAAAAGAGACAAGTTTTTTCCTTATATATGAATATTACGAACACAGATGTAAAATTAATGTATATACTGCAGTGGTATACCAAGGGGAATGTACAGTGAGTGGACAATTTGGGCCTCTGTTCATGAGGGGGGGGGGGGAGCAGGGGGGTCTCCAAAAAAACTTAATCTTTAAGTATATATATCTGGTGAAGAGACAGCTTTAAAGTGCAAAATGTGACCACAGAGCGACAACTCCAAAACTAAAAGAAAACTCATTTATATTTCTGCAAATCCTAAATAAGGCAGGGCCACCAGTGAGAATTATGTCCCTGGCTTTGACAGTCGTAAGTCTGCCATTGATATACTAGCTTTTTAACAAATATTTTAAATGGGGGGAAAAAATGTACACAATGTATTGTGTACAAAACTGAATGTCAGCTTGCATCATATGTAAGAAAAATTATCTTTGTAACAAAATTTATAGTAATACCAGAATTACAAGTATTTGCTGAATCTTATAGAATCTGAATGTTTACAGAATTGTTCTATGGAAGTTCTAAATTAAAATGCATTATAGATGCTGCTAAATTCTAATTCCTGAACACTGAAATAACATGTATGTTATTTATATGTAAAATAATTTTTAATTATACATAAAATACTGGTACATATATAACGAGGTGAGGAATTCACCAAAAATCTTACCAACCAGCAATATAAAGTTAGAAACTTAGGACAGAATAACAGTTACATTACATGTACTACATGATATGCCTAATAAAAATTTTCTATACCAACCTGCAGTAAAATGAAATTTAATTGTGACCTAAAAATGTTTGTTCAAGTTTGCTACAACAACTTGTAAAATAAGAAAAATTTGTATTCACAAAAAAGAAAAAAAAAAAAAAAAAAAAAAAAAAAGTATAATAATTTTGTAATATAAAATATGTTTTAAGCTTAGCATTTCTTTTTAAGCTGTTAAATTGATTTATTTATATTCTGAATGAAGAAAGCAAACTTAAATTTTGTGATTACTTCATTGCATGTGGTGAAGGAACAAACATATCGTACCATGACAAGAAAAGTGACACAAGTAAAATAATAGCAATTTTGTGTTAACATTAAACTAGTATGATGTGGCCACCACAAGACTTTCTTCTATATAATTTTACACAAAATTCATGCAATACATATTAATTATTAAATTATTTTCCATTATAAATGCAGACGACTTTTATCTGACAGAGTTACACATATCACTAAATGCCGAAAGAAAGTCAATTTTTTGCCAATATCAAAAGAAATAAGATTTATTTATTTATTATTTATTTATTTTTTTTGGTTGAAAAGTGAAAAAAAATCGATAAATTTATTTTAAATTATCACAGATTTATGGTTCGACCATTCATTTTAAAGGAATTGACGAGATCTTTTTTTTGAAAGATACCCATATTGAAAATTTACACCCCCCTCAGGGGGTATCCCCCCCCCTCCCACATACACACAAGGAGAAGCGATGCTTCCACATGCACAATTTTTTTTTCCTTGTTTACTACTGCTATTTTTGATAAATCATATTGATTTTAAAACCACACATTAAAAATAACTCACATTATGTATATTTATACAAAATTTCGTCCTATACTGGTTAAAAATTTAGATAAAATGCGATCACAGCGCCACCTGTTGAACGAATAACCTCCAAATCTAATCATCACCAATTTATGCAAGGGTCCAACTAAATACCAAGTTTGGTTAAATTTCGTTCATTGGTTTGTGAGATACAGCATCCACAAAATTTGAGATACACACACACACACACACACACACACTGACAAACGTTTTCTAAAAACAATCATATTCAGAACATCCCAAAACGTGTAAATCCGTCGAAAATTGGAGTTAAAAAATTTTCTCGAATCCAAAACTTTTTCTATATATACATACAGAAAATAGAAGAAAGTAAAAATATGTATGACGTGCCCCCAACATGCAACCTTTTTTCTTGAATCTAATTTTGATTTTTTTTTCTGTATTTTACATTCTATATAATACTTGTGACATCCCTTTTTTTAAGAGTTAAAATCAATCAAAATAGTCTGAAAGCGAATCTTTGAGGAAAAATGGGTGAAGAAACAATGTCACTGGAAAAACATTGAAAAAAAAAAAGCTAGAAAAGAGACTAATTGGGAAAAAAAAAAATAAAAAAGACTAAAAGAGACAAATAGCTAGCCACTCCTAGGTCTGTATAATGATAATCTAAGACAAATCATGATAAAATAAGGAAACTAAATTGCAAAATTTTGCACTTTTAAGTTTGAAATTTAAATTCATAACACTGTATTTTTATACCTTCTTTTGGGGGTTTTTTAGGTATTTTTTCTTGTGGAGGTAAAGCTGATGATTCTCTGTCAGTTGCTTCTTTTTTAGAACCACTTTTAACAGTTTTGGTTTTTCTTGCTGGTCTAAAAAAAAAAAAAAAAAAAAGAAAAAAAAATTGAAATTAACACTACAATAACTACATAAAAAACTATATTTCTTATGGTACATTCATATTAACATGCCATGAGTTTAGGTTAACAAAGATCATTGTAAGGTTAACACAAGTTGCAATCGAATAAACATAGATTGCTATAAATATTCAAAGGTGGTGATTAATTACTGACATGATGCGGATTAAGACAAAAACAACTTTTTTACTTTGTACATTAAACTTTTCCTTAGTGAATATCAATAAAATAACAATGAAATATTTCCTCTATAATGTGACTTAAAAGCAAAAATTGTGTAATATATACACACATGCACACACACATGTGCAGAATTTCTCCCCAGACAGTTTCAGGAGGGTGCTGCACCCTGTCTGCCCTATGATTGAAAAAATAACATTCTTCTTGCTACTCATCCAAAAAAATTGTACCTTTTTATCCCTAATCGAAAAATGTTGTACCTTTACTGCTTTTTGTTGAGAAATAATCTTCAAACTGAAGTATGCTATATAAAGGGCAAAATTAACGGTCGCCACCGGCCATATAGTGACTAAATAAAAAAAGATGGTGATTAAAAAATTATATATTGATCGCCACTATAGTCACCACTTTCTGTGATCATTAAAAGATTTAAAAAATCGAGTGATGATTGGCAATCGAATGTCTTGCAGAAGCCTTGTGATTTCTAATCTTTCTCCATCCACGGCATGAATGTCAATGTTCATTTTAAACTTGTTTTATTATAGTCTACAATCTATAAAGAAGTAAAATTGGTTAATATCTCTCACTCATATAATTTTTTGACCCCCTTTTCCCCCTTAATAATCAATGATCACATGACCTACATAAGATTTATGTTGTCCAATATTTCTTCATCCACAGCATAAATGTAAATATTCATTTTAAACTTGCTATTTATTTAATTACTAATTATTACTTGGCCTTTGCCCACCAAGCAGCCAATATTTAAAAACAAACATATTTTTTAATACATTTAAAAAGTTTTAAAAAAGGATTGAGTTCAATATACTTATTAAATTAAAAAATACCTTATTAAAACCCTTATAAAATTTGAGCCTTTATATATTTCGGCGCCCAGACGGGGCCATCATCAGAGCTCGAAATGACAAGAAAAAACAATAAGAAAGAATAATTCAAGAATTAACAATATTAAACCAATTAACACTAATTCAATTAATTATCAAAAAATAGCCCCTTATAACTCTCATTATTATGCCCTTAAAAGAGAAACACTTGAAATATTAACCTCTAACAATTCAGTGAATGACGTCGAGCATAGCAGTATTCCACCTGAGTGGCAATCCCTATATCAGCAAACAAAGCAAAGTGAAGAGGAGGATGAAGAAGAAAAGAGTAAACAAACCGCCCAGCAGTGATTTTCTTGTCATTTCGAGCTCTGATGATGGCCCCGTCTGGGTGCCGAAATATATAAAGGCTCAAATTTTATAAGGATTTAAATAAGGTATTTTTTAATTTAAATAAGATAATATTATTTAATTTATTACATTTTCCCCGTTTGACTCTCAAGTGATTTTAATCATTTAACATTGGTTTATCTGATATTCTTAAGTCAATGACATCGTCTTTTACATCTTAACATCTATAAAAATAACGTTTTTAAAGTTCAAAAAGCCCGAAAAAATTATTTTCTATGTACTATTTATTATAATTATTATAACTATTTTTAAGGTCTTCCTCTAATTTAGCTAAATGTTTTGAACATTATTTGGCGATTTACCACATGCGCAGTGATTAAGAAAAAAAACTATCAAATCATCAATTGGCGGTTGATATTAATGATAATACTACATCGTTTCTTTTAAATTATTTTTTTAGCTTACACAATTTATTTCAAATTACAGATAAAATTTATTTTTTCTCAATACATTGATGCAATTATGATGTCATTATTTTCTGCTAAATCATTTTTTTCCATTATTTTATTCATTTCTCCAAACTAAGGATGAAAATTTATTGTTTTTATATTAATATACATTACTGTAGGATGACGTTCATTGTACATTATTGTAACTACCCCATTACTCGAGAAACTTTGCCTTTTAAGAAGATATTAGTGGTGCAAGGGTTTAGCAACTTTAATATTTATTGTGACAATTCCATTTTTCAAATATATTTTTGAAAAGTTTACTTGTATGAATAACATATTTCATATTAGTTATTTCCATGTTTACTTTTAACATGCTATTTCATAAAATTCACTTTTAAAGATAGTAATTCCTTTATAAAATATTACTAACCCCTTCCTTCTTATACCTTCCAAAAATCAAAAAATGAAGCATTGTTCTCTACTTCTTGTGTCTGTCACATTTCCAGGATGAAGCATTTAAAAAGAGTACCAGAAATATTACCAGGGTTGCTACCCAAATCAGGAGAAAAAATTCCCTGAGTTTTCCCTGTCTCTTTTAGAAGTGCAACCTTGCAGCATTAGAATCTAACATGTTTACAAGTCATTTGAACATATTTAGGGCAAATTAATTTTATTAACTTACGATAGATATTTGGGGGAAAAAACCATAAGATTCATTATAAAACACTAAATTAAAAATATATATATTTGATTACAAAATATTTTTTCAATGTTTTTCCAAAAAATTTTTTTAATTCCCTGAATTTTCCATGTTTTTGCAATAAATTTTGAAATTCCCTGAGTTTTCCCTGTTTTTTAATAGATTTTCAAATTCCCTGAGTTTTCCAGGTACCGTAGCAACCCTGATTACGTACAATCTATATACTATATCAAGAGTTTCCCCCCCCCCCCTTATTTTACATACCAGATAATAGGATCAACCTCATGAACTTGTAATGGAAGACATTATTTTAAGATAGAAATCAGCAGAAAATAATATTTTATAAAAAAAAAAAAAAAAAAAAAAAAAAAAACAAGGTTTAATCTTTAAAAAAAAAAAAAAAATCTTTAGCATTTTAGCTAAAATACACAAGCAGTATTTTAGCTTTTTTGAAAATTAATTTAATTTTTTGGATACTATTGATTTATTTCTCTTAATTTGATTATCCCCAATTTTGTTTTTTATTTCTTTTGTTCACTGATGATTTTAAGCAAACATCCACACTGGTGATTTAAGAAACATGAATCAGCAAAACTTTCTTTTGATTTCAACAAGCACAATTTAAGTTTTGAGAGCACATCTATGAAGCAAATTGTGAATACTTTTAAGTAATTTTGCATTTAAATTAAAATAAAGAAAGGCATTTAAATTTTAGAAAGACCATTAAAAGTCGAAATTAAATCCAAATATACTAAATAAATAATGATTCCCGATATTTTCAGAAGTTTTGTCATTTTAGCCCACGAATATTGAATAAAAATTAGAGGTAGTAATTATTGAGAAATTTTATGAAATGATCCAGTTTTAGCTTTTTAGCAAAATTCTTATTCTTACTGACATATTTTTTAGTGAAATGTAATATTGCAATAATGGCAGTTTAAACCTTGGTAATAAAAAAGAAAAGTAGGCACATTTATGACAATTTTCTTAAAAATAATGCAATCATTAATCAGTTAAAGCAAACAATAAACAGAACAGAACCCCCCAAAAATAATTATTGAGAATTTTACATATTTATCAAGATTAAAGTTCTATGTCAAATAAGAAATTAACTAAATTTGTGGTACACCCCGTGACAAAAAGATAGGTACAAAGGGATTTTTTTCTTTGATTTTTCATAAAATAACATTATCTAAATAGTGCTTATCGTTTATTATTATTATCATAAAATAACACTATTCCTGGACTCATTTTTGTTTTAAGACTCATTTAGAAAAATTTTAAGACTAAATTTTTTCTAATTTAAGACTACACACCGCGACAAAAAAGATAGGAAGAAAGGGTTTTTTGTTTAAATTTTTGAATATGATTATTTTGAATATGAATATTTTGAATATGATTCAAATATGTAATATGTTTTTGATATGATAATATTTTGTTATGATAATAAATGATCAGCACAATTTAGATAATGTTATTTTATGAAAAAAAAAAAAAAAAAAAAAACCTTTTGTTCCTATCTTTTTGTAGCGGAGTGTAGTCTTAAATTAGAAAACTTGCAGTCATAAAACTTTTCTAAATTAGTCTTAAAACAAAAATTAGTCCGGGAATAGTGTTATTTTATGATAATAATAAATGATAAGCATAATTTAGATAATGTTATTTTATGAAAAATCAAAGAAAAAACCCTTTGTATCTATCTTTTTGTCGTGGGGTGTATATAAAATGCAAACTATGAAATTTATCAATTATACTTGATATTGTTTATCTCATAAACCAAAAGAAGGGACTTAAAAATAGTATTTATCCCTGTGACAGAATATTTTTATGCTTTCTGTGACAAGCCTTGTTCGTGCAAACCTTTTCTGCAAGACAATATTGACATATTTTCTAATTTACACATAATATGTGCATATAATTATAAAAGTATCAGTATTATTAATAAACTGTTGAAGAATTCTTAAACATAAGACATGAGTTTCTATTTTTTAATGAAATTTAGGAATGTCTTTAATTTTCATGAGCAAATCTTCCTGCAAGTGACAATTTCTTTTCTGTGATAATGTCGCTGTGCTGCCTAAATTCTGCGACAGGGGTATTTATTTCTCTATAAAACTATTGCATAAATCAACAAATATAAAATTTAGCAGGAAAAGTAATGTTGAATAACTATTTTTTTTTATTTTAATATTTGTAAAAAGTACATGTCAACATGGATTTATTAAAAAATATACATTAATTGCCTTACTGGAATAAACTCTGACTTCCTAGGCAAAAAGAAATAACTTCCGAAATTAAAAACTTCCTAATCCCATTCTTCATACATACAGTTTCTAATTTTTACAAACATTATTAAACCAGATTATTTAAAAATATTATTAAATTAAAAATAACTTCGCAAAATTTGTTTTAAGGAATACCACATCTTAATTTAATCTAAAGAGTCTGGTAGATAAAACTTTCCAACTGTTCTGTATTATTATGTGTGTTATAGACACAATCTTACAACAGTTAGTAAAATATTTATATTAAACTGACAAGGAAAAATTTAAGGTCCCATGGCACTGATCAGGGTTCCCACTAAATTTCAAAAATAAAATTTCCTGACTTTTCCAGGTCTATTTTTAGAAAATTCCAGTCACAAAATTTGGTTCGTGATATAAAAGATAGCTCACGGTATAAAACAAAACATAGCTCGCAACATAAAAGACAACATAGTAACGTGACTTGTGATATAAAATGAATGTTCAAAATGCATTTTCCAGGTTTATATCATCATTTTTCCAGGTTTTTGAGCAATATTTACAATTTTCCCAGACCTTTCTCAGTAATTTCAAATTCCCTGACTTTTCCAGGTTTTCCCTGACCCGTGGGAACCCTGACTAATTTATTACCAGACTTCTTCATTTTTATTCTTTCTTTAGACTTCAAATTATCCTCAATGATTTCAAAATATCGATAGGCGATTTAATTTCTAAATATATTTAAATATGACATAACTGATCACCTTTCACAAAACATGTGAATAAGATGAAATAATGCAATAAAGCAAGCACCACGGAAGCTTTCTTTTTATATACTACATATTGAACACATAAATGCAAAATGTAGAAAGCCCTCCACCGTAAGGAGAAAAAAAACCCACATTTTTTTTTAAAATGAAATCTTCAGATAGCTTAAAACAACCAAGAGTACCATTTTGAAAAGCCAAGCACCACTAAAGCAATTTCACAAAAGTAATTTAAAAATGAAAGAAATAAAAATTTCAAAAAGAATTGCTATACATTACAACAGAGGATCTCAAAGCTCTTTTGCTGGAACCATGGGACCATTTTTTCCCTTGTTGAGTCTCAATTATGCCACCTTGTAGAGCGAGCCTCCTATTTATGAGTAAAACTTCAATTTAAAGTGTTTCTGCGGTAAGGTTTGGTAACAAAATGCACTAGTGTTACACTCATTTTAAGATATAATTTTTATTCCCTTAAAATAATATTTTTTTCTTTAAATACAGAAAATGCTAACATGTAAGAGCAATTAGAAGTGAGACACTGAGGATTGAAACGAACATATGATATAAGATCAGAGTGGCTACAGAAATACAGAAAAAAAGGTTCCCTGATTTTTCCCATGACTAATTTTGACAGATTTCCATGATTTCCATTATCTATTATATACAATCCATAATTTTGTGTATATCGCACTCAGGGCCTGATTATAAAAGGCTCGTCAAGCACAAGCTTCCCCTCTAAACTTTAAGAGGGCCCCCCAAAATGACTAAAAACAGGGTCTTGAATTTTCCGTTTTATTTTTTCATACTGAGATTGAATTTTTCTGAGAAAATTCGCCTAAAGCAAGATAAAATACTCACTATTTCGAGAAAAATCTATTATTTTACCTCAAAAATATGAATGTTCTTAAGTAATAAGTTATATGATTTTAATGTTGTCTGTAGAAACTACCCAGATACATGAATGGAAAAAAAAAAAAAAAACTATAAACACACACTAAATTTCAGTCTATAGCATTTTTATATTGCAATATGTAACAGGAAAACAAGATTTTCTGAAATGAAAGAGGGCCCCGAAATGATACTGAGCTTCCTCTAGCTTCAAAGCTTAATCGGGCCCTGATCGCACTCTTATATAACATGCTCGTTAAACCACTGCAATTCAAAAAACTATACTGATGGGCAAAAATATCTCAATCATTTTTTTTTTCTTTCTTCACTTAAAATGAAAAATTCAAATTTTGGGAGAAATTAACAAAAATTATAAAAATATGAATCATTTTAATTCCACAACGTATTAACATCAGAACATAAAATTATTCCTAAATTTGTTAAATATTTAATTTTAAAAAAATAAAATCTTTTTTTTTAATGTTAACTTGACGAGATTCAACCAGAAAGCAGTAAATCCTGTGTAATCATGTCTAATATAACACCTGTTTAGCAATCTTTCAGTCGTGTTGCAGGGCAAAAATGAAACTTCCATGATTTGTGGGTGTTTTTACAAAATTCCCTGATATTTCAAGATTGATAATGTACCCTGATTTTTCCATGATTTCCCTGATTGACGTCACCCAGGAGATATTATGCACCCCCTTCATCCCTCCTAAAATAAAATCACCAAAACTACTTTGGGATCTTCAGGAATCTAAAAAAGAAACAATTGATTAAAAATTCACTAGTGAGCTTCACCCACTAGTAGATCACTATTTTTCAATGAATGACTATTATTAATGAATTCTCAAATTTCTTTTCTCATTTTTATACGTAAGAAAAAATAAAAACTTTTTCTTTGAACGAATGAAAACTTTGCTCCAAGTGCCCACTGTCTTTGGCAGTGCACACCCATTTAGGTTTATCCCTCCTCATGAATCAATATATGAGTAATTTAGTTAGAAAATATAACAAATTTGAAAAAAAAATTCTGCAATTAATAAAAGTTTATAGAAGAGGCATGAGAGTGCAGAAAATTAAAAAAAGAGTAAACACGCACGTTCATAAAATTAATTTCAAATGAAAAATAACGTGCGTGGGGAAAACTAATACAAATATGTTCATAAAATTTATTTCGAATGATAAATAATGTGTATAGGGGAAAACTATACAAAATATTTTAAAAGTGACAAATTAAACTAAAAGAATAATGCACATGAACACAATAAAACATGTGTGTAAAATAAAAATAAATTAGCTAGCAATCAACATTTAATCATTGATTGGTGATGGAAAATGGGAAAGGGAAGGGGGGGGGGATAAAAAGTAGTTCATGAGTGAGAAATATTAAACACAATTCTACTTCTTTATGGGTTCGAGAATATCATAAAGTAAGTTTAAAATTAATATTGATATTTTTATTGTGGATGGATAAATATTCAAAAATAAAAGGTTTCCCGCAGAATGCTTGATCGGCAATGGTTAGGGAAGCAAAAAAAGGGGGGAGGGAGCAGGACAAAAAAAATTACAGGAGTGAGAAATATTGAATAATTCTGTTCTTTAATAAGATATAGAATCTGATAAAGCACGTTTAAAATGAATATTGACATTTATATTTTGGATGGAGAAAGATTAAGAATCTTTCGTGGAGCATTTGAACACTGATCGTTATTAGAGTTTGATTTTTTTTTTTAAATGCGGAATTAATGGAAATCACATAAAAGCAGAAAATCGCAGATCAGCGGAAAAATCTCATGCCTGATAGAAGCTCGTTTTAATGAAGTTTAATCAGGATAATAAAAGCCTGCTTAAAATGCTTAAATTTTGTATAAATTTATTTTTTATAATTCTCAGCAAATCGTAAGGCTTTTTAACCTCATTATAAAAACATTATTCTAATATCTATAAATCACATATAAAGAAGAAGTCTCCTTGAAAATCTATTTGAAGATTGACAAATTACAATTATCTTATTAGAAACTAAATGACATAGAGATTAAACATTCAAGCAACTTTTTATTTACATAGGCATAAATTAATGTCAATAAAATCACTGAAATTGCTACCACAACAATGACCAAACAGAAAGTAGCCATTTATATTGCTATACACATCCTGAATATTGTGCATATGGGAAAATACCTTTATAACTAAGCATGCTAATGTTTTAATATTTCATTTTGTTATAAAGTTATTAGTACGACAGGACTATTTCTTTCAATCTGGCATTTTGCATTGTTACTACCAATTTATAGTATTCCACTTCAAAAATGCCTGCCAATATCCAATTTTACCATTTAATTACTTACTCTATCTTAAAATATTTTGTGAAATTCATAAAAACTTTTACATAATTTTTTTTAATTTCCTATTGGTGAGAATTGAACTCACAACCTTTGGGTTCGTAGTTGTGTACTCTGACCACACAGCCAACGGGTCTCGGCTGAATATTTCATGATTACTTAGACTAGTGTTTCCAGTTAAATCCATATGGTTCCTGTTCTGGTTGTGGCAGGCTGGGGGAGTGTTGCCGGAGTAAAACTAGTGTAACCCCACAGGCAAGTCACAAGTCTTGCCGCCTGCCTCCTTCTTCCTATCTTGTGTTTCTTGGGTTGTTTTTTCATTAATTTTGAAAAGTTTTTGGTTTTAAGTTAAGATTTGTTGTTTTACTTTATTGATTCGTTTGTTTTGCAGGCTGTTAATTAATAGAGCTGGTTTCTTTACATTAGTGTATTTCATCCACTGATGATTTTTTTTTTTTTTTTTTTAATCTTATTGGTCATTGGTGTTTCAGTGATCTTGTATCTGTTGCTTGGCTTCTTCTATGCTTAATAGATCATCTTTATTATATATATATATATATATCCATAGTTTTTTTTTTTTTCCCCCACTGATCACATCTCTATGAATTCCAGATGCGGAAATCCATTTGTGTGTTTTGCAAGAACTAGTCTTTGGCTTGTATTGTGGCTGGTCCATTCTTTTTCTCAATAAAAAAAAAAAACTATTTCTTGTAAATATTTTAATGAAATCAATCCTGAAGAAGTTCAGAAGGGAGAGGGAGGAAGGTCAATTTTGGTTCATGTGATTTGGGACTCAGTGGTGGGTTATTGTTCCTCACCTTCCATTTTCAAGCCCAGTGTGAATTTTTTTTTTCTAATTCTTCAGGGAAAAAGAAAAAAAAAAAAAAAAAACCATGAAAGGATAGCGATGATGTGAAGTCTGCAAAAAGAGCTTTGCAGTGAGTACTGAATGATATCAAAGTTGAAGAATTATAGAGGCGTTTCAAATAGTGGGAAAGAAGACTAGACAAGTGCATTGACTCTAACAGTATTTTGAAGGAGACTGAAAGAATTTTATAAAAACATAATAAATTAACCTTTCAGAACCAAAAATCCAGCTATTTTTGGGCACCCCCCTGCATCTGCAAACTTAGATTTTAAAATAAAATATCTTCTAAGCACAAATCTAAGAACTGAACATTTATTAAATTTCGAGAATTTTAGAATTATTTCATTAAGATATAATTGTAATGAAAAAATATATTTTAAGGGATATTAATTAATCTTTACTTATATATATATGTATAATATATACATATATATATACACACACATACAAATATGTTATTCTTGAAAAAATTAATTAAAAAAAAAAATAATTAAAATAATACCCATGAGCTGCCTCCAATTCTTTTTGTTTCTGCATATTAGCATCATTATACTTCAAAACTCTACTTTCAGGTACCCATTCATCCCAACTGAAAAATAAAGTTAAAGAACATTGAAGTAGATCAAATTCAAGGTACATGAAATAAAACATGATACTTGAAATTATATTAAATCCTCATTAGAAAAAATACAATAGCATAGAAAACTAGCTACCTCATTTTATTTATTTATTTAGTTAAATTATTCTATATAAAGTAAATTTTGAAGCATGTAAGAATGGCATTATCATTAGCCTTACCTACAGATGGATACTACACTCCTTCTCATATTTATAAGGACACTTTATATTTTGAAATAACTAATGTAAAAATAATTGTGAACAAGATTATACTAAGTGCACTTAATATATCTAGTATTCTAAAAACCAAAACTGCTATAATTTTTTTAATATCAAACAAAATTAATAAAAAATAATGCAAAATGTGTTTTTCTCCACGTTTTTAGATGTCCATAATTATAGGGACAATCCAGATTTTTTCGTTTTATTTAACTTACTAGCGGATAAATTACAGTTGACATGCGAATTTGTTAACTACTGGGCTAGATTAATTCATATATAAGCCTTCAATTTTTCTTGGACGGACATTACTGATAATTCCTCGAAAAAAAGAACGTTCAAGTAGTGAAGTGTGATAAATGTGTTTTTTAAGTGGAAGGATAATTTCAATCCGCCGAATTTCTAATGAAATTCGAAGATCTAAAATTGCTGAAGGAAATGTGATCAAACATTGAACTGCTGGTTCGATAGGAGAGAGATCTGATGCAAAATCAAAGTTGTTTTACAGAGATCGAAGACTCATAATTCCTCTTTCTGTTCTACTCATAATGACTGCTGCTGAATTTGCTCGTAATTTTTAACGAAAGGTTAGGGTCCACATTTATGCATGTTTAAAATAATTAATAATATGTTAAAATGAATAAAAAATCTGTAATAATCAATCAGCATTTAATAGGGGAAAGAACGTCTGTATTAAAGTTGAATAAAGACAACATTAAATGGCAAAATGTTGCATTTTCGGATGAAAAACATTTTATTCTTGATTAACCAAATGGTTTTAACAGTTACTGGCACGATCTGAACATAGCAAAAGACAGAGCAGATTTTTTAAAGGCAGATATGAATCGGGCATTTTAAAGGTGGATCTATGGTGCTCTGGGGAGCTGTTTCTACTGAAGGCAGAATGAATTTAGTAATTTTTTCTATTATTATGAACATCAAAAGAATATCCGCAAATTTTAAACGTGGAATTCTCAGATTTTTGTTAGATTTGAGAGAGGGGTGGGGGGTAATAATTTTTTTTTTTTTCAAAAAGACTTACATATTTGCTCTATTTCTAGAGCAATAAGAAATAGTTTGAAGAAAGAAACTTCTGTATTATTGCCTTTCTCGTGGCCTGAAAGTTGAAAAAAACCTTAACTTATCATATTAGAAAAGTGCATGCAAGTGGAAAGCAATTTCAAATAGTTTAAATGTATTCAGAATATCATCTATGCTGTATTAAATGGTACTGAAACTGAATATTAATATATATATATATATATATATATATATATAAATATACCAGAGTTAAACTGTTATATTTATATATATATATATATAAATATAACAGTTACTGGCACAATCTGAAGATAGCGAAAGACAGAGCAGATTTTTTAAAAGCAGATATGAATCGGGCATTTTAAAGGTGGATCTATCGTGCTCTGGGGAGCTGCTTCTACTGAAGGCAGAATGAATTTAGTAATTTTTTCTATTATTATGAACATCAAGAGAATATCCGCAAATTTTAAAAGTGGAATTATCAGATTTTTGTTAGATTTTGGGGGGTAATAATATTTTTTTCAACAAGACTTACATTTTTGCTCTACTTTTAGAGCAATAGGAAATAGTTTGAAGAAAGAAACTTCTGTATTATTGCCTTTCCCATGGCCTAAAAGTTGAAAAAACCTTAAATTGTGATATTAGAAAAGTGCATGCAAGTGGAAAGCAATTTTAAATAGTTTAAATGTATTAAGAATATCATATATGCTATACGAAATGGTATTGAAACTGAATATTTAAAAAAAAAATGTATATATATATATACCAGAGAGAATGTCTGACTGTTTAGCCCTAAAAAGAGATCCCATAAAATAATTTAAAGAATAACTGAAAAAAATTACTAAAATTCGAGCTGTCCTTATAATTGTGAACACCTGAAAAATCATCTTTTTACTATTTTTAAAGTTTTTTAAGATAGAAAAACGATAAAACTTTTTAAATATAGTCTATTAATGAAATTCAAATTAATTAAAAATATATTTGTTTAAATAATAGTGTTCAGTGTGTGTTTACTTAATATAGAAAAACGGGTGTCCTTATAATTATGAGAAGGATTGTATATCTAATTTGCGATTTTTATTTTTATTTCTTGTATCTTACAACAACATGTAAAAACAATTAAAAAATAATAATAATAATAATAAATACTATTAAAGTATGCCATACTGTAGTCTGAAGGAAAAATAAAACTGCAATGCTCGGCAGTTTTCATTCAATTTCAATTGACATGATTTGACAATTTTTAGAAAATGTCTGTCTGTGTGTGTGTGTGTGAGACAAAAAATTTTGTGGCAAGTATATCTCAAGAACTTTATACAAACTGATATGTAGTTGCACCTTGCCATACATTAGTGCCTATCAACTTTTGGTGAAAATTGCCCAGAGCTGCCAACCCAATCCGGCAATTTGTTAGTACCGCCCCTTTTCCTACACCACTTAATTTTTAGAGCAATTCTCTTCAAATTCAAATGTATCTACGATGAATTAAGAAGAAAAATACTCTAAAAAAGGGGCGGTACTAAAAATTTGCCAGATTAGGTTGGTAGCTCTGATTGCCCAACAAGTAACATTGCCATCCTGTTTTTTCTAACATTTTGTTTTTGACATGGCAGTATAGGGCAAAATTTCCTATAAATGTGCCCAATGAGAATTATTATTCATGAATCATTATAAAAATTAAATTTAAAGTAAAAAGATTTGCAGTTTGTACACAGACTCATATAAGAGAATTCAGATACATTACAAACTATCTGTTAAAATTGCTACACTCAGTTGTGTTATGCATATATGTATATATATATATTTTTTTTTTTTACAAATTTTTAGCACTGCTTTGTATGCTGCATATTCGATATAAAAAGCTATTTAAAAGCAGTCAAATACACTGTTTACTTGATATAATAGGAAATATTCCTGAAAAAATTAAAAATTCCTTTTTACATTAAGTCTTAAACACATACAATTCCTTTCTTTTATCTGGTTAGGGTCTGCGGTAAAAAATTATAATAGCGATTTTCAATTTCTGGGACAGATTCAACACAAAAAAGCAATAATTTATAACAAGTTTCATTTTCTTTTTTCTTACTTCTTCGATACTTCATGAAAAACTTTATTCAACTTTAAATATTTTTATTTTAAAAAATGAATAAATGATGAACACAGTATTAAATAGCAACTACCATATTACTAAAAAAAGGTATAAATAAAACAATGAAATGTTAGCTTACTTTTTGTTCCACCCACTATAATGAATGAAATACTTTACGTTTTTATCTTTTATCTGGGACTTTATGCACTGAAATTTTAAAATATATAAATTTATATAAGTAAACATGTTTAGTGAAATAAATAATAAAAGAAATTTGCATTAATTTGATATTACATCAGTAAAGAAAAGATACATTACTTTTTAAACCAATATTTTAATTTTTCTTCATTAAATTAAATAACTGAATATCACTGAGACACATATTCTTAAAAAAGCATTATGTATTTTATTAAATACTTGACTTAGGAAAGTGTAGGTTCTCCAGTCTTCCTTTTCTGAAAATAGCCCCACCCCCCATCAACCTTTCCTGAAAAGGGGGGAGGGGCTATCAATAATGATATAAATTCCTATTTTAAAATTTTGAATCAAGAAAGTAATTAAAAAAAAAAAAATGATTTAGAAAGCAAAAATAAACCTTATTAAGTAATAGATTTAATTATATGAAATTGGCCATAAAAGACAAAAAAAGCTGAAACTATTATGTAAAAACAAGGTACCCAAATAAAATACTAGAAATTAAGTGACAAAATATCATTATGTCAGAAAAATAAATTATAATTTATAATCTTTCAAAGGAAAAAAAAAATGAAATAATTAAGCTTTTGTAAGTATTCAACTATCAAGAGGGAGAGATAAAAGTTTGATTAGCTGATGTAACAAATATTATACAGTCGCAGGAAAAGGGCATGATCAAGAAAAAATATTTTTTCAACATGATATAAATCAAACGATTTATATTTTCAATAAAAAAAAAAAAAAAAAAAAATTTGTTTTCATTTTTTTTTGCATTGTTTTCATTTTTTAGTATGGTATTGATTAATTTAGAGCATAAACTTGCTTACAGATTATAGCTTGGCTTTATCATAAATACATTTTTACTTTCTTCTATATGTAATATAGAGAAAGTAATTGGATTTGTGAAAATTTTTGAACTCCGGTTTTCGATGGATTTATATGTTTTGGGATGTCCTGAACATGATTTGATAGTTTTTAGAAAATGTCTGTGTGTGTATCACGAATTTTGTGGAGGCTGTATCTCACGAACCAATGAACGAAATTTAACCAAACTTGGCATTTAGTTGGACCCTGACATAAACTGGTGCTGATTAGATTTGGGGATCAATCGCTGAACAGGTGGCGCTGTAATCACATTTTTTTCTAAATTTTAACATGGCAGTATAGGACAAAATTTCGTATAAATGTACATAATGAGAGTTATTTTTAACTTGTGATTGTAAAATTAATATGAATTATTAATAATAGTAGTAGTTAACTAGGAAAAAAATTTTGTGCATGCGGGGGTATCACTTCCCCCCCTGGGGGGAAGTACCCCCCAGGGGAGTAAATTTTCAAGATGGGTATCTTTCGAAAGGTCTTGTCAATACCTTTAAAACGAATGGTTGAACTACAGATCTGTGATAATTTAAAAAAGCTATCAATTTCTTTTACTTTTAACGGAATTTTTTTTTTTTAGAATAAAAGGGACTTTTTTTGGATATTTAGTGCTATTCTACTTCTCTAATATGGAAATCGTCTGCATTATCATGGAAGATAATTTTTTTTATATAATAATTTTAATAAATTATTTTTACTGAGTGAGTTTGCATAGGGAAATATAGAAGAAAGTCATGTGGTGACCACAACATACTAGTTTTGTTTTTGCATCCTTTACCAGATTTGTCAACTTCATAATTTATATCGTAAAATTGTTCCTATCCGCCTTTTATTCACACTTCTGTTTCAGTAGAATAATATTTATAAATACTATTTAATTAGGATTGAATTAGAAGAAAATTATTTTTCAGAAAAAAAAGGGCAAGTACAAACAGTTTTATGGAATAAATTAAAAAGTTGACAAGTCAGCTTTAGTACATAAAATACAATCAAGTTTTTATGTTCATTTGTCTCCTTTTCAGCCTTTATTGCAGTTTATTCATGATTTGTATTATCTACAGAACCCACTCAATTCTACAGATAATCGAAAGTTTATTGCTTAGGAAATGATATAATAAAGTCACTACAGTTTTACATCTAGAATTATATTTACTGTCCATCTGGGAAACTTCTAGGGTATATCAATGTTTCCTGGAATATTTTTTACAAACTACTGGAATTATTTATAATTAACTTTGATATGAATAATTACTAAAAAGAATGGGGGGGGAGGGTAAATGATTTAAATATTAATAAAATTTTACCTTAGCTTCATATAGCAGAGGGCCATGAAAACACAGCACTTTCTCTCCTAGAAACAAACAGTAAAGCATAATTATTTTTTAATTGATGAAAAATTTTTTGAAATACAAAGAGCCTTTAAGCCAACATGTTTAAAGAAATTTTGAAACTTTAATCCTAGAGTATAGTCTTTTACAATAAATTATTGAAAGCAAATTAAAATATGTATGAAATAAATTTATTTTAACTACATTCTTTCAATAAGCATAAATTGTTATTAGATTGTATTTAGCATAATCAGTAACTAAAATTATTTATAATTTGAGTATACTTAACTTAAAACTTTTCTAATGATATCTTTTGAATTTTTAATGATACTTATATGACCTTTTCTAATTATAAAATTCTAAATGTTTGAAATATACACAATAGTAGCATGCAGGGTTAGAAAATGGAATGTGAAAGTCAGGTGTCAATTCCACTTAACTATTTTTTCTTACTTGGCAAAATGTTTTACTCAGACGTAATTTTTTTTTTTTTTTTTTTTTTTTTTTTAAATTGAGATTTGGATAAAGCTTAAAAAGTTTTTTTTTTTTTTTTTTTTTTTTTTTTTAATTTCTTTATATAATAAATACAAATAAAAAAGCTTAAAAAGTGAATACAGTGAAATACGTTTAATACGAAAACGCTTAACATGAAAAATCGGTTAACACGAAATAATACAGCGGTCCGGACAGTATACTATGCTATTTAATACATTTTTTTTTCTTTTAACACAAAACAAAAATCGTTTAACACAAAAAAAATTCGCTTTCGATCTTCAATGGCATGTTTGCTACAACAGAGATGCCAACATTTTAATTTATTCCAAAGCATTTATTCCAAATTTAGACCCGCCTTTATTTCCATACCATTTTTTTTTGAGTCATTTTTTCTTATTTTATCATAGTTATATATTCAAGGAAAATAGTCTACAAATAAAATAGTACGGATTGAAAGCAGGGCTAAAAATGTTCTGGAATAAGTTAAAATGTTGGTAACTACGCTACTACATGTTGCCGTAAAGGGCAAAACTGGGAAAATTCATTAGTGGCCAGTGGCCGGTACTGTCAGTTTCATTAGTAGCCACTTTTTTAAGTTAGTGGCCACTTTTCACATGATAAGACTTTCTTTCTGACTGCAAAAAGCATTGTTACCATTTTGTGGTATAATCACCAAGAGAAATATGAAAATAAGAAATACATATAATAATAAAATTAACACAGGGACACTGAAATTGTAATTTGTAATTACGCTCTTTTTAAAAATCCTAAATTGCAATCCTAAATTAAAATTTGCTTAGGGCTGTAATAATAACAGCAAAAGTTTTTATGTTTCAGATAATTCAGTAGTACTTTTTTTTTTTCAATTTATTTAAGTGAAATAAGCTGTTATCATTCACAGTTCATATTGATATTTTCTAGTAAATGAATCAGCTGATTCATCATCACCCCAACCTTTTACATGGTCATGTGTAAATACAGTTAGCAGTTTTATTATTTTTTCTTATTTCTAGCCGCCCAGACGGTGTAGTGGTTAGCGACCCTGACTTCTACACAGTTGGGCCCGGGTTCGAATCCCGGGGAAGGCATGTATGTATGTATTGTCCTTTGTTCTGTTCTTGTATCTGTTCTCAAATAAATACTTATAAACCCTTGTGGTGTGGATTATTTGAGATATAAGCGGCCCTAGAAGCAAGAAATAAATCTCATGTACTCATCAAACCAAACCAAACCTTATTTCTAAAAACACACTTTTTAAAATGATTTTATTTCAATAGAGTTAAAATATTTCCACTTAAAAAGTATAGATATGGAAACTTAGCTGCCAAATTTGTAGCTTTAAAAATAGGAAGATTTCTACTCAAAAGAAAGCAAATACAAAAATTTTTGAAAAATACACATTTAAGCCAAATCAAATTTTGATACACACATTTGTCAAATATCTTAATTGGGTTTAATATACACTAAATAATATGGAGATAATAATGCAAAAAGATTGTGCTTTGCAGGACATTTGATCATTAACTGCTAGTTGCATTAACTGCTAGATGAAACGGAGCGCACATGTGTGTGTGTGGGGGGGGGGATACATCTATATACTTCTTCATAGGTTCTAGAATCTAATCAAGAAAGTTTAAAATGAATATTTACATTTATGTTATGGATGGAGAAAGATTGTAAATCACAAGGCTTCAGTGGAGCATGTGATTGCCAATCGTTGGAGGGTAAGAGGGGGGGAGATTACAAGAATTATGAGTAAGAGATATTAAACAATTCTACTTCTTTACAGATTCTAGAATCTAATAAAGTAAGTTTAAAATAGATATTTATGTTTTTGCAGCAAATGGAGAATGACTAGAAATTATAAAGCTTTCTATAAGCTGTGTGATTACAGATCATTAGGGGGAGGGAAAGGGGGGGGTCCAAAAAATTATATGAGTGAGATATATTAAACAATTAGGTTGTAGAATATAATAAAGCAAGTTTAGAATGGACAACATTTATGCCATGGATGGAAAAAGATTGGAAATCACAAGGCTTCGATTGCCTATCGTCACTCGATATTTAGAATCTTTTAATGATCACAAAAAGTGGCGACTTTAGTGGCGATCAATGCATAATTTTTAATCGCCATCTTTTTTTATTTAGTCGCCATGTGGCCAGTGGCGACCGTTAATTTTGCCCTTTATGTTGCCGTCAATGATCATGTCCATGTGTTTACAGCAGGGTAATTCCATTTTAAATCAACAAATTTTCAAAAAAGTTGTTGCATGACAATTTTTGATTTTGATGACAATTTGCATGTGCTTTCCCCATACCTTTTTGACCACAAAAATATATTTTTTTTATTTAAAAAAAAATTACCCTTTGATATGAAGGCTATTTTTGTCGTTGCCAACAGCAAAAATTAGATATTTTGATGCTTTGCTTTATGAACTATAACTTTTTTCCTATCAAAGCTATCAAACTCTACTATAGCTCATTGGAAAGCTAAAAAAAAGATCTTTTTCCATATGGTATCAATAAATTTGAGATTTAAAAACAAAGGTTATTTTTTCAAGGTCAAAGTTTGCGATGCAAAATTAATTTTTTGCCACTTTTGAAAATTAAAAAACCTATGAAGGGCTTGGAATAACAAGCCCTCTTTTTTTTTTCTTATATACATATATAAGGTTGCTTATTGTATTAAAAAGTTTGGCTTGTTACTCTGCCCCCTTCACAAGATACGACCTCCCCGAAGTTGCAAATTTTCTAAAAAATCCAATTTTCAATGCTAAAAAAACGCATGTGGGGGGCAAGGTAAATTTTTTTTTACTTGTGTGATTTTAAGTACTTCATACCATCTTTCAAACAAAAAAAAAAAATTACTTTGTTATTCAAAGGCGTTTGGCAGCTATAAGGGTCTGAATTTTCAAATAATCACACTAAAACCATCCAATTTTTTCATGTACTTTTTTTTGGAAACATGTCATTTATTATTATTTTTTTTTATTTGATGGACTTAGATTGACCTCACAAATAAGAATATATCATATTCCTACTTTTCCTCATTTATAGTAATCTATTTGCCAGTTAAAAGCAAGAATAGACAGATTTCAACTTGTCCAGCCTTGCTCCCACATGTATAGAACAGTTCCCTTTAGGCAAACAGTACCTACCTGTGGTAGGAACTGTGCCAATGACAAGGCTGCTTGAATATTATTGGATACAATTTGACCAATAATATAGGGTAAGACAAATGATCTGCCTGCCAATGATGTCACATGGAACTGCTTTATAACTTAGTTGTTTCTTTAACTCTGAAAGGAGTAGGTTGCTGGGAAGTGTTCTTGCTGTAAAATCTTGTAAATTTTTGTCTTTCATGTAGGTTTTTTCATTTCAAGGTCAAGAAATATACATATTTACAGAATATTTTGGTGAATAACTGTCCTTGTTGAAGGTAAAAAAAGAAATTATTTTTTAGAATTCTTAAATATAAGTTTGTTTTTCTGCATATAAAGAGTAAATGAATTATGGATAACTCTAAATGCTCCATAGGAATTTTTATGAAAGATAATTGTAACATTTTAAGTTATAGTAGGCAGTCAACTGTAGAGAGTATTTCTAAGTATAATGATGATGATAAAACTTTACTGCAATTGAGAACTGGATGTAAAACAATTGAAACTGTTTGTACTTACCATGCAAAAAAGTTTTTAGATAAATTTTCTCACCTTTATGGAACTTCCTGCTGTGACCCATTTTCGGAACATAATAAGGTGATTACAAAATCGCTGAGAATCATAAGCAAAGATTTGTATTTGAAAAACACAAATTTGAATCTTATCCCTGGAAAATCTCTGTGCTCTAAATGTTTAAATAAAATTCAAAATCAGAGAGTTGAAACCTATAAAGATAATAATGAAGAAATGTACATACCTGAATGTGATTTAGTCGAGTCTGTAAATGTAGCATGTAGTGCCCTTGGAGTATCACCTGTGAAAGTTGCCAAATTATCGCGCGATCGTAAATCATCTACATTAAAAAGAAAAGTTTCAGCGATAACAGAATGTGTCACAAATAAACTAAATAAATCATTTGACCTTTCAATTGTTTCACATGAAGAAAACAATAGTTCTTGCCAAAAGCACATATGTGATAATTATGAAAAATTAATAGAAGACCTTAAAGAGAGAATGAAAACTGCTGAGTGTCTGCAGGATAAAGTAAACATTTTAAGTTTGTTGCCTGTAACTTGGAGCTATGCAAAAATTCAAGCAGAATTTGGAGTCAGCCAGTATTTAATTCGAAAAACTAAAGATTTAGTTAAAACACAAGGAGTTTTACCAAAACTGGAACCTAAGAAGCCAAGCAATATTCTTGGTTCTAGTACAATAAAAGCTATAGAGGATTTTTATCAGAGAGATGCCTGTAGTCGCATGATGCCTCGAAAAAAGGACTGTATTTCTGTGAGAGGAATGAATGGGGAAAAGTCAAACCTTCAAAAAAGGCTCATTTTATGTGACTTGAAGGAACTTTACATACATTTTAAAGAAAATTATCCTGATTTGAAAGTAGGGTTATCTAAATTTGCCGATCTTAGACCAAAATTTTGTGTGTTAGCTGGAGCATCTGGTACACATTCAGTGTGCGTTTGTTTGTACCATCAAAATGTAAAACTTATGCTATCAGCGATTAAAAGTGATCATAGCTACAAAGATCTGCTGCAGATTATGGTCTGTGATACTGAAAATGAGAATTGTATGTTTTCGGAATGTACTGCATGTCCAGGTGTGGATGCCATTTTATCACTGATTTCTCCAAGTAACAGCAACCAAATTGACTTGGAAAATGATGAATTTGAGGATTTGCAAGTTTCATATAAGCAGTGGATGTCCACAGACAGATGTGAACTGACATCATGTGTGCTACTTTTACAAGAATTCTTGGTTAAGTGTTGTGAAAAACTTGAGCATCTAAAGAGCCACCATTTCATTGCCAGTAAACAAGCAGCGTTTCTAAAATCAAAGAAAGAAGATCTGGATAAGGGGGAATTTTTGATACTTGGAGATTTTTCAGAGAATTTCTCTTGTGTTGTTCAAGACGAGGTGCAGACCTATCACTGGTCAGGTGTGCAATGTACGCTTCATCCTTTTGTTGTCTACTGGGAAAAAGATGGAGAAATTCAAACTCAAAGTTTTTGCTTTGTAAGCGACTGCCTTGACCACAACACAACTACATTCTACGCCTTTCAAATGATCCTTGTTAAAAAACTGAAGGCAGATCATGCTTTAATTTCAAAATTATTCTATTTTTCAGATGGATCTGCCGCACAGTACAAAAACAGGAAAAACTTCATTAACTTGAGCCATCATGAACAAGACTTTGGGATAAAAGCAGAGTGGCATTTTTTTGCTACATCCCACGGGAAAGGCCCTTGCGATGGGATTGGAGGAACAGTGAAGAGGCTAGTGCGAAAGGCTAGTTTGCAACGACCGGTCAGTAATCAAATCTTGAATCCATTAGATGTCTTTTAATACTGCACTGAACATATTAATAGTGTAACGTTTTTCTATGTTTCCTGTGATGATGTTAATGCAGTAGGAAAAGTTCTTGAGGAAAGATATAAAACAGCACTATCATTACCCCAAACTCGGTCTTTCCACAGCTACATTCCACTCAACAGAAATATCATTCATGCCAGACGTACATCATTTTCTTTAGATTTTACAACCTTTCATGTCATCAAAGACGAACCTATCAACCTTAGATTATCCACACCAACAACCCGACCAAAGTTGTCCGATTATGTTTGTTGCGTATATGATGGTGACTGGTGGCTAGGAGAAGTGGTGGAAATAAAGGTATTTGATGTCGAAGAAGAATACAGGATCCACTTTTTTCATCATAAAGGACCTGGAACATCGTTTAAAAAATCAAGTCATGATAACCAAACTTGAGTTCGGTTTCAAGATATTTTGAAAATCCTGACTGCGTCAGAACTATGGTCAGCACAGGGAAGAGGTCATAATATCACACCTGTGATGAGTGAACATTTGTCAACTCTTCTCTATGAGACAATAAACCACTGAACAAAAAAGTTTTGCATGTTTTGAGAGGTAAGTTAAATTCTATAATACCAAGATGTTAGAAACCTTAAATTAGCTTATCAAAGTTTAAATGTGTTCTTTGACAACTCTTCTTAGTCTTTTTAGTTGTTTTCACCATTTAAAACTAACAATTAAGTAAAAAATAACTTTTCACTAACACCTAAGATTAAGAAGTATGAAAATAATTGCGTTGTTTCAGTATAATTATTTGAAAATTTAGACCCTTATAGCTGCCAAACGCCTTTGAATAACAAAGTAACTTTTTTTTTGTTTGAAAGATGGTAAGAAGTACTTAAAATCACACAAGTAAAAAAAAATCTACCTTGCCCCCCACATGCATTTTTTTAGCATTGAAAATTGGATTTTTTAGAAAATTTGCAACTTTGGGGGGTCGTATCTTGTGAAGGGGGCTGAATAACACGCCAAACTTTTTAATACAATAAGCAACCATATATATGTATATAAGAAAAAAAAGAGGGCTTGTTATTCCAAGCCCTTCATAGGTTTTTTAATTTTCAAAAGTGGCAAAAAATTAATTTTGCATCACAAACTTTGACCTTGAAAAAATAACCTTTGTTTTTAAATCTCAAATTTATTGATACCATATGGAAAAAGATCTTTTTTCTAGCTTTCCAATGAGCTATAGTTGAGCTTGATAGCTTTTATAGAAAAAAGTTATAGTTCATAACGCAAAGCATCAAAATATCCAATTTTCGCTGTTGGCAACGACAAAAATAGCCTACATATCGAAGGGTAAATTTTTTTTAAATTAAAAAAAAAATATTTTTGTGGTCTAAAAGGTATGAGGAAAGCATGTGCAAATTGTCATCAAAATCAAAAATGGTGTTGCACACCCCATTTATTGATTTAAAATGGAATGACTCAGCACCAACAATGGGATTTTTGACATCGTTCATCATTAAAATAATTCCACTTATGTAAATTTTGATGACGAATCTGACAACTGAATCAATGATGCAGTTCCTGTCCCTTCTGCTTCAGAAATGAAGAAAATACTGAGTATTTGCAGTTATTTAGATGAGCATTCAAATTCAGAGATGAATAAAACAATGTATGATCTCTATCAATTTTTGAACAATATGTGATTTTTTTCCTCCAAAAACAATAATATTTGTACTTGATTGTTATCCTAATGGATACAAGTTAGTAGTAGTTTTACAGGAAATGGAAATAATAATTGACAACATGGAAAAATTGGCCAGTTTTGTACTTTTTTTACAACTCTTTTCACACGAAAAAATAATTTGGTCCTCTCATTTTCGTGTTAAACGTTTTTCACTGTACATTTATACTTAAAAAAAAAAAAAAAAAAAAAAAGAATTACTTAAAAACCAAAAACTTACTTAGAACAAACAGTAGAAGAAAATTTTTAATTATCTGTTGGACAACTGATTTTTAAAATCAGACAATACCATTCAAACTATTTATAAATTGAAAAATATTTTCCCTTAAATTATTCATTTATTTAAATTATAAAAGAAAAATTAAAAATATTTTCTCTAGTTGAAATAAAATATTTTAATTATTAAAAAAGATATATATTTTTTAATTGAATTTAGTGCATAACCCCCTTAAATTATTCACTTATTTTAAAATTTTATTTATACTTTCTGGTTTCACTCGGAAAAATTTGGTTTAAATTAATTCAGTATTTCAGAAATTATCATGAAGGCAAATTTTTGATTGTATACAAACAAAGTGATAGCAATAAGTAAAAAATTTTTTTTTTCAAATATTTGAAATTTATGAATTTGGAAAAAAATTTTCTGCAAGCAGCATTTAAGTATTTTTATACTTGCTTTCTTTTTTTTTTTTTTTTTTTTTTTGAGCTTATGTATATGTGGAAACTAAATGTAAGACTTTTTTTAAGATGATAAAAAAACAAGCATTTTGAAAATCATAAAGATAAAATTGATTGTGACAAAATTGATTTTTTTAAATCTCGTTAAAAGTTAAGCATTTTACACATCAAAATAATTTTAAATTATACAAATTTTTTATCCATTATAAAAGAAGACATTTATTGATTAAAAAAATGCGTGTAGAGTATTGAATTAAAGAAAGAATATAAACTTTTTCAAACAGATACAATAAAATGCACTAAATTTAACGTAAAAATATATGACGTGAAAAAATACTCATGGTTAAAATTTTAAGTCGTATTTTATTTTTAGATTTTAATGTGTAACATACGCTTGTGAAGGAGTTAAAAATATCTGTGTATACCAATAATTTATATATATATATATATATTTTTACTCAAAAGTTGAAAATTATCAAAAACATGTCTGTTAATAATTGTCATCTTTACAAGTAAGGCGAGTGATTTGTTCATGCACGTCGCTTGTGGTAGCAAATCACCGAACGATGTCAAACTTAAAACAGTTGAGTGGTTTTGATTTTACAGTAAAACTGGGATATTAGTCCAAATTTTTTGGTACCATTTTGAGTGATAATGATATTGTTCTGGACACCTTGGAATTGGAAACCTGGTATGGCAACCCACTTGCCACATATATTTGAGAACAAGATAGCCATTTTTATTGTTCTATGCTTGCCAGTGAAGTACGATTCTATAAACCAAGTTGTATTTTTACATTGTTTATTATTGATTTTGTTTAAGTATAGCTTCTAGAAGTAGTAATTCATGGTTTTCATGTATGCACAGCATACATACATGTGCATAACTGATTGCTGCAGTACAGAATTTCAGGCATTTTAAGGTTTATGCACAACAAGTTAGCTGTTTCGTCCAGTGACTCCCCCCCCCCCCATGTACGTAAAGCATATATACATGTGCATTACTGACTGCCACAGTGCATATTATCATGCAGTTTCAGGTTCATGCATGATAAGACAGCTGTATTCAGTAATTACTGATCACAGAAGAACTAAATTTCATGCATTTTTTCTATTCATGCAAAGTTAATTTTAAATGCTTGTTTCATTAATCTTAAAAATAGGCTTAATTTATATCAGTGAATTTCAAAACATACAGCATTTAAAAGAGCATTTTCGCATTGTCTACATTTGGCATAGATGGCAATCATCTCCAAAAATGGCATTTCGCCATGGTTACTAAAAAAGAAAAAATATATCAAAAATGAGACTTGAACTACAATCCCAGTTATTTAAGTTTCAACTTTAGTTTAGATTATTTTTAAACTAGGCCACTTTCTTTGACATGGAGGGAAAAAATGAAATTTTAGATGGACAGTCATTATTATACGGTAATTCTATGTAATTTCATGCAGAGGACTGATAATTCTAAAAGATGAATTTGTGCAAATCCATCATAAGAAGAAGGAAAAAAAATCACCAAAGGTCCAACAACTAATAAACCACTTATGATGGGTACCTAAGCTTTAAACGCTACAGACTTTGAAATGTATATTCCTAAAATATAATTATAAAAGAAATCTTTGCCAAGTAAGTATTTTATTAGTAAACATAGGACTTTTACCCAGTTCATAAACATGATTAAACATTATATATTACTAGGAATTTTTTAACATATACCTACGAATAGCAAATTTATACTACATAAAAATTGTAATTAAATAATTATAGTCTTACCATCGCTAAACTTCAATTTGGGAGCCATAGATTGTAAATAACACAGTATTTAAATAATTATTTACAAGAAGCCGGTTTACATCAAGTGTATAAAGCGTGTAGTGTTAGCGTCGTCAGGTAGTCAGCCTTGATCTTGATTTGGCTTCAAGTTGGCCAAATTGAATGTGAGTACTATTCATAGATTAATAAATAATTGTACTAATAATTAATAAACTAATAATTAATTAGACTAATAACAGTTAGACCAACAATTCATGGCTTGATGAGCTTTACAAGACAAGCCTTTAACAACTATTATGATTCGCTTTTCATTTCATTTCAATTAAGTGTATTTGAATATAAAGAGAGTGATAGGAAACCGACCAACCGAACAAGGTTTTTTTCTTTAATTAAACTATGGTTTCGTTTCGATAAATCAGTCAACCTACCTACCATCCTACCAACCAACTGAAAGCTTTAAAATGTAAACAGGATATGTGTACGCTTAGAGATCCTTTTGTTTCAATTTATTACTTTTTAAATGTATTCGCATAGTTTAGCAGCAAGACCGTTTATAATAAAGATTTCAGGATTAATACTTACTTTTGCTATGCATGAGTAACGAGAATTAAATTTTAGTTCATCCTGCAATATATTTATATATTTGAGTGTGTTGCTCTTAAGAATGAATTTTTTTGGGGAATGTTTACTGAATATTGAAGAAATTGACAGTGAATTTCTGCCTATTTTCCATAAGCACTAGTAGTTATGATTATCTAAAAATTATGAAATAAGCAGAACTAATTAAAATATATATATATCCAAATGATACTGTATGATGAATCAGTCAGTCGAACGAGAATCGCAGTATATTGGACCTGCCAATAACTATTCCAGTGCTGTAGTAAAGTCAAAATGTAATAGAGAAATTAGGGAGTTGAAATCAGCGGGATTTTATTTATTAGGTATATGTATAAATTTGTTTGTTTTCAGATTAAAGATTTGTTTTTGTTACAATTTGTTTTTTCTTTTTTACAATTTTAATATTAAATAAAGATAAAATATATGAATGGCGAAATATATCTTGCAAAGCAATAAAGCCTGACTTTGAACGGCATGTATATTTTCGTATATTACGTTTTTGATCGCCAAATAGAAAAGTCACCAAGGACGATAGATATCAAATTTATGCCTTTTTCTGTTTGAAAACCACCACATAACAATCTGGCGAGTTTCTTTCAAGGACCCCGCGAAAAATCATCAAATTATGATAAAATGTTTCTATAAATTAGCAAGAATCTAAAAAGCTAATTATAATAAATTTAAATAATTTGGTGATGTTAATAATAATATAAAAGAAATAATAAATTAAACATTTGTGTGTCTTGTATATATATATATATATATGTATTATCTTATTAGGACTTAAGTCCTTTCAGATAGGAAAAAAAGCAATGTCACCATTTGCTGCAGATCATCTTGAATTTTGTATAATAAAAAATATTCTATTGCAGAATATATCAGAGACTGTACATGTGTGATGTGTACAGAGGAAATGTCTGATTCAAAACGGAACTCAGGTGTAATATTAAAGGTACTTTCCTTTCCTGTTTTAACGGCCACCATATTTATTATCATAACATTAAATAAAAGGGCAAGTAGAAAATACCTTAATTTATTATAACTGTTTTAGCTATTTATTATTTAGAATTTTAATAACTTAAATTTCTTTAAATAATTTATTATAGTATATTTAATTATTTTTTAGAGTTGCTGGCAGAGGTCAAACCAGACAAAAATTGTGGCCCTTTTGCTGCTGCTTCAAAAAATCCCATATCATAAAAAAGGGCCCTTTCACAAAATTCAAATCCATAAAATGTAATTCATATGTTCTTTTAGATGAAATTTAAGACTGTGTTTAGTTTGGCCAATATATGATAAACCACACTGACAGGAAATACTATAAATTCCTGTAAATACTATAAATGCCCCAATTCTTGGGGCATTTATAGTATTTCCTGTCAGTGTGGTTTATCATATATTGGCCAAACTAAACACAGTCTTAAATTTTGTCTAAAAGGACCTATGAATTACGTCCACAAACAAGAAACCAATAAATCGGCTATTTCTAAACATTGCTGGGAGGAAAATCATAATTTTAAATTTAATTCAGCTAAAATAATTTGCAGACCTAAATCCATTCATGAACTCGATTTCATGGAAGCTTTTCGTATTTACAAAAATTTTAAGAACCTTGTAAATTGTGATTTCGCTGTTCCCTATTTGTCTGATTGTTGGAAATTTTACATTCAGTCCACATTTTCTTAATCTTTCAACTGTTTACACAGCTAATATTCCTAATTTCTTATTGGCCACACTCCTCACCTTTCCTGTAATCCTATTGATTGAACTAAATGCGGCCCCTCTCCTATATACGAGCACTTCTCCAGATTCAGAATTCTTTTTGCACTGAAGACGGTACGCTTAAGGCTACCGAAACAGTTGTATGCATCTCAAATATTTTTCTTTGGCGTTTCTGACATAGTAGTTTATTCGGGTTTTAATATTTGGTCTAGGTTTAAAAAGTAAATTTAACAATGGAATTTATAATCTATCCTACTTCTGTACCAAGAAATGTAACTTAAGGTACTCTACTCAGTTTTGATATGTTTCAGACATATTTGGACATGTTTACAGGATGAGTTTAATGATGTGTGAAACATGGTCTGGTCTGTATAATGCACAACCTCATGTTTATGAGTTTGTGTATAAAGATCTTCCAGTGTCTCTAAGCAGAATGCTTCTAAAAGTATGACTTCCAATATAGCTAAATGACTTGTTGCCAAATGATCATAGAAAATAATGTTGGGAAGAAAGTGCTATTTTTGTAAAAGAATGTCTTTTTTCCTTTATTTTGCTCTTGGGTTGATTCTCATTTAATTTTTTTTTTTTTTTTTTTTTACTCATTTTTGCAAAAATATTAAATGAAAATTATGTAAAATCTTACTTTTTAACAAAGACATTCTTTATCTCTGTATATTAAAAGAAATTACTACTGCCTCTGTTCGTTATTTTATTTATTTACCTTATTTTTGTCTGCAACGCTATCTTCTTATGAACAAGCATTATGAGAGCTATCGATATTTACCAAATAATCCATGGAACATGTTTGTCTAGGTTTAAATTTTTTTATCTTAATTAATAAAGTTATTAATTAAAAATGTCATGTTAAAGGTACTCTATTTGCCAACTTGCAAATAATTTCTCCAAATTGTTGTTCTTTCAGTTTATGGCATCACAGTCAACAGGAAAATAAAATGTCGTACATAGTATAAAAAATTAAATTTTAAAATAATGTTGCTATTAGTAACAAAGAAATTTATCTGGAAATAAATAAAAGTGTTATCATAGATATTTTCCATGAAAAAGGGAATTTCGGATTGTATTTTATCCTCTTGCAATATCTATTTTTCGACTCTTAGAAGATTACATTTCTCACTAGCAATTTCTTATGCTATTTATCTTTTTTTTTTTTTTTTTTAATACATTCTTTTTGTGAATATTTAAATATTTAGTATTTAAAGATTATTGTATTCTTACTGCACACTAGAATGTTTTCATTATTTATTGTAGGTAAGTGTTTAATTTGCTGATATTTTCATTATTTACAAAATTATAAATACTGCAAAAAATAATGATAAGAATAATACTGAAATATTTATAATAATCACATAAATTATTTATTTTCAATATGTCTCATTAGATCATATTGTAGAAAAAATGCACTTTAAAAAATTGCATCTTTACTGCTGCAAGTGCCATTTTACACATAGCTGTACCTTGTACATAAGAAATATATATAGAGTTGACTGAAAAATACAGTCGTAAAAAGAATGAGCATTAGAAATAATCTATTTAAAAAAACTTTTAAAACCCAAATTCTTATTATAGCATATCATATAAATCTTTTCGAAGTTAGAATAAAATTTAATTTGCAAGAAAAAAAAAAAAAAAAAAAAAAAAGAGTAACGTTTTGTTTATTAACCAAAATTGGGGAAATTTGAACTGTGTTAAGAAAAGAGAAATTATTTCTTAAAATTCACTACAGATGGCAGCACCACACAATTGCCTATAAGTTTTGTGATTTCATTTTCTGATTAAGGGCCAATATCTGCAATTTAATTATTCATTTGAGGCACCTTTTTATTATTATTTTAGTTTATTATTTTTTTATATTATAACTTAACATTTTACTGATTGTGTTAATGTTTATGTGTTTTTCCTAATCATTTTTATTTTGAATTGTTAATTGTTTCATTGACATTTTAGTGAATATTACGCCCAATAGAGGGCGCTTGTAGTCCACAAAAAACTCTTTTTTGCTTCTAAAAAGAGATGTAAGAAAAATACTTCTTAAAAAAACTCTTCAAAAATTCTTAGAATACTGTGCAGTCAACGATAAATTTTCTTTTATCAATTAACATCTTTTCTACTAATTATCTGCAAAAATTAACACTCTGGACCTTCAGGGTATTGAACACGGGACCACCAGATTACTAACATGGCGCTCTTATCAACTGAGCCACGGAGAGACAAATGGAAAAGCTTGTAATAAAAGCTCAAAATAGAGGCGCATTTTTTAGTTGGTTGAGATTCACAAACATACCGTAGTGAATGACAGTAAGTTCATAAGAATTTGGGGAAAATAGGTATTAGATTTTTTTTAAACAAGCAGTTATACCAAAAAATTTTTCCAAATAATGACAAAAATTTAAAACTCCTGAAAGAGGTCATACACTAAAGCTGTAATGCTAAATTGTCTAGGTATTACAAATTGCTCTATTAAAAAAAAATGTTACTGCCATGACTGTTCGTTTTTTTTGTGAGTGTAGCATATGCTTCTGCCTGAAATGGTGACAAATTGTTATTAAGTCGTCAAATGTTAAAACAGATTTTTGGCATATTATTTTTTAAAAATGATATATTATTAAATAGTGTGTATTTCAATGTGGTATCAAATATAAGGATTTCTATAATATTGTTCTGTTTTTGTTTTGTGTTATGTAATATTAATATTCTTAATCAGTGAAAGGCAAAGCTGCAAATAGGTGGGTAGAGACTCGCAGAGGTAAATGATGAAGAGAGGTAGGGGGAAAGAGATCTTAACTCTGTGGATGAGGTGGGGCGAGGAGCATAGCGAGCAGGGAATGTTTTAAAAAGGGTATTTCAAAGATGCTCTGAGAAAATATGTCAATTTACGTAAAGAAAGAAGATGTTATTTTTTGTTTATTTTGTAAAAGTATTTAAAATATCAAGTTTTTACACTTATTTCATCTATTTTTAATTTGATTGAGTGAGATTAATGTTCCACTATAACTATGCAGTGAACAATTAGTGATGAAATGTGTGATTTAAATTTTGATCTGCAGTAGAAAGGATAGTTTCTCCATTTCTCTAACCTCTAGAGGTATTAATTTTATGAAACATGGAAAACATTAAAGCCTCGGTAGATTTTATGTACTCCAAGCCACTATTAATATAATGTGACAGTCTTTGGCTATCTTGGGTATCGAACTCGCAATCTTCCAATTACAAGCTTGATGCTTTGCCAACTGAGCTATTTGAGTTTTTTATTTGATTTATATTTTAAAAATTTCATCATTCATGTTGTTTTTTATGAGGGTTGTCATTATCTATTCATTTATTATATTCCTACAAAGTGTATGGTATAAAAGGAAAGATAGAAATTCTGTTTATTAAAAAATAAAAAAAATTCTTTATTTTGTCTATTCTATATAAAATAAAAAATATATAAATGATAAGCAAAACCATTGTCTCTTGTATTTTTAGGACCTCGATTAGCAAATTCTCCTGTACGAAGCATTGTGCAGTGCTTAGCTCGAAAGATTCAAACTCAAAAGTTTTATTCTTTAAAAGTAAGTATTTAAAGTGCATTTAAAATTAACTATATTTGCAAACAAATTTATTTTCATTTTGATTGTAATCCTTGAATTTTTATTTACATTACTTACCCGATTACTGTAAGTTATGCAAGTATTGTGTTCGATCAAAAATTCTGATATCAAGTTTTTGCCTCATTTAGATGTTTTAAGGTCTCCTGAATTAAAAAAAACTGGTTTTCAGCAGTTGGTCTGTGTTATACACACAGACCAACTGCTGAAAACCAGTTTTTTTTAATATTCTGACTATCGCATTTCTAAGTCCAAAACTAATAAAGGTAGAATGACAAAGCTTTAAAAATTAAAGCAGGGGTAGCACAGGGGTGTTTGTGTTCAGATAATTTACATGATTTCAGTTTTTTTTTTTTTTTTTTTTTTTTTTTTTTTTGTATCAGAATTCCAGTTTTTCTGGTTGTTAAATTCATTTAAAAAAAGATTGCTAAACCTAATTAAAACAAATATTTTTCATAAGAGGATTGGATCTCCTTGCAATAAATTACATGTTCTCTACCCATACAAAAACTCTTTTTCGTTAAAATTTCAGGTATTTTTTCATGAATTCACAATCATTCCTGGTCTAGTGTTCAGATTTTTAACTTTTGGTGAAATTTTTAAGAACAGGACATTGCAAACCAGAAGTAGCGCCATAGGCCCTTATTTCAAGAACGGTTCTAATAATTTTTTTCTAAGATGCTACATAAATACCCTTTTATATATCCTTTAATTATTAATTGTTAGTTCAGGAAATTTGATTGATGTCCTGTATAAACAGGTCAATTTTAGATTTCGCAAGTGTGTTTCTTTAAAAACGGCTTCATGAATTTTCTTCAAACTCTTATAACTTTACTCTTTTCTTACAGACTTCTTTATTAATATGTGTGAACCATTTTGCTTTCATATATGTTTCTAATTTATGATTTTTCAATTATTCCAAATTTGAAATTTGATCTACATTATTTTAAATGCAGATCAAATAAGTGCTGACTCTAGAAAGAAAAGCTGCTGAGGAGAACTCAATAAAAAGGGCAACTTGTTTATAAAAAAAAAAAAAAAAAAAAAGAAAAAAAGAAACAGTATTTGTCTAATTTGGTGCCCTTTTGGTTGTGATTTTTACATATGATAAAATATAATTATTATTCTTACTAGCATATATGTCAGCTTTACGTATTTGTTCTTGGAAAAATGCTCTAAAATTATTCCAAAAAAGATGCATATAAGGAAGAAAAGTATCTAAAGGCATCAAGGTACTTAAAAAATTGGAAAGTGCTGCTAGGTGCTGCTAAAATAAGTTTTAAAAAGGCCGCTGGGTGTTGTACCCTACCAAATTAATCTAGAGTCAGCATTACAAATGTAATATTTAAATATTAAAATAATTTAAGTTACATAAAAAAAAAAAAAAAAAAAAGTCAGAAAAGCCTCACAAAACAAATGTGATTTCATCAAAATGCTATAATGTTTAATTTAGTGGCAAAGTTTCCAAAAGTCTGATCTTTATCATAAAATTAATTGGCCTGCATACAGCCCTGAACTGGATATATTTTTACCTTTGCATTGTACAGAGTTTGCCCTAAGTTTGAAAAAGGGAGAAGTACTGTTACCTAGAAAAAATGGGACAAGGTACTACTTATAAAAGAGAGTGCACATTTGTGGAGATGTAAAGAGGCAACTTTTACAAAAAAGGGCATGTCTCTCTGTGATCTGTCTCTGCATGTCTATTTGCCACTCTGTATAAAATGAACATCAGTATTATTAAAATTTTACAAATGCAGTCTAAGCAGGTATTGCTTCAACTGTAATTAGCACCTGTGTTTATACATTTATGAATAATTTTTGGTTTCTTTGTTATTGATAAAGGTTGTAAAAATCTGCCAGAGTACCTAAGTAAAACAACTAGGGTACTGTTTTTAGGCAAAGAGAGTATTTTGGGGAGCAAGAAAGGCTTGTTTATGGAGGGTAAAGAGGGTACGTTTTCATTTTTTAAAGGACATCTAGGGTGCTCATTGAATTTCAAAGGGTAGGCAGGGTGCAGCACCCTTCTCAAAGACTCTAGGGAGAACCCTTGCATATAATCTATGGCTTGTCAATACATTCCTTGTAAAAATTTCACACTATTTAATAAATTTAAATTTTATCTTTGATTCTTACTTCTGACTCAAATTTTTAAAATAGATTTTTCTGCAGTAAAATCATGTGAATTTTCTTTTATTTCTCTAGGCCAGCTCACAAAATAGAAGAATTTTTCTCTATACTATCTCTGAGTCATTCCATATCCAATCAACACAAACTTCAGATTTATGTAAAACTTAGTTTATCAAGGATTCTCCACAGTACTATGGAAGAAAACTCTCAATATATTCTTTTAATATTTTTTACTCCAAAATTATTAACAGCTTATTAAAACTTTTTTCATTAAAATTTTCCATATTTTGTTTCAATTACTAATTGAATTTCTCTTGGATACTAAACTAGAGAAGCATATGATTTGCATAAAATTGATACATTATATGATTTATATGTAAAGTGCTATAAGTATTGACTTTTATATACAACATGACTAAATTTACTAAAATTTTTAAATATGTATATATTTCTAAATAATATTCTTTAATTAACTCCATATTACACTCGTAAATTTCTTCAAGTTTCATTTTATGCTCATAATGAGATCAAAAGATGCAGAAAGTAGAAGATAGAGATTGTATTTACTAGAAAATTTTTAAATTTTTTAAAAAAAATTTCTGCTATTAGCAAAAACAACTGCCGCATATCTATAAGCACTACAGATTAATTTAACATCTCAAAAAGAAATGCCAGGCTTAAAAATACAATTATGATTCATAGCATGTCTCTACATTACTCTACTTGTATCTTCTTGATTTATTACTTTCTTCTATTTCAATAGAAGAAAGTATTGGATTCGTAAAAAATTTCGACTTCGGATTTTTGATGGATTTACACGTTTTGAGAGCTGTAGAACACGATTTGACCATTTTTAGAACAAATCTGTCTGTGTGTGACAAAATTTTGTGGCAATTGTATCTCAGGAACTACAACACAGAATTTCATACAAATTGGTATGTAGTTGCACCTTGACATAAATTAGTGCCTATCAACTTTTGGTAAAAATTGTCTTACAGAGTGCGTTGCCATCCCACTTTTTCTAAATTTTAACATGGTGTGGGGGGGAAGCCTCCCTCAAGGGGAGTAAATTTTCATGATGGGTATCTTTCAAAAGAGCTCGCCAATACCTTTAAAATGAATGGTTGAACCATCAATCTGCGATAATTTAAAATAAAGTTATTGATTTTTTTTCATTTTTAACAAAAAAAGAGATTTTTTTAAAAATATATATTTAGTGTTATACTACTTCTCTAATATGGAAATTGTCTGCATTATCATGGAAGATAATTTTTTTTAAATAATAATTTTAATAAATTATTTTTACTGGGTGAATTTGTATAGGAAAATATAGAAGAAAGTCATGTGGTGGCCACAACATACTAGTTTTTTTTTGTAGATGCAAATTTTACACATTTTATGAATTTCTAATACTTCTTATGATACCAGACTTGGTCTAGCATTCCAGGATCACAGACAAATGTTATTTTACTGCAGATACGTATAGAATATTCTGCTACTGGGCTCCTCTGTAAATATTTCGGCCAATTAATTTAAAGGATTTAGTATCTACAAAAAAATTTAGAATATTTAAAAATAATTATGTTGAAAGCTACAAATACAATTAAGCGAAAAATGAAATAAATATAATTTATTCCTCATAATTAGAAGAAATGTGTAGATGTGTACAAATTGAAAGAAATTTGTGTTTTATGTAAATTCTTAATTCTCTAAAAATTTTGCTTTATGGATGTGTGAGAGAGAGCTTTTGCTCATATAAATTTAAATGAATGCAAAAAGATAGATGTTTTAATTACTCACTTTTTGTTATTTTAACCCATTGGGTGCCAAAGCTCCCACTGTGGGAACAATTGTTTAAAAATATTTTTCTCTGTAAGTAATTAAGATAAACATTTTTTTTTTATTTTTTACATAAAGTATTGAAGTGTCTAGCTTCATTGTTAATTTTATCAAAAAGTTTGTAATGTAAATTCTTTTTTTTTTTTTTTTTTCTAATTCAAACAAAGATGTCTGTTTTTCTGCATAAAAAGTCAGCAAAAATTACTCATTCGAGTGCAGGGGTTTAACCCTACAAGGCACCCAGTTCCGTTTGTGGAACACCGACTTTAATCGTTCCTATAGCTATAAAACTATTAGTAGCGACATCTCTTGACATCTTGATAGAAGCTACTGACATTTAGCAATGTAGTAATGCGAATCTTTACCTAAAGATGCCGTTCGTGTTTTTGTTATAGTGCACTCAGTGTGAAATTTGAATGAAAGTGATACGTTAGTCGTTTGTCTGAATTCAAAAATAAAAAAAAGAATAGTTATTGAACAGTTTCAATCTTCTCATCACTAATTACAACCTATATACTTTTGTCGCGCACTAAAAAAAAAATTGAGCCTTGTAGGGTTAAAACAATGGGTATGAAATAAAACATTTCTTTTCTTAAATTATAATAACCAGGGTTCAAGAAAACTAATTTAAAAAGGTTTTGCAGTTTATCAACATCTGTTACACCCCTAGTAGGCGCCAAGTCTCCTATTTTGGAGCAATGTCATACCTTCTAACAAAATAACATTTTTTTTTTAATTATTTCAACTACATATGATTAGAAATCCATATTGAAATCCAAAACATATGAAAATTCAACAATTTCCAATGGGATTCATATAGCGGCGTTTAATTAGATTAATGTATTTCTTCTTCACTTTTACTGAAAATTTCATTAGATTGAAATTTTATCAAAAGTATAACAAAATAAAAATGTATTTTTTTTCTTCTTTTGCTTTAATTATTATAAAAGAAAAAAATATATATAAACTTATTTTATAACCTATCTCTGTTATTTTTAATAGAATCACACAATCAACTGTGGAAGAAAATCATATTTATTGAAATTTTAATTTTCCGACTGAGTGAAAATAATGCCTGGACCGGGACTCGAACCCCGGATCTTTGATTTACAAGGTCAAGGCTCTACCAATTGAGCTATCCAGGCCGACATCCCGGTCAGCATTACTCACTAAGACAACCTTTTAGGCAGAAACAATCTGGTCTATCATTTAGATAGCTCAACAGAAATAAGCCGCAGGAAATGGAAAACACCATTAAACAATGGAAGAATGAAATACAATTTTTAATAAAATCACACAATCAACTTTGGAAGAAAATCATATTTATAATCATATTTATAAATATGATTTTCTTCCACAGTTGATTGTGTGATTTTATTAAAAATTGTATTTCATTCTTCCATTGTTTAATGGTGTTTTCCATTTCCTGCGGCTTATTTCTGTTGAGCTATCTAAATGATAGACCAGATTGTTTCTGCCTAAAAGGTTGTCTGAGTGAGTAATGCTGACCGGGATGTCGGCCTGGATAGCTCAATTGGTAGAGCCTTGACCTTGTAAGTCAAAGATCCGGGGTCGGAAATTTAAAATTTCAATAAATACTATCTCTGTTATGTTCAATATTTTTTTTTTCAAGATTCTAACACTCCAAAATCTGTCTGAAGAAACACAAGATGACAGACAAGGTAAAATGCTGTTGCATACTGAACACACCCTTCTATCTTTACTTCATAATCAAGAAGGAGTTATTCATCACCACGGAATATTTAAAGTAAATAAATTGTTTATATTTATATAGGGTAGGTGCTCCAGCGATTGGCATGCTCCAGTAATTGACATCTATACTGAAATAATTAATAATTAAGAAAAATAATAAAATCATATATTTTACATATAAGAATTTTAACATTTTATGTCAAACACTAGAGCATAGGGTGCTAATAACAGGTTAAAAGAATACTAGCAGTGTCAAACACTGGAACATAGGGGCCATTAACTGATAAAATGAAAAACTGGCAGTGTCAATTACTGGAACATTGAGTGGGTGTCAAATAAAAATTCATAAAAAAAAAAAAATTGTTATCAAATGTATATATTTTAATATATATGTGGTTCTGAATGTCTTTCTTACCATGTGTACTAACTTAAGATTTCTAAAAATATTTTCTGATGACTAGAACATTAAAAACATCAGAGATTGCTCTAAAAGTGTCAATCACTGGTGCACTTACCCTAACATGTTAATTTTTTTTAAATTATTAAAATGTAAATTATGCTTTATGTTTTACAATTTCGGATTTTTATTTTTTGTTTAATGGTTAAATATGTTATTGCAATTGAGATTGTCTGTGGATTAGCCATAAATATTTTAGTTCATGTTCTTAGTTATATAACAATTATAAGTTAAATGTGTACCACTGCTGTTTTTTAAACAGAACTTTTTTCTCTTGTTTTTATATCACAGTGATTGATCATAATGTTACTCTTTTTTCAATTCCTACTATTAGTTCACACTCTCCCTATATATATCTTGTACAAATCTTGCAATCGATTTTTAACTAACTTCCCGACTAGCTAGAAATTTGAAACTTTCAGGATTGCTCAGAACTCGGTGACAACACAATACTTCGAAGTCCGATTTTCGAATTTTTGATTAGTTTTCTTATAATTGATTAAAATATGAAAATAATAACATCCTAATAGCGTTAAAATAGCCATTAAAATATTAGCTATAATTTAATTGTTGCCAAAAAAAAAAATTACGAGTTCATTTTCTTTCGACATAAAAATAAATAATATGTTAATTAAACGTGAGCATCAAAAAATTATAAAAAGTTAAATTATGCATCTCTCAGAAATTGATGTTATTATCAATTTAAAAAATTTATACACATTGATAAGAGCTCTATGATTCATCAGAAAATTTAAAACATGGTATATAAAAAGTTTTTTTTTTTTTTTTTTTTTTTATCGTATATCATTATTTTTATTTCATTTTGGTCGCATGCTTTTTATTTCCTAATTAAAAATTATATATATAATAAAAAAAAAAAAAAAAACTTTTTAAATAGTGTTTGTAAGTAGGAATTGACTTTAAAATTTTTTCTTTTATATTACTTGTTAATTAGCATGATAGAGGCATGTGTTGAGTGATGCCACTCTTTTAACCAATCATTATGTTAGGCATTAACTGCTTTACATTTAGGGACTGATTTAGTATGGTGGGGTATTCAAGGCATGTGTCCAGAGGCCCTAAAACATACTTAGCATTTTCTTTTTTTCTGCATATATGAAAGCAAAAATACATTTCTTTTAAATTATCCGGCTAAAATCTGTTTTCGGCGTGGCTCAAGTTGTTATCACCAGTAATAATCAAATATGATTTATTAATATTTTTCAATGTTAGGGAATAGAATTGTTTTGGAGGAAGATTATACATTTTTACTTCCATTACCTTACTACCGTAGGTAACGGAAGTGTCATATTTGGTCCAAAAATTCGATATCGATATTTCACCTGATTTACACGTTTTAAGGTCCCCTTAGTCCAAAAAAGTGGTTTTTGGCAATTGGTCAGAGTGTGTGTATGTATGTGTGTATGTACGAAATCTTCTGGCTATCATATCTCCGAAACTAATAAAGACAGAACTACGAAAGTTCAGAATTGAGACAGGTCTAGTGTACAGGTGACTTTTCCAAATTTTGGTGAAAATTGAAAAACCGGAAGTGGGACATCAGAAACCGAAATGGCACCGTAAGTCCGTATCTCAAAAACGGCCCCAACTATTTTCTTCAAATTTGGTCTATTAACACTCTATTAGATGTCCTTTTGAATGATATAGTTGGTTAGTTCAGGAAAATTGATAGGCGTCCTGTATAAATAGCTCATTTTCAGGTCTCGCAAGCGTGTTCCTTTAAAAACCGCTGTGTGGATTTTTTTCAAACTTGCCGTATTAATTCACTTTTAAATATCCTTTTGTATGTAATTTATTGTTTTCTGGTCAATAATTGAGTTTTGGTAAAAGTTGGTATCTCAAAAACGGCTCTAACAATTTTCTTGAAAATTGTAATATAAATCCATTCCTTTTTCATGTATTACATGGTTATTAGAGGACAATTAACTGTCATCTTGCTTATGTAGGTTAGTTCTCAATCTCTGCAATTGGTGTTTCAAAAAATAACTCTACCATTTCCCCCCCCCCCCCTTTATTTTTTACCTCACTATATGTAAATTTCGTTTTAAATGTTTTTGCATATGTATAAAATTCCTCTTACCGGAAAAATTTTAGGTTCCTACTACTTCTTTAGGTCACTTTTATGTCTTCTGATCACATTATCTCCAAAAAATACATATAATACGTGTAATAGTGGGTAATAGAAGTTGTGTAGCTGTTTCACACCAGATTTTTAGTTCTGCATTTTTTTTTTTTTTAATTCTCTAAATTAAATATACATTTAACTAATTGTATAATTGTTAGTTTTCCTTTATGAACAGTATTATTAAAAAAATGGGGGAGGGGGGGGGGCTTTCCTTGTAATTTTATTATTATTATTTTTTTTATTTTTTAGGTGAGATTACAAGATTTAAAAATGGGAATTTTACCAGGGCATTTAGAATTTGAAACCCTGTTAATGCTAGGCATTTGAGGAAGTATGTGTAGGAGAGACGGAGAGAGGGAAGCATCCATAGGTTATTTTAAACAACATTTTTATATACATATCTATGTTTAGTAACAAAAAAAAAAAAAAGTAAATTGATGGTAAGGGGTAATATAGTTGTGAATACCCCCTGGCCCCGATATCAAATGAGTAAAAAATACATTATTTGACATAATCTTAAAGAAGCTTAATCATTGTGTGAATACTAATTTAGTAGGCATATGGAATTAATTTAGGTATCTGCCAACATAAATTTTTGAATTTTTTGTCTAGCTTTTGGAAAAACTTTGTAATATATTTATAAATATAGAAACCTGCTTTTGCACTACAGTAAGTAGGCAATGGAAGTAAAAAAAATAACAAAGAGTTGTTGTTTAGTCATGAAGAACTGAACTAAAGTTCTTATTTTTTACTCCTGAAATTATTTTTGGGAAATATAAGAATGTACATTTGCCATACCTTTTTGAGTGTGAACTACAAATACATAATTAATAATTATGCTTATAAGAGAAATTTAATGGGGTAGTGATCTCAAGGGTTATTAACATTTCAAAATAACTTAATTATGTTTCATGAATTTTGATTTATTTCTCAAATTGTGTATTAAAATAAATTTTGGTGGGAAAAAAAAAAAAAAAAAAAAAAAAAAACAGCTACCATCCCAGTTTCATAAATAATGAAGCACGGCAGTGAGTGCTGCAGATTTAAATTAACAGCTTGTAAAGAAATACCAAGATTAAAAATACAAATATAATTTATTTAATGTCACCAGATTACTTTATTTGGTGGTATATTCTCAATTTATTGTCTTTGTAGGTGCACATTTTATATATTTTATGAATTGCTAAATACTTCTTTTGGTACCAGATTTGGTCCATTATTCCTGGATCACAGATAAATTTGGCTTTGCTGCAGATAGATATAGAAATTTTGTCTACTGGGGCTAAAAAATGTAAATATTACAGAGCCAGTAATGATTTCACAAATAGAATTACTAGGTGATTTAATAAATGATACGTTTTTATATTGTGTGCATCTATCTAACTGTTTTGGAATTATTATTATTATTTCATTTTTTTCTTCTTATAGGATGTCTGCTTGGAAGAAAAAGAAGAAGGTGATGACTATGTACTAACTGGGAACCGTAAAGAAAGAGTTATTTTAGTTTTAGACTGTCTTTCACCACATGAATATAGCTCGGAGAATGCTGCCATGATAAATCTCCAGCATCATGTCATAAGAGAAAAAAAATTACAAGAAAAAGATGCCATTTTGATATTTTATGAAATTGTGTGTGTCGTAAATGCATTACATAAGGTAAGTAATTTGCAAATTACAGTAGTGTAAGTATAACAGAGAAAAACGCTGCTACTTTCATACAGTTTTCATGCCTACTGTTTTTCACCTGAAAAATGATCAGGTTTAACCCTTTGCACTCGAGAGGTGACTCTCACTCACCATGTGGTTTGATGCCGCAACTCAAGAGGTGACTCTCACTCACCACTTGGTTTGCTGCGGTAACTCGATGCACGGCAGTAACTGTTTACATTTAGTTTCTTTGACGCGGGTGCCTATGCTCTTTCTGCATAATCTTATGAAGTGTAAAATGACACCCTTTCAAATGGAGATAAGACTTTCTTATCTGAAATTAGTCCGTCAGCCACACAATCAAGCCTCGACTTCAACCTCCGATTCCGAATATATCCGCTTGAATGGAAAGCTACACAATATTCTAACAGGAGTTAGGAAGGACTGCAAAGTCTGTTCTCAGAGAAATAAACCCAGAAAAAGGCATCAAATGACATATTATTGTAATACTTGCCCCAACAAGCCGGGCATGCATCTTGGGAATTGTTACATGAAATATCATACGCAGAAGAATTACAGAGACTAATATTTAAGAAATTATGTTTATAAAGGTGTAATGATATATAAAATGTTAAAATATAAAAAAATTATACATTAATTTGTGTGTGGAATGATTTTAAGTTTCTGGTATGAAATGCGTCAAAAAGGCTGTGATACGTCTCGAGTTGTTGGTGTGCCTTGCGAAAAAGGCCCAGAGTGCAAAGGGTTAACTATTTCAACCACAAAACTTTTTTTTTTTTTTTGATTTATAGTGTTTTCTTCCAAAACCTTTATTGGTGTTACTTTCAGCCCTATATATCATTATATTAAATATCTGTATTATATGCAATAACTAGTATGTTGTGGCCACCACAAGACTTTCTTCTATATTTTCATATACATAATCAATCAGTAACAATATTAAAAAAAAAAAAAAAAAAAAAAATTTTTTTTTTTTTTTTTTCATTAAAAGTAAAAAAAAAAATCGATAAATTTGTTTTAAATTATCACAGATTTATAGTTCAACCATTCGTTTTAAAGGTATTGATGAGACCTTTCGAAAGATACCCATCTTGAAACTTTACACCCCAGGGGGGGGTATTCCCCCCCCCCCTCAGTGGGGGGGGACCGATGCCCCCCACATGCACAAAATTTTTTTCCTAGTTAACTATTACTATTATCAACGAGACCTTTCGAAAGATACCCATCTTGAAAATTTACTCTATCGGGGGGGGGGGGGGGGGTACTTCGGTAAACTGGTGCTGATTAGATTTGGGGATCATTCGATCAACAGGTGGTTCTGTGATCGCATTTTTTCTAAATTTTTAACATGGCAGTATAGGACAAAATTTCGTATAAATGTACATAATGAGAGTTATTTTAATCGTGTGATTATAAAATTAATATGAATTATTGATAATAGTAGTAGTTAACTACTACTTAGGAAAAAAAATTTGTGCATGTGGGGGCATCGCTTTTCAATATGGGTATCTTTCGAAAGATCTCGTCAATACCTTTAAAACGAATTGTTGAACTATAGATCTCTGATAATTTAAAACAAAGTTATAGATTTTTTTTTTTTTTTACTTTTAACGGGAAAAAAAAAAAAAACTTAGAAAAAAAAAATTGCATTTCTTTTGATAATTGCAAAAAAATGACTTTCTTTTGGCATTTAGTGATATAATTCTGTCAAAAAAAAAATCGTCTGAATTTATGATGGAAAATAATTTAATAATTTAATGAATAATTTCCATTGTATGAATTTTTTGTAAAATTATATAGAAGAAAGTCACGTGGTGGCCACATCATACTAGTTTTTAAACAGTTGTGTGAGCTAAACTTCAATAGAAAATTATCATTCATTTTATGTACTGGTATATAAAAAAGATGTAATTAACAAAATAACATTTAAACTTAAAAAAAAAAAAAAAAATGGAAAAAACTGAATTTATTATCTTAGAAAGATCTGCAATTAAATAACTCTGTTAGAAAATTACATATTTAAAAAAAATTGAATGTTCAATCAAACTTCGTTTGCTTATGTTATAAAAGTAATAATAAATAGGAAAAGAGAAATGCATTAATAAAATATTTGCAATAATTAAATTATTTGAATTAATTGAAATAAAATCATACAGATGAAATATATTTAATGTATTATTATTTTTTTTTAATTATTATTTCATGTATCATTAATATTTTCTTTTCCTTCTTTTTTTCCTTGATTACAGAGGTAGTACATGGCCTGAAATTTCTGAAAATTTAAAGAACATGTTAAAATATCCTTAAATATGATAAGTTATCCTGAATTTTCTAAAATTTTTAGTTATAATGCTATATATTAACATTTAAATTACTTAAATTAGGCAATCCATCCTAAATTCACATTGTATTGCAAAAATATTTTGTCCTAATCATTAGTTTAAATAATAAACAGAAAAACTACACCATAAATTGTAAGAAATCAACAATTGTTTTGAATCAAAATAATAGCTTGGATCTTTCTCTCAAGAATGATATGTTTTTTTATATAAAAATAATTCAAAAAGCATTAGTTTATTATTTGTTTATTTATTTTAATAATTGCTCTGTATGAAAACATGTTTTAAAAGAGTTTCGGTTGCTCCAATTAAAATTAATAATTAGTAAAGTTTTGAAAATAGAGATTAAAAATTAATCTGAAATAAACACATTCTCTTGAATTTCATATACATATTCAATAATTATATGTTTTTGTCTATTTTCTAAGTAAACTAGCTAATTTTGCTTATGCACAATAAATTCCAAATATCTTGTTTCTATTGCTAGACTAGTAATTTTTGTAAATGTATGTCCTGAAATTTTACTTTGTGTTTGTATTACCCCCTGTAATTAAAAAACTAGTATATTGTGGCCACCACATGACTTTCTTCTATATTTTTCTATAGAAATCCACTCAGTAAAAATAATTTACTAAAATTATCTTCTATGATGAATACAGACAATTTTCATTCTAGAGAAGTTTAACACTAAATAACATAGAAAGTGAATTTTATCCCCTGTATGACATCTTTAAAAAAAGTTTTTTTTTTTTTTTTTTAACTTTTTATTTTTAAATTATCACAGATTGATGGTTCAATCAATCATTTTAAAAGTATTGGCGAGCTTTTTGTTTTTACAAAGATACCCATGATGAAAATGTGTTCCTCCTTCCCCCAGGGGAAAAACAATACTCCTACATACATTTAAAAAAAAATTCCAGTTGATTATCACTACTGTAAATGGTTCTTTTTAATTTCATGATGATTCTTAAAAGATCATCTTTATGCACATTTATACGAAATTTGTCCTATACCGCCATGTTAAAAAGTTTGAAAAGCAGAATGGCAATACTACCTGTCGGACGATTTTCACCAAAAGTTGATAGGCACTAATTTATGTCAAGGTGCAACTACATACCAATTTGTATGAAATTATGTGCAGTAGTTCCTGAGATACACTTGCCACAAAATTTTGTCTCTCTCTTTTTCACTTACACACAGACAGGCATTTTGTAAAAATGGTCAAATTGTGTTCTAGATCTCTCAAAAAGTGTTAATCCATAGAAAAGCCGTGGTTGAAAATTTTTACGAAATCTGTACTTTCTTCTATTGAATGTGGAACAAAGTAAAAAAAAAAACCACTTTTGAGTAATGTTTTTAATGTTACTAAGTATAATGTTGTTAAATGAACTATTATCCTTAAAATTCACCCTGATATTGCGATCAAAAACCATAACTTTGTTTTAAAAATGCCTGCATTAAAAAAAAAAAAAAAAAGTTTGGGCTAACTCTAAATAATTTATGATTTCTTTATCTGTGATACCTCTTATTTATTTATTTCTAAATAGCTTTTGTATGTTTTTTTTTTTTTTCAGAAAAATATTGTACATCGTGATCTGAAATTGGGGAACATTATGTTAAATCGGCTGACTAGAAAAATAACCATTACTAATTTTTGTCTTGGTAAACACTTACTGAGTGAGTATGATTTGTTAAGAGATCAAAGAGGAAGCCCTGCTTACATAAGTCCAGATGTCCTATTTGGTAATTTTTTTTTTTTTTTTTCAACTGTGCTAAGTTTTATTGCCATTTATTTGTTCTTTTAAACTGCTTACAAATTTGATTTCTGTTTTGGCATTTTTTGTTCAGTTTTCTGCTGTAAGAAAAAGCACTGGAAAAATAACCTTGAATGATGAAGATCAAATGTAAAATTAATTGTATGTTTATATTCGTATTAATTTTATAAGTATTTCAATTAAATATATGTGTTTTCATTTTTCTAACATATGCAGTAATTCACAATAACGTATAATTTATATAGATAGATATATTTCATTACATATATGCTTGAATAAGTAAATTTACTTATACTTTATAACATGGTTAGAAATAAGCAGTCGTTAGTCGTATTTTGTGATCAGTTTTTTCATTTTGACGCCTAGAATTCCAATCATAGGTGCCATATTTGACACCTGGATTTTTTCCTCATCATATCTAATAATTTTCCCAATCCCATCAGACTGTAAACAAGTCTATTTCAGTGAGATGAACCTAATAAAAACTGATTTAAGAAATCATATCTCTATGAAAGTAGTTGACAATTTGTTAATGATTAAGTTAAAAGGCCCTAAATTGGAAGATTTCTGCCCAGAAAATTCTATTAAACTGTAGTGGAATGATGTAGCCTCAGAATGAAGAATGAATTTGTGATTTTAAATATATACGTTTAATATTGTCAATGTAATTACATCCATTACATAAATATTTTTTATATAATCTTGCATATATTATTTACAAATTGATGCTTTATTATTATTTTTTTAATATACATATTTAATTATAGATGGCACCTAGATTTTTCATTTTGACGCCCAAAAAATTTTATCCAGGCGTCATTTGACACCTAGTTTCAAAATTCTTATTTCTAACACTGCTTTATATGCAGTAGTGCATACATACTGAAGTAAATTTATTCTTAATTTAAAAAAAAAAAAAAAAAACATTGTCTAGTGGCCACAATTTAATAATTATTGTTTAAATAGATTTAAAACCATCATCCCAATTATTGTGAGGCCTACACATAAATTTCACAAAATAGAGATTATGATTTAATGATGAACCATACTTCTATGGCAACGGAATTTTTGAATAGAAAGTTGAATACATTTTATACTAAGTGAAAAATGACCAGGCTGGGAATCAAACTTGGGAACTAGTTAAATGCTCCAATACTACAAACTATACGAATTTGTCATGGACAAATCCTGATGCATGTAATATTCTCAATCTTACGTTCTGTCTTAGAGCAAGTTATTCAAGTCTTCTATAGACTTTGATAAATACAGCAACCTTGAATAAATTGTGTTCAGGAATAGTACAGGACAGCTCTGTTCAGAATTGTGGCATGTTGAGTCAAAGGTCCGAGGTTTGACTGTTAGTCTGAAAATTTTTAGTATAAAATTCATTCAACTGTCTTCTGAAAAATTACAATTCAATAATTATTCCTTAATAGTTTCAAAGCCATCAATTAATGTGATGTCTCCATATAAATTTCACAAAATAGAGATTATGATTTTATGACGAACCATACCTCTGTGATAACTGAATATACAGTCGGTAACAAAAGTATCCGAACACTAGCGAAAATTCCTATGTAAAAAAAGTAGAGTTAATATTGTTTTGTTAAATAAATCCTTGTCGAATCATGTTTTTAATCAGTCTAAGAACATGATTCGACAAGGATTTATTTAACAAAACAGTATTAACTCTACTTTTTTTATATAGGAATTTTTACTAGTGTTCGGATACTTTTGTTACCGACTGTATGTATTGAAAGTTGAATGCATTTTATACTAAGTGAAAAATCACCAGGCTGGGAATCAAACTTGGCAACTTCGGCTCAATGCTACTTCAATGGAATTTTTTTCTTTTAAATAATTATTATAGAATTAAATAAACAACAAAAAAAAAAACCTTACTTGAGCTTTACCGATGTGACACTTTTTGGCGAAGTACTTTCTTATTAGGGGCCCCCCCCCCTCATCGTCATCGTCGGTCACTCCATTCTGTGCGCTTCTGAAGATTTTCTGTAGGTGTTTTAACTTCTTTTCTCCTTTCTCAGGATATGGCACCAGGTGGCGTCTATACCTGTTGCTGGTTGGTCCAGGTTGCATGCGTTCAGTAAAGCTAAAGTAAGGTTTTTTTTGTTTATTTAATTAAATTTGTAGCTTTATATGTTTAAAATCGTAAATAAATTAAAAGTCGAAAACCTGGACTATTAAGTTTTATAAACTCTGTGGTTAAAGCTGATGAAGAACTTCATTAAGGTTGCATGCATATATATTTCAATTTTCTTTAATTTTGGAAACTATACATTTTTTAAAAATGTTTTCTCTTATTCTAAAAATTTTAATGTAAACATACCGTAAATTTTCTTTCCTTTTTTCTGATTAATGTCCGTTTAGTGGGCGTTTATTTTTTAACGTTTAACTCGCGATTGTTTTTAATTAATATGTTTCAAACATAAAATTTTTGACTTTAATATTTTAACTTGGAATTAATAAATTCTTTTTTCGTAATAACAATTTTCAATAAACTTTCGCGCTAATATATTTTGATTTAGTATGGATCATTCTAATTTATATTCTAAATGGAAAAAGTTAAATAAGAAATTAGTTCACTTAGAAAATCAATCCCGTTTTTTAAACGATTGTAAATACTTTAACATCATTCCAAATTCTTTACGAATCAACAGTAAATTTATTAGAAAAAACTTCCCACATGAAGTCCGAAATTTCGAAAATAAAATTTTAAATAAAGCTATATGTATTAACAAAGCAACATACTACAAAAATAGAGATAATGAAAGGACTTTAATCGACGAAATCAGCAGAAAAACGAATCATCAAGACTTTGAAACTATGGAAAATAAAATAAAAACCTTTTCCGAAATTGAGAATAATATTAGCATAAAGAAGCACAATAAGAAATTAAAATTTGTGATTAAAAAATATAATGTTAAACCTAAAATAACCGAGAAACATCCATACATTAACCTATCAAAATATCAAACCAACACACATGAAGATACCATATTAAATATGGGACCGAAATACATCTTAGAGCAACCCATAAACATAAAAGATAGTATAGCCAAATTAGAAACTGCCATTAACAAAATTCCAACTCATAATCAAAATGTAATAAGAAACACTGCTCAAAAAGAAATAACAAACCTGATGAAAAATAAAAACATTAACAGACACGACATAAAAGCTTTAAAATCTTTGAAAAATAATAAAGAAATAACCTGCACAATGACAGATAAAACAGGCAAAATTGCAATTTTAGACCGAGATGATTACATCAATAAAATGAACGAAACCATCCGCGAAATCAATGCCATAGAAACAAAAAAGGATCCAAATAAAAAACTCAACGAAAAAGTTAACGAACTAAACAAAAATGGCCATTGGCCCAATAACCAACCTCCAAAAATAGACAATCACGCACCAAACACCCCTAGACTTTTTGGAAAATACAAAGACCATAACCCCCCCCCCCCCCCCCCAAAATCAGACCCATAGTTAACAAATGCGAAAGCCCAACTTATAATTTAGAAAAATATATGACAAATATTTACAAGAAAATTCTCCCCCCATCACAATATAGCTTAAACTCAACTGAGGATTTTATCAGAAGAATAAAAAACTTTAAAATTCAACCAAATCACAAATTTATTAGTTTTGATATAATTAACCTATATCCCTCTATTGACGCCGATGAAATTATTAATACAATTAACAGCGAAATAGAAAGAAATTATAGTCCACTAATAGCCCAAACTTTAAAGTCTACAACCAATTTAATTTTAAAAGAAAGTTTTTTCAAATTTAATCAAAAGGTATACCAACAGGTCAAAGGAGTCCCGATGGGGTCCCCTATATCAGGGATTGTAGCAGAGCTTAAATTAAGAAAATTAGAGGATACTATTTTAGAAAAATTAAAACAGAAAATAATATACTGGAACAGATATGTAGATGACATTTTTGCCATAATCCATGAACAACAAAACACAACCGAACTCCTAAATGATTTAAACAGCTTAGATAAAAATATTCAATTCACTAACAAAATAGAATTAAACAATGAAATTAATTTCCTTGATGTCAAAATCAAAAGAATGAATAATACAATCAACACAACTGTCTACAGAAAACCTACCTCCAGTAAAGAAATTATTAATTACAATAGTAAAACCCCCTATAGATATAAATTAAACGCCATTCAATCCTATATTAATCGCGCAACACTTATATGTACAGAACCAGAAGACCTTAAAAACGAAATCAACTACATCAGAAACCTAACAATAAAAGCGATCTACCCTAAAAACCTTGTAGATAAACTTTATAAAAAACGTATAAAGAAAATCGATAATATCCCTAGCTACCAAAAACCAAATAAAAAATACACTAGTGCAATACCTTATGATCGCGGAGCTGCAGTGAAAATTCAGAATATCGCAAGCAAACTAGATGTAAACATTCCAATTAAACCAAACCCAAATATCTATCAAATAATCAGAAACGATAAAGATAACATTCCCCCCCTCGAATCCGCCGGCATTTACAAGATCCCTTTTAAATATCCAAACAATAACAACGGTTGCTATGTAAGAATGACTAAGAGAAAAATTAACACAAGAATTAAGGAACATACTAACGATATAAAATTTGGCAAATACGGCACCGCGCTAGCACAAATATATAAAAATGAAAATATCGAAATAGATTTTAAAAATACCGAAAAAATCGCGAACTATAACAGTCACAACTATGCACTTTTTCGAGAAACCATTGAAATTATCACCCAATCGAACGCATGCAACCTGGACCAACCAGCAACAGGTATAGACGCCACCTGGCGCCATATCCTGAGAAAGGAGAAAAGAAGTTAAAACACTTACAGAAAATCTTCAGAAGCACACAGAATGGAGTGACCGACGATGACGATGAGGGGGGCCCCCTAATAAGAAAGTACTTCGCCAAAAAGTGTCACATTGGTAAAGCTAAAGTAAGGTTTTTTTGGTTTATTTAATTAAATTTGTAGCTTTATATGTTTAAAATCGTAAATAAATTATTATAGATTTCCAGAAAAAATTTATTGTCTTAGGATGAAACTGAGTTGTTGGATCCAAGAAGTTACATGTTTAGTTTGTTTTAAGATAATGAAAACAACCACTCATTCTTTTCTTAAAGGCTCCCTATTAGAAAGCATCGAGCTCACCCAAACTCCATATTAACATTATGGAGAAATGTGACCTATTATTATTCACTATATAATACATATGTTAAATTCTGTTTTCACTTCCAAAAAAATGTATGACTGTTAATCAATGCTTGTTTCCCAAAAATTGAATTTTAAAATTTTTAATAGAATATGAAATTTCACTAAGTTTCACTGCATTTCCAAACTTCTAAATAAATGGGGGGGGGATCTTTTTTTTTTAAAGACTGGTTTTATTATTGTGTAATGAATAATAATGGGGAGCACCTTTCCCCTTTAGTTACACGGGGTTTGGCTAAGCTTGACATTCTTGATCGAGGGAGCCTTAATCAGAGTTTGCCCTGAACAGTCTCAGGAGGATGCTGCACCCTGGCTGCCCTTTGTTTGAAAAAAGTATCACCCTTCTTGCCCCTCATCTAAAAAAATCTGGAGTGACTCCACTCGACTTTCTGAACATTGAGTAATTAATGGTTCTGTAGATAAAGTAAAATAAGAGGAGTCGTTAAACAAACAAAAGAGAGAAAACCATAATAGAGTGTTTGAGTACTTTTCTCCATATATTACACGATGTTTTATTTAACGCTACTGAACTTTGAGCCCATAGATCATAATGATAAAGAATTTTTTATTGTGTCCCTGTAAAAACCTATAAATGCTAGATTCACCAAATTGCTTATAGTTAGTGCAACAGTGATTTATAATATTCATATAAATTTTCAGCTCAATTGATTAAGGCATTTAGATGCTATCGCACTTTTAAAAATTTGGTCCCATAGGCCATAATGATAAATTTTTTCTTTGTGTCCCTGTAAAAAAACTGTAAGTGATAGATTCATCAAAATCAGTAGGGTTCGTGCTACAGTGACTTGCAACAAGCGTACCAACTTACAGCTCATTCGAGCAAAGCGTTTAGACGCTAGCGTGTTCACTGACACACATACACACACACATACACACACACGCACATACATACATCATCGTAAAAATAGTGAAAACGGACTCAAGGATCCTCGAAATATATAGAAACATCGAAATCTCAAATTCGGATTTTTCACATGATTACAATACTTTCCTCACTATAGTGTTCGGAAAGTAAAAATTGCACCCTTACTGCCCTCTGTAGAAAATAATCTTCAGACTGAATATAAATAAAACTATTGTTTATATGACGATCAATATGCTTTCATATTTCATACATTAGCAACAAGCAAAATTAAAGTGTAAAGAAAGTTTAAATTTATATTTCTTCTTGTGTCCATACTTAAAAGTGAATTTTGAAACTAAGTGTCTAGGTTTTTAAATGTTAAATGTACCCACGGGCGTGCCTGGCAGGGGGGACAGGGGGGACGTGTCCCCCCCAAAAATTTCATATGCACAGGCGGTCCCCTCCAAAAATATTTCTAAACCCTCTAATTTTAAACTTAAAAGAAAGTTAAAATCTCTTTAAAGTGTGAGACTATTCCTCAAACCCCTCTAAATTTTGCGTGTGTGTGTGTGTGGGGGGAGGCATTTGAAAAATGATTTTTGCCATCATCGCACAGGAAAAGGAAATCTGCACTAAGTTTTTTCACCAGATATATGGGTATTGTCAGTCGATCTTATTCCAATTAAAACGTTTCTGGAATACCCCTGCCTTTCTTTTAGTGAAAACACAAAAAAACCTTTTGCCTGGTACAAAGAAAGCCTATGACACAATTATCGTTAATTATTAATCGTTCTTGGATCCTTGGAGATAATGGTTGTAATTCTTTATGCTTTTCCTGGATGACATCTGCAAGGAGTGAAGAAGAGAAGAATAAGTGTAGTCAAAGCCAGAGAATTCCAGCATGAGGGTCTTCTCTATCTTTTTCTTTCCCTATAATGAATGTTTGTTACTATCTTGGATAGCTTAAAAAATAATCAACACAAGTAGCTTGCTTTGTATTGAATGATTGATAGAAAAACGAAAATCTGGGAGGTCACTAATGATTACAAATAGGTTTTTAAATTGTCGGCATATTTTAAAGTAACCTCTTTTGACATGTCTAAGCTATTAACGAATTTAAATCACGGCAACTTTGACAGAAATATGGAAATAAATTGACTTAAATAGATTTATTTTTGGTTTGGTTTGGTTTTCACACGCTATGATCATTTTTTCCACATTAATGCTAATTAGACAGGTACTTACTAAATAGATTTAGGATGTTATACTTGATTATCAGAAAAAAGGGAAACGCTTTAATTTTCGGAAAGCCAGCTTTGTGTGTTATCTGTTTAGTTTAAAGAACTTGTTTTTCTAAAACGCCAAGATTGTTGCATATGGTGTATCCCCCCCCCCCCCATGAATTTTAGCAGAGTGTGTAGTATGCTCGGTGTGTAGTTTTCCATTTTTTGTTTTGAAGCGAAGGAATTCCTGAATTTTATGGATATGATATAAAAAAATCTTTTTAATACGTAATAATAAAATGAAGAGTTTATTGAAATGGATAAATATGTGATAAAATCTAAACAGAAAATTTTTAAAACCCATTGGGAGCTTGACAGTGTTCTGAAAAATGATGAAAAAAAAAAAAAAAAGAGCATATAAATATGTGTATGTGTGTGTATTCAGTTAATTATCAACAATATGTGCATAGATTAAAAAAAAAAAAAAAAAAAAAAAAAAAAAAAAAGAGTCACTGGATGAAATTTATATTTGTTTGTATGTAGAAATAATTAATATTTAATAAGCCTGTTAATACTGACATTTAAAGCCCCTGCTATTGTGACACATGCACATCATTATGTCTGCTTAAATTTATTTTGACAAAGAATATTCTTCCACTTTGCACGTATCTCAGATAGGACCTGATTAACTTCATGTGAGGCCCGGGACACATATGCTTTCATGGGCCCCTTCGCACTTTGCAATAATCAGCAAAAGTGCATACAACTGTACATGGGACTAACATGACAGATTTTTGCATTTTATGTTACTACTTTTTGTCGTTTTTAGGGGCAAAAGGGCATTTTTCAGGGCCAGTTTTAGGGCCCCTTCTACTCAGGGCCCGGGGCACATGCCCCTACGTTAATCAGGCCCTGACCTCAGATGTCATGTCCCCCCCAATATTTTGAAGCCAGGCACGCCTATGAATGTACCCTTAAGAATCCAAAACTTCTTTCAAGAATCTAAAAATGGTGCCCTTTTTTTAATAGCTGTACTCTGTCCTTTCTTTAAACCTGAGGGAAACTCTGCCCAGGGCCCGATTAAGCTTTGAAGCTAGGGAAAGCTCAGTATCATTTCGGGGCCGCCTTTCATTTCAGGAAATCTTGTTTTCTTATTACATATTGTAATATAAAAATTCTATAGACCAAAAATTAGTGTGTCTTTATAGTTTTCTTTTTTTTTTAATTGTATATCTGTGTTGTTTCTACCCACAACTGAAAAATCGTATAACTTATTGAATATGAACATTCAGATCTTTGAGCTTAAATAATAGAATTTTCTTGAAATAGTGAGTATTTTACCTTACTTTACACAAACTTTCTCAGAAAAAATTCAATCTCAGTGGGAAAATCTGAAACAGAAAATTAAAGATCCCGTTTTTAGTCATTTTGGGGGCCCCTCTTAAATTTTAGAGGGGAAGCTTTTGCTTCCCGAGCCTATTGGGTAATCAGACCCTGACTCTGCCTTAATAATTTATTCAACCAATTTAAGCAAATCTCTAATCTCTTGCACATTTGCTGTTGAATGTTTTGTACGAGAATTTTGTATTTCTATTTGGTATTTGAACTTAAATAGCATTTATTCTTGTTGTGGCAAATTTTAAATGAAAATCAATGCTACAAAAAAGCTCACCAAGAAAGACTTTTTCCATATTACAAAAAAATAATTCATCAATTTTTAAAATTTTACTAAGACAGCTTTTCTAAATACATCTTTTTTTTTAATTGAAAATAGATTATCCATGTGTATTCTTTTTATTTATATTTACTGTTTTCATTATTTTTTATTCTTGTTTGTATCTGTTTTCTTTTTTAAACTGGGTACTTTTTAAAACTATCTTGCTTTTTTTTTAATTCTCGATTTTCAGGGAAACCATATTTAGGCAAACCTAGTGATATGTGGGCTTTGGGTGTTGTTTTGTATACCATGCTTTATGGACAGTTCCCTTTTTATGATCATCAGCCCCAGGAGTTATTTAGAAAGATAAAGTCAGCTGATTACACCTTTCCAAGGTTTGTTCTTTTACTTAATTTTTGTTTTAGTGAAATTTACTTATAAACTAGTATGTTGTGGCCACCACAAGACTTTCTTCTATATTTTCCTATACAAATTCACTCAGTAACAATATTAAAAAAAAAATAAAAATACAATTTTTTTTTTTAAGTTTTTTTTTCGTTAAAAGTAAAAAAAAAAAAAAAAAAAAAAAAATCGATAACTTTGTTTTAAATTATCACAGATTTATAGTTCAACCATTTGTTTTAAAGGTATTGACGACCTTTCGAAAGATACCCATCTTGAAAATTTACTCTCCTCGAGGGGGGGACTTCTCCCCCAGGGTGGGGTGGCGAGGCTCCTACACATACAAAAAAAATTTCCCAGTTGACTATCTCTATTATAAATAATTCTTGTAAATTATTTAATGATTACTAAAAAATGATTCTCTTTATGCACATTTATACAAAATTTTTTCCTATATCACCATGTTAAAAATTTAGAAAAAGCTGGATGGCAACGCAACCTGTAAGACAATTTTTACCAAAAGTTGATAGGCCCTAATTTATGTCAAGATGCAACTACATACCAATTTGTATGAAATTCTGTGCAGTAGTTCCTGAGATACAGTTGCCACAAAATTTTGTCACACACACAGACAGACATTTTCTAAAAAACGGTCAAATCGTGTTCTACAGCTCTCAAAACGTGTAAATCTATCAAAAACCCGAGGTCAAAAATTTTTACGAATCCAATACTTTCTTCTATTGAATATAGAAGAAAGTAAAAATTATTAAATTTTTAATTTTTCAGCAGTGCTATCATTATTCAGTTCAATATTTATTAAATGAATTTTGTTTCTTTATTTTCTGAGCATTTTTAAATTATACCTGTAATTCATCAAAAACTTCAACAAATCTTCAATTTTTAAGCATGTTTTTTGCTTTTGCTGAAAAAAATTCTTTTGCATCTTATTTGATAGCACTTTTTAAAATTAATAATTGCTAGATTTTTATTTATTAATTAAATTTAATCTGTGCATATGAGTTTTTAACGATTTAATCCTTCGGTTAATGAAAACGGGCATGTATTGAAAACCTGCCAATGTTGTCTGCGCTTATACAATGGTAAAATGCTGCTTATAGAATCTCCTTTATTTTGGTGCTTCAATGTTGACAGGTAGGTACAGTAGAGAGCCAGAAATCCACTGAAGTCCGAAATCCACACAGCTTTTCAGATATAAACAATGAAATTTAAGTTTCAAAACTGCAAATCAGAATTTTTTAAAAAGATGTTGAATGCAGATTTTGTGCTTGCATTTTATATTTACAAAAGTAAAAATATGAAAAACTGCAAGAACCAAGTTGCTGATAAGGAAATTATCTATAGTATATTAAATTAATCAAAGGAAGATTATGATTATTATAATGATGATATCAATGAGGAAAATAATAAGCTAATTTTTTAAAATGCTATCTGATGAAGGCATAATTGCAAGGAAGAATTCAGTTAAATTATTCACAAAATAAGAATTGATGACAATTGATTAAAAAAAAAAAAAAATCTCAATGATGTATGTGTGTGTGTTCAAGTGTAGCTTAAAGCAAACTGCATGTGAACAGATTTTGTCTAAATTTGACGAATATTTTTTTCATTTTTATTTATTGTTTTCATTATAAATATTTTTTAAATGTTCAGTGTTATTCTTATGCACCTAATAATTTAATAAGGAGTGAAATTGTGTTATTGTTCACTGTTATAGGTTTAGTTTGATTAATATTCTGCTTTTATTATTCAAATTGAAAATGATTTTTTATGGACTCCAAAATCCACACAATTTCTGGCCCCGAGCTGTGCGGATTTTTGACTCTGTATATATTGCATTAGCAATTCTTTCCGCTCTTTGCATGCAAAAGAAAATGGAAAAATAAAATAAATTGTAAACAAAGCCAATTCAAAGATTGTTTATTCTGATTTCTGATGAAGATCAAACTTGGTTCAAATCTATTGAAAAAATAGACATTTTTATAAAAATACCCAGAAAAGCATCTTTCATGCTATTCAGATGTAACATAACTTATAGCTTACAAATTCTATGGGGGTTTTTTATGCAAAAGAAAGATATGAATATATTAAAATTAGGGCTGTACCGATTAATCGATCAATGCTTAGTCTCAATCAAATTTTTTAATCGAGTTAATCGGCTCGATTAATTCAATTAAAATTTTTCTAAATCCGATTAAAGTTTTCAAACGATGATTTAAAGTAAAAATTTAAAACACTGCTCTGCCTACAAATTATTTTTTCCTCACACATTTTGTTAACAAACATTCTAAGAAGTGTCCATCTAATAATGAAAAAAGAAAAAACTTTAAAGAAATTGTTACCTTTTTGTTGGTACAGAAAAGGGGGAAGATGGTTCTTAAACAAAATGCCGTTTTAAGTCCGTGCTGGAGGAATACCTTTTGCAGTCACAAGAAGCTTCCAAAAAATGGAAATGCTCAATATAAAGAAAAGGACTGTGATTTCCACTATCTCTTTGATGTGGAAGGTGTCAACAGGGTTTCGCAATACCTTCGAGCGGTTATTGTCCATTCAGAATTGCTGATAATAATTATTGAAGTAGAAACAGAAAATAATATTCTGTTTTCTATTCTGAAATGATGAAGAAGAGTTGAAATATAAACAATGAAGAATTTAAGTTTTTTTATGATGGTAATATGGAATTTTGAGAATTCATTGGCAAGCGAGGTGGACAAAGCCAGCTAGTATAAAATGAAAGTATATATAAATTCATCTAATTATTCTTTCAAATTAAAAATGAATTTATTAAAATTAAAATTAAAAAAATGAAAATATTTATATAAAATTAACACAAGTCAACAACTATTACTCTGAAAATTTATTTAAGTTTTAGTTATAAAACGGACATAATCGATTATTATTTTTTCTTTTTCTTTCAGTCAAATATATGAATAAAATAATAATATTGAGAATTTATATTTAGAATATAAAAGTAATAATGAATGCAAGATGAATATATGTTATTTCACATCTGTACTCTCGAATAAAAATTTTATTTGAAAATATATTAGGAATGTGTTTTTACATTAATTATTTGCATGTTTATTATTATTATTATTATTATTATTTAAGGAACAAGCTATATTAACATCTATATCATTTTTATGGTTTGTTGTGTACTATCTGGAGCAGAAAAAATCACATAGAATTTTATTCATCATTTAAATAAAATTATATAAAGAAAAATGAAAATCGATTAAAAATTTGATTAATCGATTAATGAACTACGATTAACCCAGTTAAGACTGTTAATTGATTCCCACCCCTAATTAAAATATGGTTTACTTATTTATACTTTGTTTTGACCTTAGGCAAGCAATCTTTACATTGATTATAAACAAAAGCATCATGAAACTGAGATTTAAAAGTAATAAGTACAAAAACTTTGAATATACACCAAGCAGCACTCTTGCTTACTTTGTTCGCCTGGCAAAAGGTAGTGTTTTCTTTCGGCCCAAAACAATTGTTGTGAGTTTTTGCATTTCATGGTGTTTATTCAGTGTGTTGCCGCATTGTTTGCAGCACTTGTGCCTATTTAGTTCGCTTGATGAAAGGTTTCGTCTTCTTTTGAACTAAATAATAGTTACTAGTTCTTACATTTTATGATCTTTATTCAGATGTGTTGCTGCGTTGTTTGCAGCACTCATGCCTACTTTGTTCGCCTGACAAAAGATTGCATCTTCTTTCGACTTGAAACAGTTGTTACAAGTTCTTTCATTTTATGTTGTTTATTTAAAGTGTTGTACTTATTACTGCTTACATTGCTTCTATGAACCTCATGGCACATATTAACATGCCATTTTTAGTATATGTCTGCATAGTTTTTTGTTTCATATATGTATCGAAATAAAGCTTGTATATTTTCTATTTTGTTTTCAGTTGTGAAGACAACAAAGTGAGTGAAAGTTCTAATATGATTATTAGGCAACTATTGTTATTAGATCCCCATTCTCGAATGACAGCTGATGAAGTCGTGGAAGCTCTTAACTGTGTTTTAAGTACTTCGTAAGTTACTTATGTATATACTGCATTAATTTTCTTTATAGCATTTTTGTTCTACATGCCTTGTTTATATTTGTTTTTTATATGAAATAATTTATTGCTTCAACTTTTAATTATTGGACTAATTTGAAAAAGAACAGAATTTTAATATTATTTTCACTCATTTCATGTAAATCATATTTTTGCAATGTTACGTTTTCGCAATGTACTATAACCATGATTATTTCAGCTAAAAATTAACAAGTGTAAAGCTAGCTTTATAAAAATACTGAGCTTGAATTTAATTAAATATTATTTTTCTATAAAATCTGTAATTTTTTAGTTAGAAGAAACAGGAACAAAACTTTTTAGAAGCTGCCTCTGAATTCAAGGTTTTAGAAAATTTTGCTATTTCTAAATTTCAGGTTATTTTTATTTTTTTTTTAACAGAAATTTTATAAAATTTAATTTAGAAATTCACTCATCAAGCCTGAAAGTTCATTTCAGAAAATTATGGAGTGGAAGGCTGATTTTTTATACCAACTATGTGAAAAATGCCAGAGCCGGGAATCAAACCCGGGCCTTCCGCTGTACGTGCGGATGCTCAAACTATCGAGCTACCCTGGCTGATTACCAGCTAGGCATTTCTCACATAACATTCATTGGCAAAAAAAATTCGTTGGTATAAAAAATCAGCCTTCCACTAATTTTCTGAAAAGAACTTTCAGACTTGATGAGTGAATTTCTAAATTAAATTGAAAAATTTCGTGGTCTATTGGAGTTGTGCCATGATTAATAATGTCACTTGATACAGCTGTGTTTGCAGACTCGGTGGCTTTGCCAACAAATGTTATGTGAGAAATGCCTAGCTGGTAATCAGCCAGGGTAGCTCGATGGTTTAAGCATCCGCACGTAAAGCGGAAGGCCCGGGTTCGATTCCCGACTCTGGCATTTTTCACATAGTTGGTATAAAAAATCAGCCTTCCACTCCATAATTTTCTGAAAAGAAATTTTATATTTTAAATATTTAATATGCCTTAAAATGTATTGAAAACTCTTCATATACGACCTATAGTAGGTATAAATAAATTATTTTTATAATAGTAAAATGATATAAAATACCACAAAAGCATCTCCTCTTGATTAAATGCCCCCCTGTTTTACACATTAATTTATTATTAAGATACTGATTAAATGCTCCCTTTCTGCTCAACAGTAGATTCTATCCAAATAGGAGACAGTTTTTGACATTATTCACTTATTTTATAAGATTTGCCTTTGTAAATATAAACATTGATTTGTTTTATATAATATTGAACACAGTAGTTATTTGAATTGAAATCGTAAAATTAAAAAAAAAAGCAGCAAATATTTTAAAACTATTTATTGGAAAGAAAAGGAGGGAGGGAAGAGTTTTCTGAATGTTTTCCATTAGTTGAATGGTGGTTAGCCAAGAGTACTGTATTTATTTATTTTTGTCGTTGATTTTTTTAAATATATGTATGTTTTGTTTTAAAATCATTTTTATACCACTCACTATTAGCAGGAACATGCATGTCAATTTCTATATATTTGCCATTTATTATTTTTTATCTCCCCCAAATATAGCCTGATTTTCCTTGAAGATCAAGGAGATGCTTAAACAGTATTTTATAGTATATATGCATGATTATTATGCAAAAAACATTGTAACATAATATAATTAATGAAAAAATAACAATGTTTAAGAAAGAATCAGAACTTTATATGCAAGCACTATAAATTATAAGGGTGCTTAAGAACTTTTTTAGGTTCAAATAATTGAATACAATCCTTCATCAGTTTTTATTTTTATTTTTTAATGTATATCATGTGTGTAATATTTTTTAATATTTACCATATGTTCAATCAGGAGGTTGAGGAGTGGTAGTAACCTCCCTCTCACAGAAGTATATGTCAAATAAAACTGTTTTTAAAATATGTATACATACATTATTTGATATTTTACACCTTAAACTATAATCTGTCTTTATAGTATTCAAGTGTAGGATAAAAGAATGTTGTGCGAGTACTACACCAGATTATTTCTTTTTAATCAATGGTGAAATAATTTCACATTTCAGTAAACAGCCACAAACATATTATATTTTATTTACCAATTGGCTGCAAAAAAGTGAAACTTTAAACTTAGATTATGATAAAAATAATTATAATGCATTAAAAATTTATTGATTTTCAAAAATGACGAAACAAGCAAAAGTAAAGAGGGAAAGAAAATCCAAAAAATATGTTTCAGCGTTATAATCTATTCACATTTATATATTACATCTTTATATATAATAAAATTATACTTTTAAAAAATTAAAGAACACGCTCTTATTGAAATGTGAACTAAAAAGCACAAAATATCTATCTTTATAGTATTAAAATGCTGGGTAAAAAAACATTGTGTGAAAGACACACCCTATTACAGGGTGATTATAAAATAATTTAGAATTAAACAAAAACCATTTTTAAAAAGTCTCCCCTGACTGGGCTCGAACGTTAGACCTTGAGGTTCGTAGCCTGGAGCTTTACCTCACAGCCACAGCGTTCACGTAGGGAAAGTCTTTTTTTACAATACAGATTTTTTGTTTGCTCCCAGAGCGGTTACAAACATACATACAGGTGAAGCTAATAAAAGCGGGTTAAAAAAATGAAATTTTTAGGAGACAAAGGAAAAATTTTGGTCAGTCATAAAATTTGCAAAATTAATGAGTAAACTCAAAGAAACTGTTGGTTATTCACAAATAGCTTAAAATTTCAATTTTCATGCCTACTGGAATTTCTTTTAAAAAACTCGTAAGGTCAGAATTTATTTATTTTTTTTCTTTTTGAGTATGAATCCTGATATATTATTTATTTTATTTTTATTTCAGATTATATAGAATATCATTTGATTGTGACTTTCAAGTTGTCCCTGAAGCCGATGAACCTGCTCCTAAGAAAAGGAAAGAAGATGATTTTGATAGAGTTGTTCCTAGTTTAAAATATTCCGAAGAATTATCAAACACCACTTTGTTTCCTATCCAATGCAGACCTGGTACATCTTCTAACAGGACTGAAATTTTAGACATAAAAAATGTTTTTAAGTACCGTGGATCTTTCCCTGTCAGTCATGTTAATGAAGATGAGAAGCCTTTAACTAAATCTGACTTGTTAAAATTTCACCAGTTTCTTTCGAAGCCACCTTTTGAATAACATTAGTGTTTAACTATGATGAATTGTGTATTTGTTATTTTTTTTATCACTTATATATATATTTTCTTTAAATAAACATAAATACCTTATTGAATTTTTAGCAGAATCGTTTTAGCTAGGGACTTTTGGTGTTATTTTATTCTAAACAACATGAAATATATTTAATGTACCAGGGTTCATTCTAGACCTAAAAAAGGGCAGGGTGCTGTAAGCTAAAAAGGGCACTTTAACTCTTAAAGAAAGGAACTTTTAAAAAAGAAAGGGCATTTGATCAAAAAAAAAAAGGGGGGGGGGGAGCATTTTGTTAAAAAAAAAAAAAAAAAAGTCCCTTATTTCACGAGTTTTATTGAACATATTCATAATGATTGAATGAATGACCCACTAGAGAATTATTCAAATGAGATTTATCGTTGAAAGCTCCAGAGAGAAATTTCCCTATACATACATTTTATAGAAATCGCAGGCCACAAGAATAAGTCCAAGCCAATCTCCCTCTTAAATTAAATAAATGTTATCTGTTAAATACGAAATGTATATTCAGGTCTCTAAATTAAAAACAATCCGTTTGTCCGGGACCACAAAAATATTCAACGGACCAGTAAAATATAAATTATAGTGGTCCACCAGACCAGGAACGCTTTTCAATTTATTTTACTTTATCTGTTTTTCAAAATTTGTCTAATAATCTTTCTCATCCTTCCTTTCATCCAGATATTGAAGATTTTTGAAAGCTATAACACAAATTATAACGAATATTTTTCATATTTCTCTCATAAAAACTATATGAAAATTCAATACTAGTACTGCTCTGCCATCTGGTCAAATTTAAAGCAATTTAATTAAGGTAATTAGAAGACTAATTGATTGTTAAAATTAAAATAGTTAAGTTAAAACTAAAATTCAGTCTCAAATTTTTCTCTGTCTCTCACTCTATTTTTTTATTTTATTTTATTTTTTATTCTCATTTTATTTTTAAAGAGGGGATTGATGGAGTTTTGTGATAAGGTTATAAATTATTTTAAGAAATAAAATAACCTTTTTTTACTATCACATCGAAATATAAATTTTACTAAGGAAATTTAAAAGTGACTCTCCATCCTGCCATCTCAAAATGTAACAGTATTTAAAAAAAAAAAAAAAAAAAAAAATTGTAGCTGATTAGCAAAATAAGGATAATGTCACTGTTAATTAATAAAACATTTCTTTTTCCCCCTTTTTATAGCTGATCCCATAAATATGTGCATATTTCACTATAACCCCCCCCCCTTTTTTTTTAATTTAATAGCAGCTAATTGCTCTAAATCGTATTTTCCTTTTTTCCTCTTTTTTTTTTTTTTCTGTTGCTAACTGTTGTGTTTTATATATAGAAAAAAAGAAAATAATAATAAAAACGTTGCAAAAATATCTTTTTTTCTTCTTTCATTTTACCTCCTTTCCCCTCCCTTTTCAGTTTCAGTGTTTAAATATAAACAAACGCTCTGGTAAAGTGTTTGTTTATTTATGAGGATTATGTGATTATTCTTGGAGTTCTTTAGTTAGATAACAAAAATAATTTGAATTTTGATAATTTCTTTAGCGTATATTAATCACGAAATATTTATCGTATTAATTTTACGCCCGTTTAAATTTTTTTCTTGAATAATAAAAAAGTACCGCAGAATTGCCGTTTAAAAGCAATAAGCACAAAACTTTGAATAAACACCATAAAATGAAAAACTAGCAACAATTGTTTCGGGTCAAAAGAAAACACGACCCTTCGTCAGGTGAACAAAGTAAGCACGAGTGCAACAAACAGAGCGGCAACACTTTCATTCTATTCTTTCTTTCTCCCCCCCCCCCCCCCCCGTATTTCTGGCTCTTTACCACATTTGCAGTATCACTTAAGTAATTATTTTGCCGGTCACAATTTTTTCAGGAGTGGAAAGAAGAATTTATTTATTTATTTATTTTCTTAGATTCCTTTATTTATTATTATTCGGGATTTCTGAAATTCATGATTTTTACAATTCCACATTCTATTTAAAACACTGATTATGTTTCCCCCAAAAAAATATTGGATTAGAGCTTAAAAGAAGAAATACTCATTTAACATAAGAATACAACTGTTAAATCATTGTTTAATGTTAATTTTTTTTTTTTCAGGAAAATTATTATTTCAGTTTTCATTTTTATTTCTCCTAAGAAAATAAATATTCGAAATTTTCCCCGAACCTCATTCGCGTGTTCGAACATATTCTGAAAAATTCCTTATCATTATGGTCTATAGGCTCAAATTATTTTAAGTTCGATTGTGTCTAAGCGCCGTATTCAAATAAATTGAAAATTTATTACACACGTTATCAGATCAGAAGTAGCAGCCGAAAGAAAAAATAAATCGATTTTTCTGCTTTTATTTATTTTATTTTTTCTACTTTAATCATAAAGCCTTAAAGAGTCAATCCAACCTACAATTTCTTATTGCACTAATAAACTTTTTTAAGGTTTTAGCCACAAAATGTTACATAAAATTGATTCTTTATCGCACTTTAAACCATGTTTCCTTTGGGGGAAGGAGAAAGAAAATAAATAAAAAGAGCATTGTAATTTTCATAACTTTCCACCTTTTGCAAACATCCGATTCTTCCACCCGTGATTATGCTCACCAGCGGCCGAGCTGTTCTGCGCTCAAAGCTGGTAAACGTGAGGTGCCGGGTTCGATAACAGGTCGCGCTCGCCGGCCTAGCAGTTCAAAGGTTTCCGTGGTTTTCTCCGAAACTTGAGTAAATACGGGCTAGGACCCTTTAGAAAGACCCCCTCATGGAAGACACTCCCCCTCAGGCCTAGGACCCTGGTGTAGTTAATCGGCCTTAATCCCCATAACCCAACCCAACTCACCCGTGGACATTCTTCAAAGAAAGTACCTACAAGTTACGTCAAAAAGTAGTGATAGATGGAGTAAAGAGATCACATTTGCTTTAATCTACCTCCTCCTCCTCTCGCTTACTCTCCGTTGAAGACCGCCGCGGCGAAAGAATTTTCTTTGTCACGGGCCGGTTCAGCACTGAGTTGACAGCTGTGATAATAAAAAGGAGTTGCAGATTGCATTTTTCAGTGATAAATCAATTGTGCGCATTAAAGATTAATAAATATAGAAAAAAGAAAATAGGCTGATCGCCTGTCCGTTGTTTTTCTTGAATGGAAATAGTTTTAACCTCAGATTAGCCTTGCAATTTATTATAACAGTAAACATCCGAATACCCGCGAAATAGTATCTCTCAATAAATGCGAATACTTGACTTTCTTTTTTTCTTCTGCAATACACTTAATTGTGGACCTAATAGTATTTTTTTTTTTTTTTTTTTTTTAATAAACTTGTAATTTATAATCGAAAAAAAAGGGAAAGAAAAGACCGTGGATAATCCAGAGTTTACTATATATATATAAACAAATTCTATTGAAGCATAAAGTTTAAAGTAACAAACACATTAAGAAGCTTAAAAAGATAAAAATTACTTTATGATTAATGTTCAGAAAATATAAGACACACCTACCTTTTTTTCAAACAAAAAAGTCAGCTTTAAGCATTTCACGGTATTATGTTCAAGCTTGCGATCATTTAGGCATTTTCTTCTGTCTTTTGGGTGCATGTTTAAAACTAAAATAAGATGGAAAGGAATTGATCGCAAAAATCTAGTTAACAAACGTCGCTTTCATTTCTTACTTTCACACGAAATAGAGAATGTCGATATTGCCATAAAGAAGAAATATTAATTATATTCTTAATCTACAGACGATTTTCATTAATCTTATTAGCAGACGATTTGACAATCAATGTGACAATCAATTTTTAGGATCGAAAGTTTTCTTTGATTCTTTCGTCCGTTTGACCCAAAATTTCGATTTTTTATTTTTATTTTTTTCCGGGGCGCGCGATTGTGATTAAAGGGCAGCGGGGCGGATTTTTTTTATCGAAAGGGCAAACGGGGCGGAGCGCCCCGTAAACCCCGTCTAGAATGAACCCTGAATGTACACAAACATCAAACCATCTCAGTTATATATATTAAAAACAAAAACCATTTTATTTACGAGACAAAACTTAAGTTAAAATACATTTAAAAACAAAATATACATGTAAAAATAATTAAAATCTAGACATTTTGAAACCCGTCTGGGTTTCCTCATCAGTATCAATTACAACATAATATGCAAGCATTACATGAATACCCAAGGAATTTAATTAAGGAATTTAATTAAGAAGCTTCATTGAACCTAGGCATCTCCACAATATCAAGGAAGCATGCACACTGGCTCGTCATTATTTGGTACTTCTTTGAATTCCTTGGGTATTCATGTAATTCTTGCATATTATGTTGTAATTGATACTGATGAGGAAACCCGGACGGGTTTCGAAACGTCTAGATTTTAATTATTTTTATATGTATATTTTGTTTTTAAATGTATTTTAACTTAAGTTTTGTCTCGTAAATAAAATAGTTTTTGTTTTTAACATGAAATATAATAGAACTACCGCATCCCTAACTAAAATTAATAAAATAACAATATAAGAACATAGTTTTTTAAAATTTAAGAAAACTAACAAATTTTTAATATCGTAGATGCACAATAAATCATGAAAAAAAAATAGAAATTCTAACCTAAGAGCACAGCTGCATTAGTATAGATAGAGCTCAATAGAAACATTGACCGAAGATGACACTGCCTGCTCAAGCTGAGAAATTAAGCAAGAGAGGGAAGAGTCACTTAACAAGAACATTGTGTAAGCACTGAAAAACAACTGGGCCCTTGTTGAAAAACTTCTGCTTAAATTTGAATAAGGTATTTATGTTTATTTAAGATATAATTAATGAAGTTTTTAGTTTTACATATAGGGAAGAGTGGGGTACAATGGACCAATCCCTATAATTTATTTATTTATTTTTATGGTTCGTATTTTGGTACATAGATAGCAGCACTTCAAGGATGAAATTTAGCCAGCAACTTCATGCCTAACTAACAGTTTAGCCATTTTATTCATGAAATTTAGTTAATGGTAGCCATAAGTAAATATTTTTTAACATTTTTTTCTTTTCGTCTTTCATGAATAATGATCTGGAACAGGCTGTTTAACACAATAAAGAGCTAAGATCATCTATTATTATATTTAATCTCATTAAAATATTTTTAAGAGGGTTTTTTATTTTTTGTAATCATTTTTGCTGTCAGAAGTCCAGACGAGGTACAATGGACCACTATGAAACGGGGTACAGTGGTCTGTGGTCCATTTACCTGAATTCTCTATCATAATAAACTGATATACGAAATCTGCATTTTTGAAGCGTTAGCTATAAATTATATATAAAAATTTCAGAGTTAACCTTAATTAGATCTATTATGTCTTCAAAGATGAATATGAAAGCAATTTACTTTGAAGTTTCTTCTTATTTATTTTTAATAACCATTCAGTTACTTTTGTATTCTTATATTTTTACAAATATCATACAGCTATAACAAACTAAATTAAATAATGCAATTCAAAAATTATAATACAAATAAATTTGACGAAAAAGGCGGTTTTGCATTTTGTTGGTTTAATCACAGAAATAAAAGATAAAGAATCTGTTTCTGTTTGATTCATGCAACGAAAACTTAATTGAGATCTCTACATTTCTTCCTGAGAGTGTTGCTATATCTCTTGTAAATTTTCAAGCTATTGTAATGATGAGTTTTCCAGACCCTACAACTTCACAAGAAAACAGCAGATTTTCAGTGACACAAAAATGGTTTAGCGTATCATTTTCTAATTTTAATGTTCATTAATTGATATTATTTGTATGAATCGAAGACATAAATAAACAAATATAACATATTCTACATTTTATATTGTTAAAAAACATACTACATTAGTATGCTTTTTAAATTTAACTTGTGGTCCACAGTACTCCATGTCATGGACCATTGTACCCTTATAACTATTGTACCCCTAAAACTATAAATGTATACGAAAGGATGTCTAAAAGGGGATTAATATGATGAGTTTGAAAAAAATTCGTACAGCCAATTGTAAAGGAATGCACTTGTAAGACCTAAAATTGATCTGCTAATACAGGATGTCTGTCAGTTTTTACGATCTAACCATATACGAAAAGATATCTAGTAAGGTGTTTATTTAGCAACTTTGAAGAAAATCGTTAGTACAGATTTTGAGATATGAACATACAGTCCTACTTCCAATTTCATATGTCCCACTTCCGGTTTTCCAATTTTCACTAAAATTTAGAAAAATGCACCTGTACACCAGACCTAACTCAATTCTGAAGTTTTTTAGTCTATCTTTATTTGCTTAGGATATATGATAGTCAGAAGATTCCCCTTATACACATGCACATACTAACCAATTGACAAAAACCAATTTTTTGGACTCAAGAGACCTTAAAACATGTAAATCAGTTGAAAACTCAATATAAAATTTTTTGACTGAATACATTTCTTCCATTACTTACAGTAGTAAAATAATGGAAGTAAGAAAGAAAAAATTGAAAAGCACACTTGTCCCATGGACCATGGGTGAAAGTTTTCAGTCTATGGACTGAATTCAGTCTTTTTTTATGTGTTATAATACAGATAGGCCAATTTTATGGAATTAATCTTTGTTAGGGGCAAATAAAGGTCCCAATTTTTTTTTCTGAATCAGCCCCTATTAATGTTAATTCAATTATATTAATAAATAATTTTGCTATGTTTTCATACTTATACTTATTAATGTAACCTTTGGAAATGTATGTTTTGAATATCTACATACATTATGTATGAGTTTATTATATTTTACCCAATATTACAAAAAAATATATATATACTTCAGTCCAGCGAAAATTTTTTACTTTCACCCATACCGTGGACCACTAGAATTTATATTTTGCTAGTCTGTTGAATATTTTTGTGGTCCTGGACTAATGGGCCACTGTTAATTTCAAACCCTGTACTATACATTTAGAGGAAATTTTTGAAACATTCAGAGGAAATTTTCGAAAAGTATCAAAGATATTCATTTTAAGTAAACTGGAGTGTAAAGGTTGATATTTTTTATTTACCAACTGTGTGAAAAATACCAGAGTCGGGAATCGAACCCAGGCACCTCCGCTTAACGCACGGATGCTCTACCACTGAGCTACCCTGGCTGACAACCAGCTAGGTATTTCTCACATAATATTCGTTGGCCATCCGTGCGTTAAGCGGAGGTGCCCGGGTTCGATTCCCGGCTCTGGTATTTTTCACATAGTTGGTAAATAAAAAATATCAACCTTTACACTCCAATTTACTTAAAATGAATATTCACGGCTGATGAATTCATGAATAAATATTTCTAAAAAGTATCAAAGATATTTTATGGGCTCTATATAGCCCATCATAATTCAATCTCTCATAAAAAGTTGAGCTTAATTATTTTGACCTGAAACAATTGCATGTTTTTTGCAATTTCTAGTATTTCCGTACAAGGTTTTCATTCATTACCATTCAACACCAGTTTTTGGTGCACTGTTTTCTAAAGTCTTTAAAAGAATAAACAGCATTATGATTATTACTGCAATTTTTGCTTTCCAAATATGTTCTATGCAAGAAAAACACAATCGAACCTCATTAACGTAAATCTTAAGGGAGATGAAAAGTTTGTTCATGTTATTAGTAGTTCTTGCTATCAGTAACTAATCTTCATATAACTAAACTAATCTTCATTTTGGCGGGGATTGTGGAAACAGTTCATGTTAAAAGTAATCCACGTTAATGAGGTTCGACTGTATTGCTATTATGAAAAAGTTCAACTATTAGAGATTCGGATGTAGTTATACATTTTGTGGGTTCCTGTATTTATTTTTGCTATTTTTACACTGATATATGTATGTGTGTGAGTGAACTTAATAGTGTATAAATATTTATTTTTAAAACACTTGCCTATACAATTGAGCAAAAAAAAAATCGTATGTTTGTTAAAATTATGTAATAAGTATATATAATAAATATGTTATATAACTTTTGTATAAATTGTAATTTTTTGTTTGCAAAAGATGTATAAGGAGACAAAGAATAAATCCTTATCATTATCACCTGTGACTGAGTAGGCAGCTACATTAAAGATGCAAAAAATATATCGATTTTCAGACTTATAGATCTTTTACAGAAATATGAAGAAAAACTGTTATACACTGCGGCATATGAATTCAAATAATTTAAAGTTTTTTTTTTTTTTTTTTGTAATGCCAAATTATTTAAAACAGAAAAAAATAACGTATGTTATAGTGATTTGTTAAAATATGATAATTTTGGAAATAATTTGCATATTAATATTAAAACAACATTTAAAATGAGATATTTATTTACAATAAAAAATATATTAAAGCACAATTTAAAAACATTAAGTACAAGACAGACATTTCATCTGTAAATCAGCCCTCATCAGTGTCAGCACATCCTATGCACACAGGGCCCGATTAACCTTACAACTGAGGGAAAGCACAAATCCATTTTGGGGACCCCCACTGACTGCTTGGTCTAGAGACTCGTACAAACATCTCGGAAAAATTTATAAATTTTTCATTAAATTTTGTAGTTACCTGGAATTGGAGACAAGTAAATTCGTTTAAAATGTAGACAAGTAAATTCACTTAATTTTTGTACGAAAATGTAAACTGGGTGAAACCCTACATTCACCACAATATATGAAATTATTCCATTATAAATGAATGTGTAAAAGCTTCATTAGCATATATCCTACATAATCTAGAAATGATAGTTGTGCAGTCAGGTGTACTGTGACTTTTTATAATCAGACAATGCTTTTAGACCACAAGCTTACAATTCGGGGCCCATTTTTTGCTTAATTTGGGGACTTTTCAAAATTTTCCAGGGAAGCACATGCTTCTCGTGCCTATTGGGTAATCAGGGCCTGTGCACAACAGTTAAAATCTAGTAATATGAACATCAAAAGAGAATTAGAAACTCCAGAGGAACTACTTTAGTTTCACTCAGGTAAAAGATTTATAACTTTGTTAATTCACTCTCTAGGAAAATCGATTTATAATTGGAAACTAAGACTTTAACATTATCGAAGTCAGGAACATGATTGTTATCTAAAGAGTGATTAACAATTTTAGATTTAATGTCTCCATATTTATGAGCATGTGTTTGTTCTTTGATTATAGTTTTTTTTTATAGGGAAGCATGAAGGAATTTTCATCTTTAGGAGTAGACTAATTACACTGTACTGCAAAAAAAAAAAAAAAAAAAAAAAAAAAAAAATCAAGCTCTGATACTATTTTATGCTGATTCTTATATAAAATGACCTCCTGAATTCGAAAATGACTACCATTTCGCCCAGTCACCCACCGTTTTCTCGGGACACCACCCCTCCCCTAATTTTTATCACTGTTCGGTCATTTTATGGCCGTGAATTTGATTTTCAGAATGAAAAAGAATAAATTTAACACTTACAAACAAAAAATATATATATAATGTTTAATAATTAACATTAATAATAGATTAAAAAAATATGGAAATGTAATACATAATTTCAGTGGCAAATCCTCCTTAAATTTTCATCTTGCTGAAAATATGGCTGTTTTAGAATTTTCCATCTATGTAGCTCCTCAGAAGATATTTAACAGTTAAAATAATCCTCCCCTAAAAATCATATTTATAGCCATAAAATTACCGAAAAGTGATAAAAATAGGGGTCTGTCCCCAAAAAAGTGGTAAGTGATAGGGCAAAATGGACGTCATACTCAGATTCAGGATGTCATTTTACATAAGAATTTGCCAAAATGATGTTGGGGGCAATTTTCATGCCGAGCAGTGTTATTGATGGTTTAACGGCCTTCTTCACTTACCGCTGCCAGAAGCCCGAGCCAATGTTATTCTATGGGGAAATTTTCTTTACAAATAACTTATTAACTAATACATATTTTAAAATTCTGTTTTCACATTCTGAAAATTCTCAGCTGTTAAATTGACGGACTTTTTAAAAAAATGTATATTTTTAATATTTTATTTTGAAATTGCAAAATGAAAAAAATTCACATATTGAAAATTTGTATTTTGCAGCTTCAAAAAAAAATAAATAAATAAATAAAAATATTTTTTTAAAAAAGGTCCGTCAATTTAACAGCTGGGAATTTTCAGAATGTGAAAACAGAATTTAAAAATATGTATTAGTTAATAAGTTATTTGTAAAGAAAAATTTCCCATAGAATAATATTAGCTTCGGCTTCCGGCGGCGGTGAGTGAAGCGGGCCCTTAACCTTCTGACCATTTTTGAAAAGGGCAAAATTGCAATGTTGTTTTTACTGTACAGTTTTTAAAAATGTATTACTGCTTTTTCAACTTCAGATTAAAAATATGGTTTTGCACCTGCAAGTAAACCTTATGATTGTTATTTATAACCTTTATAAATTTTCTATGGTTATGATATGATATGAAATTCAGAACAACCTGAATTTCAAAAAATTCTGCAAAGAAGATAAAAAGGCAGTTATTGAGATGACAGCTAAAAGTAGTGTTCCCAGAAACAACCCTGCTGCAAACTTGATAGCCCGTCTTGGAGCCATCTGTAAAAATTTCAGTGAAGTCTGTATAAGTGAAACGATGAGAAGCAAAAAATGTTTTAAAGATAGTCACAACTATAGTGGATTTGTCAAAATCAGTAAAACGATGAAGGCATGAAATAACTCAGAAGTTCCAAAGAGTCACGTTTAAATATTTTGAGGATGGACTTTGATATCAATATAAGTGTCTGCAAGGATGTTTTTAATTCTTACCAAACTGTAGGATGTAAATTAGATAATTCAGAAAAAGATTATACAGGGTGACAAGAAATAACTTGGACAACCATGATACATTATAACTTTAATGCTGATGAAAATATTGCGACCAAACTTCAATAAATATTAATACATTATTTTGTCTATTACATTTACAAATTTTCAAAGTGGCTACCTTTAGCCTTAATACAGAGCTTTAAACGTGTCACAAAATTTTCGGCTATGGGATCGCAACTCACTTACTGATATTTAATCCCATTCCTTTCATAAGAATTCCTTTAGGGATGCCAAAGTTTTATGAGGTTTAGCACACAACCTTGTCTCAGGAATGGACCAAACAGAATAATCCATCGGCTTGAAATCTGGGGAATACGGTGGCCTATCTTGAGCTCCAATGAAGTCAGAAAAATTTGTTTTGCACCAATCTTGAGTGCCTTTTGATCTGTGTGCAGGTGCGGAATCCTGTTGGAAGGTCCATCTTTTGTTTCCAAAGAACCATTGCGACCAAGGTAAGACAACGTCTTCCAAAATGAGTTTGCAATAGTGGTAGTTACAAATATTTGGTTTGAAACTTCGTCCAAGTTATTTCTTGTCACCCTGTAGTGCCTGTTTTCCAAAGGAGGATAAAGTAGATAATCAAGACGTGAAAGAATGTGATAGTGTAACTTTAGGGAAAGTTGCTGTCTTATAACAGTTACAAAGGCTCTATACAATAAGTATATAAATTCAAAATTGGTGGAGTACAAAAGAAATAGAGAGAATTTTAAGTACACTATGGTGAATTTTTTAAGGTATGCATAGCAAGTTGAAATTGATACTTGACTAGCATAATCCAACCTTGAGCAAATAACTGCATAATAGATTTTCATTGATGAAATATGTTTTGCACTCCAAGAGTAGTGGCGGCTCGTTGAATGAAAATAAGTGAAGAGGCACTTCACCTAATATTTTATACTGTATTCATTTACACAGTATAACTTAACATTCAAATAAAATGAGTATTTTTAGTTAAGTTTTAGTTAAAATTATGCATATTAAAAATTATGCATTAAAAATATTTAAATGTTATTTTTCAGCTCTTCACCAATTTTCAGTTCACGAGCTGCCACTGTCCAAGAGGTATTCTAAAGCATATTTAAAATGTTTAATCACATTTTTGTCTTTAAGTGTAAAATATGTGGAATGAAAATAAGTTTCTGTCCAAAAACCAAGAAGCAGTCTGTCCCAAGAAGCATGCAGTGCCAACAATTGAGATTTGTCTGTCTTTAATAAAACTTCCTGGATTAGGATAAATACCCCATTTGTGACAAAATTGCATACATTGTGTTTTGTCAGTAGAAAAAAAAAAAAATCATGTGTCCACTGTGTGATGCAGTTAGTAGCAAGTTTTACTTGATATTCAGTAAAACACATATCTTTTTCCTGGCAAGAAATATTCAGGTTGTCAATGTAGAGCTTACCACTAACATTTTGTGACAGTTGCTTTATGGTTTTATTAATTTTCAAAAAGAAAAATGTAACACTCAAGATACTGCTTGAGGTTACATTTGAGGTTGATACTGCTTGAGGTTACATGAGGTGCATCTTCTTCCTAAAAATAAATATCGAAATAAGCTGTTCCAATTTACACAGGTAAGTGTCTGATTCTTAAAAAATTCTCAATTAAAATCAAAATTAAAGAGGTCATTTAAACTGTTGTAACACCATGTTTTGTCATATATGCTTTTCAATATATATAAGCATAGACACCAAGTTGTTTTGTCTAAGAATAATATTTCTTATGTTTATCTCTGAGAAAAGGATATTGTTAATAATAGAATGGCGTTATTCAGAACCACTTTGTTTACAGTTAAATGAAATTATACTTTTTAAGGACTAAGACCAGACTGGTATTCACCATTAAAAAAAAAAAAAAAAAAAAAAAAACTTTTATTTTTTTTTATAAAAGATTTATCATTATAGAAAGAAAAAATCTTGTGGTGTTTGGAATAAGGCCGCAAGTTTCGGAGAAAACCACAGAAACTCCGAACGGCTAGGCCGACGAGTACGACCTGGGATTGAACCCGACATCTCATGTCTACCAGCTTTGAGTGCAGGACCACTCAGCCACTGATAGGCCCAACAAAATCTTGTGAAATAGCCATTTTTAAGAATTTGAAATTTGAGAAAAGGGCCCAATTTATTCATTTGAATTTTGTAAAAAAGGCAACTAAAGGCTCAGAATTTTTGCTTGGATTGACCCCTGAATAAATAATTGTCCTTTTCATCAATATTTAAAAATAATTTTCTTCTTTTATAGAAAATTCTAAAATAAAAATTTAATAACATAATGGTATTAAATAGAATTTTAGTACATATTTCTACTAATTATGTTACTAATAATTATAATTGTTCGTTTATTAGTTCCCCATCATACTATAGGTATGGGGAACTTAGGTAATCGTGAAAATTTTCGACCTCGTTTTTTTGACTTTTCTACACGTTTTCAGGTGTGAGGAATCCGAAAATGACAAAATTTCTATGGTGTCTGTCTAGGGTGTCTGTTAGTCTGTTAGTGGGTCAGTCCGTTAGTTTGTTAGTCTGTGTATACGATATCTCAAGAACAAATTATCGCAGAGAGGTCAGATCAGTTTTAAAATATTACTTTCGACACTGGCAAGAACTCTATTTATTTGCAACATTCGATTTTAAAAACTTCGTAAGTTATTAGAAATTTACGATTTTCTTAACATGGGAGAATAGGACAAAAATTCACTTAAACGTGCATTAAATGAAAACTTTTTACTGTAAAAATGTCAGACCAGTTTTAAAATATCAGTTTTGATGCCGGAATGAACATCAGTAACTATAAATATGCTACTTTGAAATTTTCGCAAGTTACTGGAAATTTACGAATTTCTTAACATGGCAGTATAGGGCGAAATTTCACATAAACGTCAATTTTGAGAGATATTTTCATCGTAAAGATGTCAGACTACTTTTGAAATATTATTTAGGACACTGGTATGAATATTAATGACTATGAATTTTCCAATATAAAGATTTCGTAAGTTATTGGAAATTTACGAATTTCTTAACATGTCAGAATAGAGCAAAATTTCACATAAACGTCAATCTTGAGGGATATTTTCAGCGTAAAGATGTCAAACCCCTTTCGAAATATTATTTAGGATACTGGCATGAATATCATAGACTATGATTTATCCAATTAAAAAAATTCGTAAGTTATTTGGAATTTACGATTTACTTAACATGTCAGAATAAGGCAAAATTGATCATAACCTTTCATTTTGAGGATCCTAAATACATTAGACAACTTCAAAATTAAGTTTATGATATTTGTTTGAACATGATTGAATACAAATATTCTACTAGGAAATTTTCGCAAATTATTCGTAATTTACGATTTTATCAACATAGCGAAATTGTAAATTTTTAATATAAATGTGAATTTTGAGGTTTATTGCATTGGAAATAGTAGCATGAAAACTAAACAACAGAATTGACCCTGATAAAATAAATTAATAAATTAGAATAAGATAATTATATCCAAGTGAATGGTGAATAGCCTATTAGGCGGGGATTTCATTCTGTCACTGTATCAAGCTTTGGTCAAATTCATTTCTTTTAACATGATTATAATATGTCTCGCACTAGAAATTTCTGAGAACATAAATATGATGGGGAACTGAGCAGAGTCCACCTATGCCAACTAGTTTTTAATTTATTTACCTAGTCAAACTTATAATTTATTAAAAAAAAAAAAAACAGAAAAGAAAGAAAACTTAGTATCATAGCTCTAAGAAAATATAATTTATTTATAAAAATATTTTTTGATATGCACTTAATACTTTACTTACTTTATTCTTTAAAATTAATACTTTCTTAGAAATTAGTATGTTGTGGCTATCACAAAACATTCTTCTATATCATTCTATAAAAGTGTGCTACATACTGTTTAACATAAGCAAAAATGTAACCATAGCTTCTCACAATGGATCTTAAATATGAAATTTGGCGCAATTTTAATTAACAGAAGCTGAGATGTAGCCATGGGAAAATCACAGAAGTTGAATAATAATAACGCCACATTTTAAGTATTATACATCCAAATTCAGTCATCATTCGTTTTCATAATGATTATCTCACATATTGTGTATTTATGTATTAGAAGTTGTGATTTAGACTTCTTACTCACCGTGTAAATTGCAGCATAGCAGCGCCGTCAGTAAATCAATATGCATCCAAATTGAATCAATTTTTCAGAATTTTTTTCTGTCCCATATTAGTTTTATTCATTTATACGCAACAGAAGATGAGATATAGCCGTCCCTTAACACGTTTAGCGCCATGTCAGCCATTCTAGATTCGAGACATTTTATCATATATCTCTAAAAGTACTGAAGGAATCATCTTGAAACTTTAGGAGTGTGCAGAACATGTTATGCTTCAACCATTTCAGTGAAAGTTTTACCCCGAAAGTAAAAGCAGTACCAATAAAAAATTAACACGTTGAGCACCCATGTCAGCCATCGGTGGCTGACAGTGTCCAATAGGATATACAGCCGCGTCAACCATCGCATCGGTGGTTGACAGTGTAAAATAGGATATAAAACTAAAAATATTACATTGTTTTAAGTTATTATTAAAAATTTGCTTAATTTTTATTTATTACAGGAGGAATCATTATGGAATTTTAATGGATTTTAAGAATTCGTGTAGCGCTTAACTTGTTAAATTGGCGAAATTGCAGTACAGGGGAGAAGGTGGTAATATGAAACAGGGTGGTAATATGAAACTGCTTCTTTCTGCTTATCTACTGGAGCCATCTGTGTTTACTAAAGTAAACTTAATTAATGTGAATCATAATAATTGCTATACCGATTGGCATCAGTATAGCTTGTTTCATTTATGGTGTAACAGGCGGACCTTTGTTTATGCAGTTCTAAAAAAATTCACAAGATAAGTTTCATGACTATTTTTCACATCCTTATTGATAAATATAAGATATTGTTAATATTGTTTTTATTAACTGTAAGATTGAGTAGTAAAATAGCAGGATTAAATTATGGATAAATATTTTTCAAACTTAAAATTCATGGGATCGTTTATAAAATAGCGATTGGTGGTAATATGGAACAATGTGTTCCATATTACAATAAGCAGGAGAACTTTGGATTAAATTTATTGTATGCCAACAATTGGCACACGTTTTATGCAGTGGATGTGAAGGTGACATTTATATTTGTGACTTTTGTTCCTAAGTATGACTAATTTGAACTTTAGGATTTTTTTTTACAAACAATATTTTACAGGGAAAAAAAAAAAAAAAAAAAAAAATCCTCATTATGTTTTTCGATAAAATATGCGTATTTTTTACAATACTTTCCTTTAGATGTTCAGGTTTTCCTTTTTTTAGTTATGTTTTCTGAAATAAATAACCCAATAAATATTTTTTTGTTTCACTTTTTATTGTTCCATATTACCACCCCACTTTCTAAGACAGCTATTTTTGTATTATGTTTAAAAAAATTAATAGTCTTCAAATCGTTTAATGTTTTACCTTCTAATAACTTTAAATGTTCAGTAGAAGGATACTTTGTCAAATTATAGTAGTTATTGTTGAAAAAATTCCATTAAAAAGTGCATTTTTTGTTAAAAAATAAAAAGTGGTCCATATTACCACCTTCTCCCCTAGTCACTGCACTTGTTAGACGATTTGCAACAAGTGCTAATTTACATCAATGTGAATTGATGTTTTACCGTAATTTCCGTAAATAAATGAAATTTATGTAATTACACATAAATTTATAGGAAATTCTGTACATTAGTTACTGAATGAGAGCTACCACAAAATTTTTGTCCCAAACACAGACGCACAGGCAAACTGACATTTTTTTTAAATGGTCACGTTCTAGAACTCTCAAACTGTGTAACTCCATCAAAAACTGGAAGGAAGTTGAAACTTTTTACGAATCTTTCTTCTATTGAATATAGAAGGAAGTAAAAAAGAAGCTGAATGAAAATATAGTACATACTTGCCAATGTTTTATAAAATATCAAATGCAGTTCTACCTATAATCTAAATATTTCAAACAGACTAAAGCTTTTTATAGAAAGTTTTAGAAACATTTTAATTTTGTGATGTGCCTATGTAAAAATATTGTACATAGTACAATACCATTTTCAATAATAAATATGATTCTGATTATCTGAAAAACATTCAGAAAACTTAATTTTTTAAAGTTAAAGCATAGAAGAATGCATAAGCAGATCTTTTTTATACTAAGCGGACAGATTTTTCACGTGTCGCGAATAGGCTAGTGATTAGCCACATCCACTTCTGTTTTTTCCCAAATTCTTATGTACTTACTGTCATTCACTACGGTATGTTTGTGAATCTCAAGCTAATAAAAAAATGCGCCTCCATTTTAAGGTAAATATAAGCTTTTTCGTCTCTCCGTGGCTCAGGTCAGGTGGTTAAAGCGCCATGTTAGTGATGCGGTGGTCGAGCGTTCTATACCCCGAAGGTTCGGAGTGTTAATTTTTGGAGATAATTAGTAGAAAAGATGTCTATTGATAAAGAAAATTTTTCGTTGACTACACAGTATCCTAAGAATATTTGAAGAGTTTTTTAAGAAGCCCTTTTTTTTATATTCGAATGCTGAAATTTAAGGCAAAAATTTAGCATTCAAACATAAAAATATTTTATAAAAATTAACTCATCGACAAATTCCCAAAGTAGTACACAAACGTATTTAAAATATATATATATTTTTTTTTAAACTCAAAATTAAAAACTTGTTTGTAGGGAGCAACATTATATGCATATTTTTATAATTCTAAAACAATTATGCAGTTATTTACAAAAAAAAAAAAAAAAAAAAAAAAAAAAAAAAGAAGAAGAAGAAAAAAAAAGTTTTTATGCATATTTACGTTTGTAATGACCGATAGATGGCACGACCAGAGCAATAACTAATGGCCAATCATAGCAATGGATCAAATGCCTCAGAAATTTTTTTTTGGGTGATTTGATCCACGACCGGTTCACGGAATACATTACGCTGAACGACTTTAATCCAGACCGGTGAAATTTATCATTTCACCTTAATACAAAAAAATTTGCAAAACCATAACTTCGAAAAGATTTATATGATATGATACATTAAGAATTTGGGTTTTAAAAGCTTTTTTTAAATAGATTATTTTGTTTAACTCTGTTTTTACGAAAAGACGAAGCAACTAATTCTTCAGTGAAAAGTGAAAAATCTGTTATGGAATCATGTTTCGAGTTTTAAGTTAAGCATTAATACAGATTAAAAACAGAAGAAGGTGTATTTCCTGACTCGTTTTTTTTTTTTTTTTTTTTTTTTTTTTTTCATTTTTTAAGTCTTCAGATGTTTTTAAGCGTAATATAGAATTACCTTTAATAAGAAAGCATATTTTGCCTTCATGTCAAGATGTCAACACCATATCACTGGATCATGAGCGGAGAGAAATAGCCATATATAAAAATACAGAGAAAATTGACGATGTTAAAAATTTTTGGAAAGGCATCTCTAGCATTGTAGATACTAATCACCGAAAAAATTATGCAAATCTTCTAAAATTAGAGTCATATGTCTTTGCGTTATCATTTTCTAATGCTGTGACGTGACTTAAATAGTGTTCAGTACCTTGTGAAATGTCAAAACAAATTACAAGAATAGACTTCACTCTCGAATTCTTTCCGATATGTATGCTCAAAAAAGAAATGAAACGGACGTGTATGTCTCTAGTAGATACTCAATGGAAAATACCCTAAACTTAATTACAAACAGGGATGGAACACGGGCGCAGAATTCATACCGGAATCCGTTTAAGAAATTTCTCTACCTATAATATCATTGATTTAAGAAGTAGAAAATTTTCTTACATTGATAGTGGTTTGAATTCTGCGCCCGTGTTCCATCCCTGTACAAAGCTTCACATAGAAGTATAGAACAAGAGAAATGAGAGAGACCCAAGTTATTGAATATTTGAATGCCAATAAAATATAAAGACAGCAATTCAATTCTTTGAAACTGAAAAAGAGTTTGAAAAAACTAACGTTGGAATACGTATATAATATATACGAGGGGAGGCTGAAAAGCTCCTGTCTTTGTCCTCTTCAAGTTGAAAGAGAAGAATAAATTTGGTGGTAAATGAAAGCTAGATGTGTTGGATTTTTAAACGATTTTATCTGTGCTGAAGTGTTTGAACAATGATCAGAAGAAGGAACGAGTTAAAACGCCTAAAGCCATTTTGGCATAATTTGAAGTTTCACAGGATTTTAAGCTTAATTTAGTAATATATGAAAAAAACGTGGCTACACAATTTATGATCCTAAAAGAAAAAAAAAAAAAAAAAAAAAAAAAAAAAGATTAATCAAAAGAATGGTGCCACAGGGGTTCCTGCACCCGAAGGACTTCAGCACCCTGAAATCGTCCAAAAAAGTCATGGCGTATATTTTTTGAGACAAAGATGAGATTCTGCTTGTAGATTTCTTACTTCAGTTCAACTAGAGAGTATTATACTAACCTTTTAGACAAATAATAATAATAAAAACAATCAAGAAGAAACGCCAATGGAAGTTGACCAAGGATGGAATCGTGTTTTTGCCTAACAATGCACCTGCGCACACATTAAGCTAAATTAAATACCCTAGGTTTCCAGTTGGTTCACCATAGTCTTTATCGATTTAACCTAGCCCCTTCTGATTGTTTTCTGTTTCCTGACTTGAAAAAAAAATAAATAAAAAAATAAACAAGCAACGCTTCGAGGACATGATGCTTCTGAAAACTGGTTTCAGGAGCAACTAAATGCATTTTATTTTAATGGTTACAAATGTTAGAACAACGCTGTAAAAAGGGCATCGGTTTAATATCATTTTCATTTGAACCAATACAATTGCGAGCTCGGTTATAGTGTCCTTGGTAATTTCATTAACTTTCTTATAAAGTCCAAAATATTTGTCCTGCTCAACATTTCATAAACTTTAATGTAAACATGACTTGCGTATAAAATCGTATGACTTCGGTTTAATACAAAAATGTATGCAGATATAATTTTTCCTTTTGTAATAGAAAATAGAAAACTAAAACCACAAATTTTAGCTACTTTTATATTACTTGTTGAAAGTGCTGTATAATTAAGAAAACAATACATACAGTACTACGACTGTCAGGGTTGTCAAATTTGCTGCCCGGGTAGATACCCATTTTCCCCGCTGGGCTGGGTTTTTACCCTAAAAAACTCGTGGGTTTTTTGGAAAAAATTGTTTTTTTTTTTTTTTTTTTAAGAATAAAACAATTTTATAATATTTAAGCACTTTTAAAGCAATAATCATCAGTAAAATACTTCTTTACATGAGAACTTTACATACAGGAATATCAATCAATATTTACTTTATTATTTTGAATTTTCTTAATACAGAATTGAATATACTGAGAAATAATTTAAAGTTATAATAATAATGAAAAAAAAAAAAAAAAACAGTTGCAAGATAATAGAGAAAAATAAGTTTACATTCGCAATTTAAAAGCAAAAGTTTATCTTTTTTATAAATAATGCAGAAATGGTGGGAAGATAACAATGGAGCAGAATAAAAATACTTTAATGAAGGTTTACTTTCCATACGAGAGATTTTCAGACGATATTTCAAACAAATATAATTTCTACCAGTCTTCTTCACATTTAATTTTTAATAATTGGTGGTACTGTACTAATTTTTCAGTTTTGTTGTTTCCTATTTTGTTACGATCTGTGTTTTGGACAAACCGAAATGCTGAAAAAAATTTCTCAACTGATGCGAGCTAGTAGTTAATGAATTTAGCAATGCCACATAATTACAAAATTCTTGATTACAAGGAGTTGTGGCCTTTTTAGCTTTTTTGGCCTTAATCTTCTACCATTCAGATGGGCTCAATACTTCAGTGGCATTTGCAAGAAACATTGATTTTGGATAATAATTGCTCTCGAGTGTGCAGAGTCATTAATAATATCACATAACCATTCTCAATATTCTATTCAGTGATGCCAGATTGGGGATTTTGTCCCCATTTTGGGGATTTTTGAGGCTTCTGGGGACAATTTTGGGGACCGAATGTTTGTGAGGACTTTTTTGGGGAATTCTAAAATTTTTGGGGACAAATCTGGGGAATTCTTCAACTTTCTGTCAATGTTGGCAACGTAATGATTTATCCCTACGATCAGGGATTTTCAATAGCTTTATTGTTATTTGGGGAGTTTTTTCAAAAATTACCTTCATTTGGGGAAAAATCTGCTCTTGAATCCATTTAAATCTGCTTGATATTTCTTTTTGAAAAAAAATTTATTTTCCCTTTTTAGTAGAAATTAAGTTGGGGATTTTCTTGAAAAAACCCCCTGATTTGGGGAAATTTTAAGACCTATTTGGGGAAATAATTTTCGACCATCTGGCATCACTGATTCTATTGTCATTGTAAAACTAGCTCTTCTTCAACATTTGTGAGCTTTTACACTTTTATATTTTTGATGTGGTAGATAAGTCACCATATGTACTAGTATGTTAAATTAATTGTAATTCTTTTGTATGACATCTTCATAAGCAAGAAGTACATCAATTACTTAGCTACATCTCTCTTATTTTCAGGGGGGCACATAATGAAATCTCAGACATATACTTTCTTTTATTTATTCCTGTCTTCATCATCTAATGATGACACAATGGAGAAAAGTTTTGGTTTAGACTTTACAGACAGGAACAATTTTGGTTTAGTTTATATATTATATGTAATATAAATATCACATTATTTCTTTCCTTTTTTTTTAATAAAAATAATTTGTGAACTAAATTTCCAACTTGTAAAATCCTCTCCATGTCTATTCTATATTCCCTGATTACGCTTAGATTTGTTGAGTAGATTGTATTGTGATAATTAGAAGATAAAAAATATGTAGTATATGTGAAATGAATAGAAGAGAAATCTTAAATAAAAAATAAACTTGTGCAAGAAACAAAATGTAGTTTATATACAGGTAACCCCCGAAGAATACGATTTATTGGTTCAGTGTTCTTTGAAATTGTGTTGTTCGAGACGACAAAAAAAAAAAAAAAAAAAAAGGAGATTCCATTTCAAGTGTGAAAAAAAAAAAAAAAAAAAGTTACTTTTTTTGGTTACAAACATAAAACTAAAAAAAATTATTTTTTGAGTCCATATTGGTAAGCCCTTCTAAGAAATCTTATATGTAGTGATGCATATTCTCTTATTTTTTTTCTTCATTCTATTTTATCGTAAAAACAGTAGCTTCATTCAAGTTCTCTATCTTTGGAACAACTAATAATTTTTCTCCTTTCTTTAGTCGGTCTAAAATTTGCACTTCAGTTTCAAGTGAAATTGTACACCTTTCGAATTATATTTTGATTTTCGGCAGACAGTTTGTAAATTAAGAATTTAAAAAAAAAAAAAAAAATCAATTAAACATTTATATGAAAAAAAAAACTTGGTTGAAAATATTTAAAATTTGAAACTCAGGATTTCCTGCACTTTATACTCAAGTGAGTTCAAACTTCCATCTAATGAAAATTTCAATAAATCCATCAAATTTATACAAAAAAAATTATGGTTCAGGAGTATTTTCCGTATTTTTTCACAAAATACTATAATGGGTGAAAGTAAACAACATGGAATTTCAAAGAAATGTCGTAATGAAATTTGAATTACTTATTTACATATACATTTGTAAGTAATATGCATGTAATGTGTATTTATTTCAATTAAAATGGAATGGAATTGACAAATTTTGTGATAAAAGTTATAATTTCCTTATAATTCTGAACAACTTTGCCTTTTTAAAATCCTATTTTAAAAATGATTACTATTACTTAAAATTTACATTAAAAGCTACTAAAATCCATTTTAAAATCACCATATGCATATCACCAAATATCACCTTAAGCATAAGATAATTTTAAAAATGGCGTTTAGTAGTTTTTAATGTAAGTTTTGCCTTTGATCATAACTCTATTTTATCAAATAAATGATATATTTGGAAATCATTTTACATAAAATAATGTATGTATTTTATTCTTTTTCAAAAGAATTACTCCAAAATTGCGTAGTTTGAAACTGTGTAATTGAGGGGAAGTACAAATAAAATAGCTTAAAGCTATTAAGTAGCTTATCCAAGATGCTCTGATAGTCTATCAATTAGAAGAATGTTTATTTTTGTTTGTGTCACCTATATTGATAACTAAATTTAAAAAGTATTATATAGGTATATATTACATGATTTGAGATTAAGTGAAACTGAATGCAACATGTGATTATAAGATAATAAAAAAAGGAATTACTTTTGTTTTAATAAAAGTAACATCAGGCAAACTTATCGCACATTGCAAATTTTGTTCTTTTTGTTCATGAGTTTTTATAGAATCAAAATTTAATTTAAAAAAAGAAATGTTCGTACCTTAGTTGTTTTGAACTTAGCATTTTTATACAATTAAAATTCAGGTGTCATTGCTTTCTGATGATTATGTATAAACATGTTAAAACAATACATGTACAGTATTATCAGTTTTATTGATCAAAAAAGCTTGTTTAGTTTTTGCTAAACTATACATGTTCTCTTATAAAACAAAATAACACATATACTAGACATTATTAACTTTTTAGAAAAGCAAATTCTATATTCCCCATTTTGCCCCCAAAACCCGGGTTTTTTAATAAAACCCACCTGGGCTGGGTTTTTTTTTACAAAAAACTCGGGTTTTTTACAACCCTGGACAGTACATTCATACATAATTTGAGCCATGTATAATTTTGATGTAATAAATATAATATCAATTCGAATTACTTTAAACATTAAAAAAAAAAAAAAAAAAACGGCTTTTTCTCAGGAAAATATGTGAGGTAAGTACATTTTAATAGTTTTTTATTCAGTAATCGCACTTTTTAAGGCTTTACAATACATATGTTTTTACTTTATCTTTATGTATGTTACATAGTAGAGAGATTTCATTTGCTGTTAAATGAAACTTGGTTTTGGTTATAGCGTCAGAAATGTTTTAGTCTTATATCCACATGTGCCCTGGTAGATATAGACAAAGGGAGGAGGCCATGGCTGTCCCATAGATTTTTAGAATTCAATTAAATTGCCTTTATCTTTTATAATTTTGAAAAAATAAATAAATAATAAGTTATTTTAAATGATTAACTATTCCGAGGAAAACATTAAATTTTGTTAAAGTATAGTGCTCCCCTGAAGCTATAGAGATATTCTATTACCATGAGTGCTCCTTAATTATGTGACTAAATTTAATTGAACTTGCTTTGATAACAGGTAAGTGGGAAAAAGTGAGGGAAAAATTGATATGTAAAAGGGAAAAAGAGGAAAATTTTGGCAACTGTAGAGGGAAATTATAAATTTACGAGTGAGATCACTAATTATACTTATATTCTTTCTAATGAAAGAATTTGAATCATAGTATATTCCATTGTAAAAATGGGAATATTGGGTATGTATTTAAGAAATAAATAACATACAAATTGCGAAAGAAACGCCCACTGGTGGAGTTGCAGATTTTTAAATGACGTGATTCTACGTCAGCGGTCGCGAAAATGTTAAAATAGCCGAGTAAAAAAATCAGGTTAGAGTATCTGTTAAAATGAATACAGCCGCTCTATATAATATTTACTCGGAACAATATTTACCACACATTAATTACTCGGCAAAATAACAAATAAATATTTTCACATCTATTTAGAAAAATACAAAATAATAGATTTATTTATTTTATATGTATTTATGCTTTAATTATTTTCTTAAAAATTATTTTTGAAATATAGTAATATAAATCTTTATTATGGTATTTATTTAAGATATGCGAATTTCTTTAAACATATCAGTATTACTTAAATTTTTATTTTAACCCCTTAACTGTGGCATACATTTCAAAGACACGCCCATAGGATCCACATTTTTGTTTAATTGAAAAAAGAAAAAATATTGAAAATAATTATATGAATAATATGTCTGAGTGCATATTCCCAAATAAGTTATATATAGCTTGGTGCTGGCTGTTAGGTTTTTTTTTTTTAATACTGTAAAAAATTAAGTGAAAATTACGCAAGGGGCGTGGTGACAGCCAAAACTGGACTCGGGCGACACTTGTAAGGGGTTAATGCGAATATATTTTTGAGTTAAAATTTTTATGTTTTTAAGTCCTTTTTGTTTAAAATATATTTTTCATTTTAGTCCTATTGAAATGTTTGTTAAATAGATACATTTATGTAAAATTAAACGTTATTGACCTATGCAGTAAATAAAACATAAAAATATTTTTCTCCATTTATAAAATTATTTCTACTTGAATAGAAGCTCCACCAGTAGAAGAGAGGTGGAGCTTACCAAGCTAATATTAAATTCATTGCATCATGTTAGCTAAATCCTTTCACGATTTACATTGCATTTTAAACTAATTTCTAGAAAATTATTTGTATAGTTATATTAAAACACTTTACTTATTTTTTTTTTACATAAAGCTATATGATAAATAATATATTGATTTCTAAAATATATCAAATTTTAAAATTGTTTAGAAGATTTACTATATTCAAAAATAGTAAGTCAGAATATGAAATTGTTTAGAATCATTTAAAATAATAATAATATATATTTTTTTAATTAAATAGATTCTTAACTAAAGTAAAAATTTCCGTAATTTTAAAAGTAGAAAGTTTTTATGTTATTCTTTTTTCACTTTATTTAAATTTGCATCTATGTGTGAAAAAGTGGTTATTTTTTACTTACACTCTATATATTCTAAGCCTAGATAAAATTTCTTTTCAAATGCTTGATAATATATTAAGGTAACCTCATTTCAAAAATCGTAGTTATTTCTTAAAAAAAAAAAAAAAAAATATATATATATATATATGCTGAACATCTTTATCGTACCACATAAACGCGCTATATTGTATTGCAACGAATACAAGAGCCACTCAACGACAGCTTTATAGCTTTCGAAAAATTACGAAGAAAAATATCGCTAGAACTTCGTTCGGAACAGCCCAGAATATCTGATTATCGTTATATTTCGAAGATCGTTAAATTACGCAGGAACTTGACGAAAGGAAGAGGCCGGAATAGATTCACAGACCCGGAGAGCAACATGTAATTTCCTCTTCGCGGAGGCCCAGATACAGTGCACTGAAGACGGTACGCTAACTTCTACCAGAACAACTGTCTGATACTCAGTTTTTCTTTTTGCTGATGAAGCTGTTGAAGATCTTACATGGATTTAATTATCTAGCTACAAGTCTTCTTTTAATGCAATATAATTATAGTCGCCAACTTAGTACCTTTTGGCTACCGGAAAATGTTTATAAGAAAATTGATTTTACTTAATCAGAGAAAGCCTTACACTCCGCCGATTAAATAAAATAAATATTTCTATTAAAATATCTCTGTAGCCAAAAGGTACTAAGTTAGAAACTATAAACATAATACTACATAAAAAAGAAATTTTACAAAGAAATTGCTTATAATTTATAAATGCAATGAAATTAACATGCATCTATATAATATATAATTAAAATATATATGTTTATTTATTTCTATTTTGTTTTCCATTGTGTGAAATTCAACGTTTTAACAAATTCCTGAAGTATATTGGGGAGGGGGGGATGTTGATTTTTTAACTTAACTCACACCTTTAAATATTATCAGACTTTGATTTATATATTTTTACTACAACCTGGATAGATAAAATCAGAACGACTTACTATTCTATTCCATACCGTCGCCTGCGTTTAATTACGCAGCATGCGATTGGTTTTAATCGAACTCACCATCCTATCTAATGTGTAACCACGTTTCCTACGCCTACCAGTGAGGACGAGTCGAAAATCTTGGAGGGTTTCCAAGTTCACCAACATGTTTGAATTTAGTAAACATCCAGTCATTCAGTGTTCCCTTATCTTTTCTCAACGAAAAGCTTGTCTCCCCTATTTTACTAGTGGACTCGTTGAACCCGCACTTGCTTCCATGGTCGCAAGAAATGTAGTTAAAGAGTACCAGTTTTTGTTGTTTACTTGAGGTAACTTATGTGTTTTTTGTCAAAAGATACGTCCACACTGCATTGAAAAATTTTGTGGAGAGATTCATTTAACCAATTTAAATGTCACAAATGGTACTTTGCATACTATTTTTAACATGCTTTTATTAGCTTCACCTGTATGTATGTTTGTAACCGCTCTGGAAGCAAACAAAAAAATCTATATTGTAAAAAATGACTTTCCCTACGAGAACACTGTGGCTGTGAGGTACAGCTCCACGCTACGAACCTAAAGGTCCAGCGTTCGAGCTCAGTCAGGGGAGATTTTTTAAAAATGGTTTTTGTTTAATTCTAAATTGTTTTAATTAAAGATTTAAATGTATGTAAATTTATGTAAAATCGTGTGTCACTCACACGATTTTCTCTTACTCTGCATTTAATACTAAGATAGATATTTTGTGCTTTTTAGTTCACATTTCTATAAAAGCATGTTCTTTAATTTTTTAAAACTATAATTATTATTATATAGCATTTTTGTATAATGTACGCGTCGAATAAGTTTCATTCCTTCTTGGTGTAGCAATTTTAATGGCCTGTAGTATTTATCCCTTTCCGACCCAGACTGTGCGATTGTGCGGGTTATACATCCACTTACATTTTTACACCTGAAACAGTCGTATTTTATAAAATCAGAAAATGAACGATCGAGCTAATTAGCAGAAAATGTAAAGTTCAATTTTCAATCAACATATGTTGGTTATAGCAGTGGCGGATCTCGGGGAGGGAGGGGCAAAAAAAAAGCACTAATATTCACAATTCAATGTTACAATTGTAGATATTTCATTGATCTGGGATGACATCTTAAACTTTCAGCCTCCCCACCCCCCCTACCCAAAGTTAAGTTCTGGATCCGCCAATGGGTTATAGTCTATATTTTTCTTTCAGTTTCGAAAAACTGAAGAATATAATGTTTTAAGATAAAAATGTTTCTGGTCGGAAAGGGATGTGTGTGGGTGTGTTCTGATTACTTAAGAGCAAAGTTAAAGATTTTGTGTAGAAATTTCTATGTCTTGATTAGGAGATATATTCTAAGTGTATGTTTATTTGTAACATAATATTACTTTCTGCATTCATTTATGACTGAATCATAATGTTATAAGAATTAGTACGGAAGTTATAAAGGTTCAAAGTGGGCGGAGCTTTCTTAAGCATCACGTAAACGCCCCATGCAATGTGTTAATATTATGTGAATGCTAGATTTCATTTTAGTTAAAGAAACTCGGAATTTTCTTGCTTGTTGAAAAATGCAGCCATTTTGGCGCATAGCTATGAAAATATTTCAAGACGTTTTTATACATATTTCCTGTAACAGTATTCAATGAATAAATAAAAGAAAAAAAAAAATCAGGTAGGCGAAAAGCGTAAAAGTTTGCAGATAAGCAAACGTGTGAAATTAAATACGACCATTAAAGGAATAACCCGCCCCCCCCCCCCCCCCCCGCCTTTCATCCCCATCCTCTTCCCGACTGTGAAATTAGAGGAAGGAGGAAGGAATAGGATCAAATTTATAAAAGAAAAAAAATATATATATTAATTAATGTCTTCATTAGAAACATATCATGTATGAAGTTTAGTCATTGAAGCTATTTTTAAAATGCTTTTGTAATAAATTTATAAAGTTGATTTCTTTAGAAATCGATCTATTGCAATCACTTCGTTTATTCATCTATCTACCTATAATGAAAATTTTATCATCACGATAACTCCCGAAATAATTCCCCAAATTGAACGAAATTTGGACAGCGAACTTATCTTATGAAGATCTTCGATGAGTTCGTTAACCAAGTTCATACTTGCCAATATACTAATTAATATTCCGTAGTAATTAATAATTTCCGTAATAATAATAATTTCCGTACTAATTTTAATAATTTCCGTACTAAGTAATATTCTGTAGTATTATTAGCCCCGCCTTCTTTTTCGCACCAGTATCTTTCTTCTTATTTAATCGTAATTCTATTTAGAGAATATTACTTTAAAAATTTACTAGTGTGTAAAAAAGAGTGGGCGTAACATGACAACAGAATATTGGATTAGAATGTTGGCAAGTATGCAAGTTGCTCCGCCTTCTTGTTTTCAAGTGGCTGCCACTTGAAAATTTCAGATCCACATTGTAAAAAGCGTATTTAAAGCCGGAATTGCTTGAACTTTGGTGTAAATATAGACCACATGGGGGTCTCAAACAAGTTTCTATTGAACTTTATCCGCAATTTTTAATAAAGTGGCGGATATCTTAAGTTAATTGAGGCCACTTGAAAATTTAAAATCACGATAACTTCCGAAATAATACTCCAAATCAAACCAAATTTGGACAGTGAACTTATCTTATAAATATCTTGGATGATTAAAATTTAAAACTCTTAAAAGTTTAAAACTTGTATTGATTTCACGTCTTAACATAGTAATAAATATATATATATATATCAGGGATGGAACACGGGCGCAGAATTCATACCGGAATCCGTTTAAGAAATTTCTCTACCTATAATATCGTTGATTTAAGAAGTAGAAAATTTTCTTACATTGATAGTGCAGGGATGGAACACGGGCGCAGAATTCATACCGGAATCCGTTTAAGAAATTTCTTTACTTATAATATCGTTGATTTAAGAAGTAGAAAATTTTCTTACATCGATAGTGGTATGAATTCTGCGCCCGTGTTCCATCCCTGATAGTGGTATGAATTCTGCCCCCGTGTTCCATCCCTGATATATATATAAACACTTTAAAACACGTATAAAAATTTATTAAAATTGTTCACAAAGCTTTTTGCTACAACTTTGTAGCATCTTCAGGCAATTTTTTACACAAGAAAAGAGTAGACAGAATTATATATAATAAAGTAATTTGATACGGTTATAGTAAAAAAAAAAAGTAGCGTGTGAAGAACAACTGGAGCAAATGGTTCTAGGGTGACCAGATGTCCTCATTTTCTGAGGACAGTCCTCATTTTTCAAGTACTGTCCTCAGTTGCTTTCAGAAATTCTCATATTCTCATTTGTCCTCATTTTCGGACGTTTGTTCTCATTTGTTCTCATTTTTCAGTAATTTCTTTCTTTACTTAAAATTTCAACGTTAGAGATGATGGTGACCTTATTAGTTTTCAATACTGATTCTACAACTCAACACAACGTACAAAAATCATCATTTCTTGATTCATTACATTTATTTTTAAACCATCTTTAACACTATTACATCTCTCGTGGAGGATCAAAATTGTGATGGCATGTCTCCAGACTACCTCTTAGGGTGAACCCATCCAATCCAACTCTAAACCCCCCATTTTTTTTTATTAATATTAACAGTATAACATGCCTTTATATTATAGGAAGAGAACTATAATGTGTACGAGTTTATGATAAATTTATTAATGCTTATATATATATTTATAATGTTTATCGTAAAAGTTCATAAATAGTATAAATTTATCATAATGACGATTAATGGCTGCAAGTGCTAATATAAGCTAATTTTGTGCTATTTTTTATGAAATTTTATGTCCTCATTTTTAAAAAGCACTGTCCTCATTTTTCTCATGAAAATGAGGACATTTCATAATTTGTCCTCATTTTGCGTTAAAAAATCTGGTTCCTCTACTTCAGTGTTCGTGCGTGCCTGTTTTTCTGCAATCGTTTGCCGTACTAAGTCATAGCTTGCACGGCAGGCAACATTTGTCGGGTCGTATATATTACTATTATACCTTTTAAAAAATTAAAAATTAAAAAATTGTAATATCATTTTTTGCATATTATTGTTCAAACAGACAACCTTTACACAATTTTACTTTGAAATATAAAGGTATCAAATGCTTTTTGCCGTTCAACGCTCGGAAGAAAATATTCCCAAAACGGCACGCAAAAACTGGTCCAGCATTTCCTCCAGTTGTTCTTCAGCTCAGTGGGTCACACTAGGGTAAGGTGAACAGCCGTCCTCCTTTTATGAGGATTGTCTGTCCTGATTTTTAGACAACTTGCTCAGTTTTGAAAGTTTTAATGAGGACCACACTTGTCCCCATTTTTTTCTATTCTGTCCTCATTTTCTGAGAACTGCTAAAATTTTATGTATTCTCATAAGTTAGTTTTTTTTTCCTCCACCAATTCTTAAATATTAATGCTTTTTATTTTTATCTTCTAGTGTTGTATCTAGGTTGTTCAAAATATTGTTTGGACCTGGGAATACAATGAAATCTCGGGTATAAAACATACTTGCCAAAATCTTAATTAATATTCTGTAGTACCGTTAGCCACGCCTTTTATTTCACTCCAATATTTTTCAAAAGTAATCGTAATTGAATTTGGAGACGTAATTGAATTTGGAGAATATTACTCTTCAAATTTACTGGTGTGAAAAAGAAGGCGGGGCTAACGATACTACGGAATATTAATTAGGATGTTGGCAAGCAAGGTATAAAATAACATTATTATGCATATAAAACCACTATCTAATTTCATTTGTATATATAAATATGAATTACTGAAATAGTATACATTATTTAAATTATAAAAATTACAAAGTAATAGAAAGTCCGCTAGTTGAGCTTTGCCTCATGAAAAAAGAATTTTTTTTAAATGTATCTCAAAATATACAATCTGAATTCAAAATCTGGTATTCTGAATCTGTTTTAAATATAGGCAATAAAATCTACAGATGAACCGGACATGAATTTTACCGAATCCGGCGTTCCGGATATTCTATCATGAGTTTGTAATGTTAAAAAAAGTTACATAGTATTTGAGCCCGATATCCGGTCGCATATGTGGTGGTCTTGATCCGGATATCCAACGGTATTTTTGAAATTGAATAATCAGCCGAATACCGGATATTCGGTTTATACCTAGTAAAATCATCGCGAAAGAAATTGAATTTGCGAGTAATGGGTGTAGACATTCCAACATTTTAATTTTTTTCGGAGCACTGACAGAACAAGTCTCTTTTTCACACCATTTTATTTTTAGTGAAATTTTCTGCAGTATGCAATTGAAATTCAATTAAATAAATAAATAAATAAAAAAATAAAAAATACCCTTCAAGAAAAATGGTGTGAAAAAAAGTGTGAAAGAGAATCGAAAGATAAATAAATAATGTGCATACAAATATTAATTTAAATTGCAATCATCTTAAATTTTTCATTTTACTAAATAAAGTTTAGTAAAGTAATTATTTGAAATTTCCAGCAACTTCTACGAAGTTTCATCGTTATCAATCTTTATTTCAAAAGTAGAATAAACGAATTAGTCATGATGATTTTGCTAATTTTATAGTTTAACTAGAGATGCTATTAAAATTTGACTTTTGTTTATAATAATTATGGCTCTTGTTTTTCATTTTCATTTTCATTTTATTTATTTATTTTTTGAAAGGCGGGTCATATAATAGAGTAAATTCCCATTAGGTTTATTTTTTATTTCTCTCTTTATTTTATTATTATTATTATTATTATTATTATTATTTTCATTTTAGAAATCGGATAATTGTTTAACTCTGGACTTATCTTAAAAAATTATTAAAGAGTTCGTTTGACAACTTAATCACACATCTTATTTCATAAAGCGCGACTCTACCACTTGAAATCACCACTTCACTTCAAAATTTGTCATTGGGATTACTTTCAAAATAACCAGTCAATTCGAATAAAGTAAGATGATGGACTAATTTTACAAATATTGTGGATGATTTCATTATCCAAACTGAGCCTTTGTGTTGTTTGAATTTATGGCCGCGTGAAAAATTCATATAAAAAGGTATTTATGGATTAATTTGCTTAAAACGTGGTATATGCATACTCCAAACAATGTCTCAATCAACTTCCTTTCCACTTTCGCGACCGCTGACGGGAATTCACGCCATTTGAAAATCTGTAACTCCGCCAGTGGTCGTTTCTTCGTGTTACGCATGTTATATTATTTCTTAACAATATACCCAATATTCACATTTGCAGGGATGGAACACGGGCGCAGAATTCATACACTATCAATATAAGAAAATTTTCTACCTCTTGAATCAACGATATTATAGGTGGAGAAATTTCTTAAACAGATTCCGGTATGAATCCTGCGCCCGTGTTCCATCCCTGCATTTGTATCATCTATGCACTATGAATACAAATACTTTGATTAGAAATAGTATAACTGTAATGTATAATCATTTATATTATTAATATAAACACAGAAAACATTGATTTATATTAATGTAATATACAAGAATAACGCCCACCGGCGGAGCTTTCTGTCAAAAAGACAAAAATATGTGGTCGTGAAAGGGTTAATTAACTTGATAGTTCATCTAATTTTAAAATGGCAGCCACTTACATATAAAAAAGAAAAAAGAAAGAAATCAATCTAATCTTTGGACTGAGATGGAAGGACTTGTTTCAGCGATTTATATGAGAAGTATATTTTTACAAATTTAAAGAGAAAATGTCGAAACGGAATGAGTTGACTGAAATATAAAATTTCTGAACTTTATAACCTCATATACAACGACCAATTTTAAGCAAATTTTATCTTTTGTAGCTTAAACGGTTTTTGCCAAATGCCGATAACATTTTTGGGAGGATATTTGTTTCGTATTTTTCCTTATTTTCAGCGCTTCATGAAGTCGAGATTTTCTTAAAGACAATTGATGTCGTTTTGTGGGATTTTTTCTGCTTTTTTCAAATATTTTCACGATTCTTTATGTAGTTTTTAAAATCTTCAAAATTCACATATATTGTAAGATTTTTAAATTCTTTATTCTATTTGAAATAACTAGAAAACTGACATACTAAAGTGTTAATATATATTTTCATGCTAAATCTGAGCTCTGTTATTAACCCTCCCCTCCTGAGTTTGTTGATGCAATAAGGAATTACACAGTACATGTTTAAAAGACTTTTTAACACACTTTTATTAGCTTCACCTGTATGTATGTATGTATGTTTGTTTATATGTATGTTTGTTTATATGTATGTTTGTAACCACTCTGGGAGCAAACAAAAAATCTATATTGTAAAAAAAAGACTTTTTGTACGTGACCGCCGTGGCTGCGAGGTAAAGAGCCGCGCTACGAACCTAAAGGTCTAGCGTTCGAGCCCAGTCAGGGGAAATTTTTTTAAAAATGGTTTTTGTTTAATTCTAAATTATATTAATTAAAGGTTTAAATGTATGTAAATATTATGGTGTGTCACTCACACGATTTTCCCTTACTCTTTTAATACTAAGATAGATATTTTGTGCTTTTTAGTTCACATTTCTACAAAAGCGTGTTCTTCAATTTTTTAAAACTATAATATTCTTAAGATTATTTTCATTCTGAAAAATTAATTAAGGTGTATATTTTCGTTATAAGTGGATGCATTTTTCTACCAGGATGAAAAAGTCTATTGATAGTATTAGCTTTTGTTTTGGGATTTTAAAAGTAATACAGATATGTCTTAGATAATTATTAAAAGATTAACTTTTACTAATAAAATTACATCATTCTATTACATTAATTTATAAAATTAAATATCAATATTCAATCGTTAAATATGTATACTAAATGAATACAAATACTATAATCTACATAATAATTTATATTTTATTTTAAAATATTAACTCATGACATGAAAGATGACCTTACATCTGTCTTTCAATTGTTGAATTATTTTTATCAGATAACTGATATGAAAAAATCTGTTTTTGCCGGAACTGTATTCAAAAGAATTTTTAACATGGCAGGGATGGAACACGGGCGCAGAATTCATACCACTATCAATGTAAGAAAATTGTCTACTTCTTACATCAACCATATTATAAGTAGAGAAATTTCTTAGATGGATTCCGGTATGAATTCTGCGCCCGTGTTCCATCCCTCCCTGACATGGTTAAAATCGGCTAAGCAAATGCATAAAATATTTAATATATCAACACCAGTAATACGTTTATACATATTTTAAAAATATCTTTTACAATTCGCTGACAGAGTACGTTTAATCAAAAATTTCGTTCCAGTACACCCGGATCCGCTGCTATGGCAGGATCTGCCGAAATTCAGTGTAGTGAGGGACCCGTGTTTTCAGTCACTTCGAGGAAATTTTTTCCTTTTAAGGGAAATATTGGGTCTCCAAGGAAAAAATTCCCACAATGTAAGAGAGATGTGAGATTTTATTTTTAGACTGAAAATCTGATTCATCAGTTCTAACTAATTTAAGAAAATGATCAGAATATGTTTTCCGAATATATAAAGTCTTAAAGCGACATCTTGTTGGATAACATAAAAAAGGCAGCGGACTTCCCGGAACAAATTAGTTTCGTATCCAGCAGGAAAAAAAGCATCGCATTAACCTATTCGTGTAGAATACGCCACTTCTTGCTGATTTAGTTTGACGAATTTAGCATTCAACTAAATTCGCAATTTCGTTTTAAAATTATGGACATTTGGAATATATTAACTCACATAGAAAACATATTTATGAACTAATTGTAGGGTGTTGACAGTCGAAAAATTTTCTCGGATTCTTCCACCAGTATATTTATAGGATAATATTTTACTTAATTAATCATGCAAACTTACTACTAAACATTTCAAAAGAAAAATACTGATAGAAGAATCCAAGAAAAAATTTCGACTGTCGACATCCTGAATTAGCATAAAATTTAATATTTACATAGCCCCTATTACGTTCACAATTATGTTTATTAATCAACTTGATCTGCAATTTTGTTTCAAAATGCAGGCCACTTGATAAAAAAAGAAATCGACCTACTCTTCTGACTAACCACGAAGGGTTTGTTTCAAAAATTTAAATCAGATTTAAATCAAAAGTACATCGTTAAAAATTTAGTGAGCATATGTAGAAATGTAATGAGTGACTGACTGAAAAATAAAATTTCTGAACTTTACAAGCGTATAGCATTAAATTTCATGGTTCCTGAATTAATATATTAGGAAAATTAAAGGTTTACAAATTATGGTATCCGAAGCAAACCTCTTGACCCCCCCCCCCCCCAAAAAAAAAAAAAAAAAAAAAAAAAAAATTTCATCCTCGTTTCGATGCAACTGATTTTCTTAAATGAGAGTAAAATTTAAGGAACACTGCATGGCATAGTACCGAAAATTCTTCAGTGAAAAGTAAAAAATCCGTTATGGAATCATGTTTCGTGTTTTAAATTAAGCATTAAGACAGATTAAAACTAGAAGAAGGTGTATTTCCTGACTCTTTTTTTTTTTTTTAAGTCTTTAGATGTTTTTTATTGTAATATAGAATTACCTTTAATAAGAAAGCATACTTTGCCTTCATGTCAAGATGTCAACACCATATCACTGGATCATGAGCGGAGAGAAATAGCCATATAATAAAAATACAGAGAAAATTGACGATGTTAAAAATTTTTGGAAAGGCATCTCTAGCATTGTAGATACTAATCACCGAAAAAATTATGCAAATCTTCTAAAATTAGAGTCATATGTCTTTGCGTTGTCATTTTCTAATGCTGTGACTTAAATAGTGTTCAGTACCTTGTGAAATGTCAAAACAAATTACAAGAATAGACTTCACTCTCGAATTCTTTCCCATATGTATGCTCTAAAAAAAAAGGAAACGGACGTGTATGTCTCTAGTAGATATACTCAATGGCAAATAGCCTAAACTTAATTACAAAGCTTCACATAGAAGTATAGAACAAGAGAAATGAGAGAGACCCAAGTTATTAAATATTTGAATGGCAATAAAATATAAAGAGAGCAATTCAAGTCTTTGAAACTGAAAAAGAGTTTGAAAAAAAAAACTAACGTTGGAATACGTATATAATATATACGAGGGGAGGCTGAAAAGTTCCTGGCTTTGCCCTCTTCAAGTTGAAAAAGAAGAATAAATTTGGTGGCAAATGAAAGCTAGATGTGTTGGATTTTTAAACGATTTTATCTGTGCTGAAAGGTTTGAACAATGATCAGAAGAAGGAACGAGTTGAAATGTCTAAAGCCATTTCGGCATATTTTGAAGTTTCACAGGATTTAAGCTTAGTTTAGTAACAGATGAGGAAACGTGGCTGCACAATTTATGATCCTGAAAGAAAAAAAAAAAAATAACAATCAAAAGAATGGTGCCACAGGGGTTCCTGCACCAGAACGACTTCAGCACCCTGAAATCGGCTAAAAAAGTCATGGGGCATATTTTCTGGGACAAAGATGAGATTCTGCTAGTAGATTTCTTACCTCAAGACTCCAGTTCAACTAGAGAGTATTATGCTAACCTTTTAGACGAATAAATAAAAAACAATCAAGAAGAAACGCCAATGAAAGTTGACCAAGGATGGAATCATGTTTTTGCCTAACAATGCACCTGCGTACACATTAAGCTAAATTAAACACCCTAGGTTTCCAGTTGGTTCACCATACTCTTTACTGATTTAACCTAGCCCCTTCTGATTGTTTTCTGTTTCCTGATTTTAAATAAATAAATAAACAAGCAATGTTTCGAGGAGATGATGCTTCTGAAAACTGGTTCCAGGAACAACCAAATGCATTTTATTTTAATGGTTACAAAGTTTGGAACAACGTTGTAAAAAGGGTATCGGTTTAATATCATTTTCATTTGAACCAATACAATTGCGAGCTCGGTTATAGTGTCCTTGGTAATTTCATTAACTTTCTTATAAAGTCCAAAATATTTGTCCTGCTCAACATTTCATAAACTTTAGTGTAAACATGAGTTGCGTATAAAATCGTATGACTTCGGTTTGATATAAAAATTTATGCAGATATAATTTTTCCTTCTGTAATAGAAAATAGAAAACTAAAACCACAAATTTTAGCTACTTTTTATATTACTTGTTAAAAGTGCTGTTTATTTAAGAACGCAGTACATACAGTACTAATCCGTGACTATGACAGTACATACATACATAATTTGAACCATGTATAATTTTAATTTAATAAATATAATATCAATTCGAATTACCTTAAACATTAAAAAAAAAAAGAAAGAAAACGGCTTTTTCTCAGAAAAATATGTGAGGTAAGTACATTTTAATAGTATTTAATACAGTAATCGCACTTTTTAATGCTTTATAATACATATGTTTTTATTTTATTATTATGTATGTTACATAAAGAGATTTCACTTGCTGTTAAATTAAACTCGGTTTTAGTTATAGCGTCAGAAATGTTTTAGTCTTTTATCTACATGTGCCCTGGCAGATATAGACAAAGGGAGGAGGCCATGGCCGTCCCATAGATTTTTAAAATTCAATTAAATTGTCTTTATCATTTATAATTTCGAAAATAAATAAATAATAAGTTATTTTAAATAATAAACTATCCCGGGGAAAACATTAAATTTTGTGAAAGAATAGTGCTCCTTAATTATGTGACTAATTTTAATTGAACTTGCTTTGATAACAGGTAAGTGGGAAAAAGTGAGGGAAAAATTGATATGTAAAGGGGAAAAACAAAAAAATTTTGGCAACTGTAGACGGAAATTATAAATTTACGAGTGAGATCACTGACTATAATTATATTCTTTCTAATCAAAGTATTTCAATTATAGTATATTCCATTGTAAAAATTTGAATATTGGGTATATATTTAAGAAATAAGTAACATACAAATTGCGAAAGAAACGCCCACTGGTGGAGTTACAGATTTTTAAATGACATGAATCTACGTCAGCGGTCGCGAAAATGTTAAAATAGCCCAGTAAAAAAATCATATTAGAGTATTTGTTAAAATGAATACAGACGCTCTGTATAATGTTTACTTCGAACAATATTTACCATACAATAATTACTCGGCAAAATAACAAATAAATATTTTCACATCTATTTTATAAAAATACAAAATAATAGATTTATTTATTTTTATGTATTTATACTTTAATTATTTTCCCAAAAATTATTTTTGAAATATAGTAATATACATCTTTATTATGGTATTTATTTAAGATGTGCGAATTTCTTTAAACATATCCGTATTATGTAAATTTTTATTTTAACTCCTTAACTGTGGCATGCATTTCAAAGACATAGGATCCACATTTTTGTGTAATTGAAAAAAGAAAAAATATTGAAAATAATTACATGAATAATATGTCTGAGTGCATATTTCCAAATAAGTCATATATAGTTTGGTGCTTGCTGTTAGTTAGGGTTTCTTTTTTTTTTTTTTTTTTTTTTTTTTATACTGTAAAATATTACGAGAAAATTACGCAATGGGCGTGGTCACAGCCAAAACTGGACTCCGGGGACACTGGTAAGTGGTTTATGATCGAATATATTTTTGAGTTAAAATTTTTATGCTTTTAGGTTCTTTTTTGTTTAAAATATTTTTCTCAGTTTAGTCCTATTTAAATGTTTGTTAAATAGACACATTTATGTAAAATTAAACGTTATTGACCAATAAAACATAAAAATATTTTTCTCTATTTACAAAATTATTTCTACTTGAATAGAAGCTCCACCAGTAGCAGAGAGGTGGAGCTTACCAAGCTAATATTAAATTCATTGCATCGTGTTAGCCAAATCCTTTCATGATTTACATTGCATTTTAAATTATTTTCTAGAAATTTTTTGTATATTTATATTGAAACACTTAACTTAATTTTTTACATTTTTTTAGCTATATGATTAAAAATATATTGCTTTCTAAAATATGTCAAATTTTAAAATTGTTTAGAAGATTTACCATATTCAAAAATATCAAGTCTGAATATGAAATTGTTTAGAATCATTTAAAATAATAATAATATATATTTTTTTAGTTAAATAGATTCTTAACTAAAGTAAAAATTTCCTTAATTTTAAAAGTAGAAAGTTTTTATATTATTCTTTTTTCACTTTATTTTAATTTGCATGTATGTGAGAAAAAGCGGTTATTTTGTACTTACACTCTATATATTCTAAGCTTTGATAAAATTTCTTTTCGGATCCTTGATAATTTATTAAGGTTCCTCATTTCAAAAATCATAATTATTTCTTTAAAAAAATATGCTAAACATCTTTATCGTACCACATAAACGCGCTATATTGTATTGTAACGAATACCAGAGCCACTCAACGACAGCTTTATACTTTACGAAAAATCCCGAAGAAAAATATCGCAAGAACTTCGTTCGGAACAGCCCAGAATACCAGATTATCGTTATATTCCGAAGATCGTTAAATTACTCAGGAACTTGACGAAAGGAAGAGGCCGGAATAGATTCACAGACCCGGAGAGCAACATGTAATTTCCTCTTCGCGGCGGCCCAGATCCAGTGCACTGAAGACGGTACGCTAACTTCTACCATAATAACTGTCTGATACTCAGTTTTTCTTTTTGGTGTTGAAGATGTTGAAGATCTTACATGGATTTAATTATCTAGAAACAAGTCTTCTTTTAATGCGATATAATTATAGTCGCCAACTTAGCACCTTTTGGATACCGGAAAATGTATATAAGAAGTTTTATTTTACTTAATCAATGAAAACCTTACAGTCCGCCGATTAAATAAAATAAATATTTCTATTAAAATTTCTCGGTAGCCAAAAGGTGCTAAAGTTTGAAACTATAAACATAATACTACATAAAAAAGAAATTTAACAAAGAAATTGTTTATAATTTATAAATGCAATGAAATTAACAAAGATATACATAATATATAATTAAAATATATATGTTTATTTATTTCTGTTTTGTTTTCCATAGTGTGAAATACGAAGTTTTAACAAATTGCTGAAATATGTTTTTTTTCTTCTTATTTTGGAGGGGTTGGGAATGTTGATCATTTAAATTAACTCACACCGTTAAATTTTATAAGATTTTTACTTATATAATTTTCCTGCTACACCGAATATGATATATTATTACATCTTTTTAGTCCGTTTTATAACGTCGCCTGCGTTTCATTACGCAGTATGCGATTGTTTGTATTGTAACTTACCTGCCCATGTACTAGTTTTTGTTGTTTACTTTCGTTAATTTATGTGTTTTTTGTCAAAAAAAAACACGTCCACACTGCACTGAAAAAGCATGCTATGCTTTTGTGGAGAGATTCATGTAAGCAATTTAAATGTCACAAATGGTAGTTTGGATACTATTTTTGTATAGCATTTTTGTATAATGTACGCGTCCGATAAAAGTACAATTTTCAAACAACATATGTCGGTTATAGAAGTGGCGGATCTAGGTGGGGGGGGGGGGGCAAAAAAAAAGCACTAATATTCGGAATTGAATGTTACAATTTTAGATTTTTCATTGATCTAGAATGACATCTTAAACTCTCAGCCCCCCCCCCCCCCCCCAAAAAAAAAAAAAAAAAAAAAAAAAAAGGTAAGTTCTGGATCCGCCAATGGGTTATAGTCTATATTTTTCTTTCAGTTTCCATAAACTGAAGAATATAATGTTTTAAAATAAAAATGTTTCGGGTCGGAAAGGGATATATATACATGTGTGCGCGTGTTCTGATTACTTAAGAGCAAAGTTAAAGGTGTACAAAATTCTGTATCTTATTTATGAGATCTATTCTAAGTGTATGTTTATTTGTAACATAATATTACTTTCTGCATTCAGTCATGACTTAGTCATAATATTATAGGAATTAGTACGGAAGTTATAAAGATTCAAAGTGGGTGGAGCCTTGTTAAGCATCACGTAAACACCCCATGCAATGTGTTAATATTATGTGAGTGCTAGATTTCATTTTAGTTAAAGAAACGCGGAATTTTCTTGCTTGTTGAAAAATGCAGCCATTTTGGCGCATAGCTACCAACTTTTTTGCTTTTCGGCTAATGGAAAATTTTAAAAGAATTTTTTATACCTATTTCCTGTAACAGTATTCAATGATTAAATAAAAGAACAAAAAATGCTGTTGGTGAAAAGCGTAAAAATTTGCAGATATGCAAACGTGTGAAATTAAATAGGACCAGCAAAGGAATATCCCGCCCCCCCCTCTTCCCCATCCTCTACCAGGCTCTGAAATTAGAGAAAGGAGGAAGGAATAGGATCAAATTTATAATATATATATCTATATATATTACTTAATGTCTTCATTAGAATCATATCATCTCATGAAGTTTAGTCATTGAAGCTATTTTTAAAATACTTTTGTGTTAAATTTATAAAGTTGATTTCTTTAGAAATCGACCTATTGCAACTACTTCATTTATCCATATATCTACCTATAATGAAAATTTTATCATCGCGATAACTCCCCAAAATAATTCCCCAAATGGAACGAAATTTGGACAGTGAACTTATCTTATGAAGATCTTGGATGAGTTCGTTAACCAAGTTCATACTTGCCAACATACTAATTAGTATTCCGTAGTAATTAATAATTTCCGTAATAATTAATATTCCGTAGTATTGTTAGCCCCGCCTTCTTTTTCGCACAAGTATCTTTTTAGAGTATTTTTCTTCTTATTTAATCGTACTTCTATTTAGAGAATGTTACTCTAAAAATTTACTAGTATGTAAAAAAGAGTGGGCGAAACATGACAACGGAATATTGATTAGGATGTTGGCAAGTATGCAAGTTGCTCCGCCTTCTTGTTTTCAAGTGGCTGTCACTTGAAAATTTCAGATCAACATTGTAAAAAGCGTATTTAAAGCCGGAATTGCTTGAATTTTGGTGTATATATATAGACCACATAAGGGTCTCAAACAAGTTTCTAATGGACTTTATCCGCAATTTTTAATAAAGTGGCGGATATCTTAAGTTAATCGAGGCCACTTGAAAATTTAAAATCAGGATAACTTACGAAATAATACTCCAAATCAAACCAGGACAGTAAACTTATCTTATAAATATCTTGGATGATTAAAATTTAAAACTCTTAAAAGTTTAAAATTCGTATTGAATTCACGTCTTTACATAGTAATAATAAATATATATATAAAAGCCCTCTAAAACACGCATAAAAATTTATTAAAATTGTTCACAAAGCTTTTCGCTGCAACTTTGTAGCATCTTTAGGTAATTTTTTACACAAGAAAAGACTAGACAGCATTATATATAATAAAGTAACTTGATACGGTTATAGTTAAAAAAAAAAAAAAAGTAGCGTGTACACAATATGATGAGTCCATTGATTTCCAGTAGGGTCACACCACTGAGCTGAAGAACAACTGGAGGAAATTGTTCTAATACACAGTGTTCGTGCGTGCCAGTTTTTCTGCAACATTTGTCGGGTCGTATATTAGGGGAGCGTGGGGCTAGTTGTCACAGGGGTAAGAAGTAACACGCTATTTTCGAAATACCTTGTAACATTTGTGATTAAATATGTTTATAAGCGTTATTCTTATGACGCACTTTATAAGTAAGAACAATCGGTGCTCCACAAAAATGGTTAATGAGAGGTTCTGTACACGTGCTTCATTTTAACTAGTTAGTGGGGAAAAAATATTTCGTAAATTTTGATTAAAGGTATGTTATGTTAGTTTATACTTTAACAAAATGTTTATAGCTATTTATTTTGTCTGAGTGTTGAATTATGAAATACATGTTTAATTTTTTGTATAAATCGTTATAAATTTTTATAAATGAACAAAATGTCCAAAATCATACGATGGGGCAAGTTGAAACAAAATTTTGGGGCAAGTTGTAACATGTTAGAGTAGTGGCTTGTAAAGATGCCTACAGCCAGAGCTCGAAGTCTCCGCCCATTTTAAGGAAACTTTCAGAAATGAAAAATTTTTGGCTTCTTTGCCAATACTATATTTATACAAAAATATTTTTTGTGTTTTTATATGATAGTCCCATGATTATTTTACCACGAATTAGAATCACGATTTAATCACTTATTAGAGAATATTGCATGAAAGTAGTGGTAGAAAAAAAGCAGAAAATTCTCAATAATGATTGTCAAAAAGACGAAAACATACGGTCGCGAAAGTTTTAAATGTTCGGGAAATCATCTCACCAAAGAATATACCTTAGGTAAAGAAAAAATAACTTATCCTATATGTTGCAGTTGTGGTGGAAATCACATAGCTAATTATAGAGGCTGCCGAAAATTTTCGGTAAACAGAAATAAATCTTTTGCTACCAAAATTGTGCACCCAGAAAACCGTATTACTAGCAACCAATACGAAATTTTCTACGTCGCGAAGGCTTTTCCCACTAATAAGTACCCTCCTCTTTATTGTAACATTGTCACACCTAATCCCTTAAACGAACTAACTGATATTATAAACGAAGTTGCGTCCGAATTTCAACTAAGCAAATTTTGTCGAACTCATAAATAAACTTAAATTAACTCGGAAAAAAATGAAAAATACACATAACGACATTAATAAAATTGCTATTCTCTGGGAAGCCCTCTGAGATCAGAACCTAAATCTTCCTTAACTGGACCTAGCCCTGGTTTTCCCTTACCTTATTTTATTCATTTTTTTACTATGTCTGTTAACTAACACATTGTCTGACAGCTATTTGTCTGGTTTCCGAAGGTCAAGGTGTGTGGTATTGGTCACTGGTACTTCGGACGCATTTCTCTCTCGAACTGTTTAATAAGATATTTATTTTTAAATAGAACTGATGGAAGAATGCTTATAAAAATTTGGACTGTGGGAACACTGTTTGCTTAGTAATCCCCTTTACATCCTATTATGCATTTTATTATACAAACAATAAATGCATGTTTGAATTTGTTTGTATCACAATATTATGATATGCATTCTTTTGTATTTTGATTTAAATAATAATAATAGAGAAATTATTGTGAAAAGCATGGGTGAAATTTGTCAGTCACTCCGTGCCTTTAGCCGTTCATTTAAAACAATAAAAATTTTCAATTTTTTTTTTTTCTTATATTATTCGTGTTTAACCCGTTAACCCTTTATCTACTGCATTATGATACATACAAAAATTGTGTTTGAAACATATATTTTTAGTTACTAAAGTGCATTATTTAAAGATATATATGTTAAAAATTATGCATATCACCTCATCATAACAATTAATGAGAATTTTGTGAGGTCGTACTTTAGTGTACCACTGATACATAAAGGTCGAAAAAATTATTTCGACGTGTAAAAAGGGTAGAGAAAAATTTATTCTTTATGTTCCTCATATTTTTTCTAAGATTAGTGGGATATTCTTGAAATAATATGGGGATTAATTATAAAACACATGAAGATCGTGAAAAATATCAAGCAAAAACAGCAAGTGCACTCCATAAAATCCATTATGGAACAAAAATGGCCACTGTATAGTCTACGTATAGTCTAATGTTTTCATACGTATAGTCAAATGTTTTGTGGTGAGATTAAAGGGAGGTACATCTGTTCCCTTCTTATAAATATCTTTGACATTTCTTCTATAAATTCGATTTTATACTCTTTTTAAAGTAATGGTACTTTAAAGTACCGTCAGTAGATAAAGGGTTAAATGCTGCTGGCGTATAACAGGGGTCGTACTCCTTGCCCATTTTTCAGGACACTCTCGTTGATAAGAAAATTCCTCCTTTCTTGCCAGTACTAATTTTTTGCAAAGATCTTTGTGATAATTTTATAGGGATGCTTCACGATTAAGTAGGATAGAGGTTACAGCATAAAAATAGTGATAACAATAGAAGCAGAAATTTCTTATCGATGAAACTATTCGGTAAAAATGGCGGAGTATAATCCCTGCGTACACACACACACACACATATATATATATATGTCATACTTGCCAACATACTTATTAATATTCCGTAGTATTGTTAGCTCCACCTTCTTTTTCACACAGGTATCATTTTAGGGTATTTCCCTTTCTTATTTAATCGTAATTGCATTTGCAAAATTTTATTCTAAAAATTTACTGATGGAAGAAAAGGGCGGGGCTAACAACCCTGCGAATATTAATTAGGATGTTACCAAGTACGATATATATACAGAGCTGCCAACCTAATCCGGCAAATTGTTAACGCCTACTGAAAAACGCCCCTTTTTCTACACCACTTAATTTTTTAAGCAATTCTCTTCAAATGTATCTATGATGAATTAAGTAGAAAAATACACTAAAAATTAAGTGGTGTAGAAAAAGGGGCGGTACTAACAATTTGCCGGATTAGGTTGGCAGCTCTGTATATATAATTTCGGCATCAATATCTGAAGGAAATTTAAATGATTTTAACACTAATATGTAAAGCACTTTCTTAAAAACAGTATGGTTTTAAAGGAGTTAAGTCAGAAAAAATTTGGGCTCACTGTTTAAAATCGGATAACCTGCCATTTTACGGATATTCTGCCATCCTGCTTCCTGGACCTGCCATCTTACGTAAAGAGATAATGTTATTTTACTAGAAATTCCAAACTATAAAATATGAAACTGAATTTATGCATATAATTGAAAACCAATACTCTGTGCTTTCTTCAAGAAAATCATTTTAAAACTTTATGCGCTTTTCCAAGATAGAATATTTTTAATAAAAGTAATTTGTTATTTTTTCTTTCTTTTCTTCTTTTTTTTTAAATATTTATTTTGTTAAAGAATTCATTGTTAAATCGTTTTAAATTGCGCACGACTCATTGAATATAATTATCTAACGCCAAGTCTTTTAATGCAATATAATACTACATAAAAACGTTATAAATCATAACGTGTTCATAAATCATAAATGAAATGAAATTAACATGCATAGATATTATACTTAATTAAAATATATATGTTTATTTATTTCTATTTTGCTTTGTCTAGTGTGAAATTCAAAGCTTTAACAAACTGGTGAGAAAAGTGAAAAAAAAATATATGTATAACCATTTAACTTACTGACACCGTCAAACAGTATCTGTTTTTTGATTAAATATTTTTACTAATACATTAAAAGTCATCTGACTTAAACTAAAATATCCTTTCACAATGTTGCTTGCGCCTTTTTTGGCAGCGTGCTACTGTTATTTTATCGAACTTCTTATTCCATCATTCGGCGTTTGTTTGTAGCTTATCGTGGGGAACGTACACTAGCATTACCGTTCTAATGACACTAGCCAAAGACCAATACGTGAAGATGGGAAGGCTCCGTCCACGGGAACCGGCGAAAGAGTGCATATAGCTATGCTGTAAAGTGAATAAACAGGCGTAAATTTTTTGGCAGTATCGACAAAAGCGATAATTATTATAATCTGGTAGATTATTGACAGCAGAAAACGTAGGAGGATTATCGCTCCAGGCAAAGTGGAAAGTGGGGAATTTTCGTCAAAGAACCTTATTAGTGCGTATAGTGAAAAGAATCCATTATACTCGCTTTGGTACTGATTGATCTGATTTTTATATATGCATTTTTGATAGCAATCGAGTTGCAGTGGGAGTTGCTTGTATTTTTAAATTTACCAATGTATCAATTATACAAAAATATTTTTCATGTTGAATAACACTGATAAATTTTAATGAAAAGTACTACCCAATATATATATGTATAAGGTATATATTGTCTTAAAATAGTGTTACGAACCTTTTTTATTATGTAAATTTCAGTTATTTTTAATTCCCACAATTTAATAATAATGGTAAAAAAATCAAATGTTTAAAATTTTCCATAAACCAGCATTTAGATCCTTTGTGATTGCCTATTTATTAGCTAAAAGTGTTATTAAAAGATAAATAAATTAAAAATAAACTCATGGAGTTAGTTTTACTTAAAAATTATCATTTTAAAATTTCTGTCTGTGTAAAACTAGTTGTGATCTGCTACTATATTCTATAACATAAACGTAAATTTTAATTTTTAGTTGTTCTAAAGTTTAGTGCATAACTAGGTGCACACTGAAAATACATTAATAAAATATAGCACTATAATTTATTTAATTATTAATAAGGTTGTATATACATATATATATATTTAAATAGTCCTCTTGAAGTATTTATTTTTTACTTTCTTCTGTATACATAAGAATAATAAATCCATATGCATAAAATAATATTGTATTCTTTAAAAAATTTCAATCTAAGATATTTGTGTTACCAAAATTTTGTGTTACCAAATCTATAGAAGTTCTTTGCACTAGCGTCTCGCCACAGCACCGGCTCTCTACAAAAATGCTAACTGAGCATGCGTACAGACATTGATTTTTGCAAGTTATTGGATTCGAGCAAGTTAAACAGAGTTTGGCGAGGCATCACCCTTTTGGCACATTTTTCTAATATATGCAAATTCCTTTAATACAAACATGTTTCAAATAACAAAAACATCCCCACCCCTGATTTTTTTTTTTTTTTTAACAGTATTTTTAGGAAAATTAATAGATAATTTAAGAAAAAGGAACTGCCATTTCCTTTTAAATAACTTTAATACAAATTTCAATTTATTGCATTTTTTTTTAAATCTCTTATACAGTTTATTTTTTACTTAGCTTAGACAAAAGAAAAAACTTGCATTACAATACAAATTTAAAATATGTAGAATATTTATTTTTATGTTTAAATAGTAAACGAAAATTATATTATTTAATTTTTAATTATTATTTAAACTTGTTAAATATGCTGCTTAAATTACTTCTTTTTAAAATTCCTTTAATGCAAAGATGCCCCCCCCCCTCTAAATATTTCTTTCCATATTTTATTACAATAACTGCAATTTATGAATTAATAAACTACAAAGAGAATTTAAAAAATAGACCAGATAAAATGTTTTATTAAAAAATAACTCTTTTTTAAGGAAAATTAATAGATAATAATAATAATAATAAAAAAAAAAAATCTTTAAAAACGAAACGGCCATTTTCTTAAAATATCTTCAACACAAATTTAAATTTATTGCATTTCTTTTCTTTTTTTAATATATTAAACAGTTTATTTTATTTTACTTAGTTAAAAAAAAAAATTGTGGATTGCAATAAAAAATTATAATAGAACTTTTAAATCTGTAAAACATTTATTTTTATGTTTAAATAGTAAGCACAAAAATTATTTCATTTAAATTTTAATTATTATTTCAACTTGTTTAAATTTGTTAAATATATTTCTTTTTAAAATTCCTTTAATGCAAAAATGTTTCACATGACCCCCCCCCCCCAAATATTTCTTTCCATATTTTATTAAAATAACTGCAATTTACGAATTAATGCACTACATAGAGAATTTAAAAAATAGACCAGGTAAAAAAGTTTTATTAAAAAATAGCAATTTTTTTTTTGTTAGGAAGATTAATAGATAATTTTAAAAAAAAAGGGGGTGGGGGAGTAAAAAAATTCCTTATAAACGAAACTGCCTTCTATTTTTTTACTGCCTAAATATCTTCAATACAGATTTAAAGTTTTTGCCTTTTTTTTTTTTTTAATGTATTATACAGTTTATTTTATTTTACTTACTTAAAAAAGAACTTGGATTACAATAAAAATTTAAAATAGAATTTTTATGTTTAAATAGTAAACAAAAATTATTCTATTTAAATTTTAATTATTATTTAAACTTGTTTAAATTTATTAAATATTTTATTTAAATTACTTCTTTTTAAAATTTAAAAAATTAGTCTCAACAAACATTTATGAATGCATTTTTAAGGAAATTTAGTACTTTATCTTGGTACTCAGAGCAGGGACCAGGTGCCCGTGCTATAGTCAGACTTTCACTACAGACGAAAATTTGTTGCCAAAACCTTTTTTAAATTTCTATTTATATGGAAAAATAAATAAATAAAAATGCTACCGAAATATCAATTTAAAAAAAGTCCTCTTATAATTTAAAATCTTTATTTCAAACAAGTTTCTTATTCTAAATTTATTGCACTGGCAAAGAGATTCTGTCGTCCAAGCTGATAGATGGTATGCGCTAGGTTTGAATCAGGTACACACTTGTTAACCTGGCTGTGCGACTTTTCCATGGTCTTCTCAGAAACTCGCATTAGAATGTGCTAGGGCACCTTAAAAAGACTGCTCAGAGAACAGCTCACTCAGGCATAATCCCACATTCAGAAACAAAATTTTATATTCTGTAGAAAAGTTGCTGCAATGTGCTGATGCATTCATACTGCACATTTGGTCTGATGGTGAGTCATGCTTTATTAAAGTTGAAATAATTGTTGAATGCTTTTACAATTTGAGGGGTTTTCTAATTATCTTCATATTAATAAATTAACTTAAATGACTCGCGTAAAAATGTTTTTATTATTATTATTATTATTAATCTTCACAGGAATTAGTATTAAATAAAAAAGAAATGTATAAATAGTTAGACTATTTGCATTTATGTAAACTCAAAGTGTTTACGCTGTTTTTCATTAAGAGAATTGATATATGCAGCAAAAATATGTATAAAAAGTGCTCTCTTGTATATATACTATATTAATCTTTATCTACCATTTTATATTATTAGACCATAAAATTTCTATTTCTGGCATGCACTTTGATATAGCAGATTTTATTTTGTAACTTTATTATACATATAATTTAGAACATATAAATGTAGTCAATTCTAAATTTAAAAGCAGTTTTCAATTTACTTGAGCTAAGTTAAAGATATAAAAAAATACTGTAGTATTTTATTTATTATTCCCTCCCCCATAAACATTATTGCCGGAAAATAAGGGGTAGAGGTATTAAAAGTTTCACAAAAAAAAAAAAAAAAAAAAAAAAAAAAAGGTGGATCAAACAAGTCACATAGGTAAAAAAACAAGAAGCTGAACAGAAATGTGAAAAAAGACATTGTATTAAGATTTAGATTATAATAAATTATTTCAAGACTTTTACAATCTGATATTGGTTTTATTTCTAACAAATATACATATAAGTAATTTTTTTCACATTAAGAGTATTTTTCTTCTTATTTAATCGTTTTTAGAGAATATTACTCTAAAACTTTACTGGTGTGTAAAAAAGGGTGGGCGTAACAAGACTACGGAATATTAATTAGGATGTTGGCAAATAGGTTAATTCTACCATAATAACTGCCCACTACTCATTTTTTCTTTTTGGTGTTGAAGATTTCACATGGGTTTAATTATCTATCGCCAAGTCTTCTTTTAATAGATTAAAATAAGAAATAAATAAAAAATTTCGCAAAGACAGTGTTTATAATTTCAGAGCTGCCAATCTTATTCGGCAAATTGTTAGTACCGCCCATTTTTCTGCACCACTTATATTTTAGAGTGTTTTCTTCATTCATCGTAAATATATTTGATAAGAATTACTCTAAAAATTAAGTGGTGTGGGAATAGGGGCGGTGTTAAAAATTTGCCGGATTCGGTTGGCAGTTCTGTAATTTATAAATGCAATGTAATTAACTCTTTCATGACCGCATGATTTTGTCTTTTTGACAATAAGTTCCGCCTGTGGGCGTTATTCCCCCAAGTTACAACATTTCAGAACAAAATTTTCTGAATTCACATTTATATTACAAATGGATATACATTAAAATGGTATTCTTTCTAATCAAAGTATCTGTATCCATAGTATATTTCATTGTAAAAATATGAATATTGGGTATATATTTAAGAAATAAATAACATACAAATTGAGAACGAAACGCCCACGGGCGGAGTTACAGATTTTCAAATGACGAGAATGTACGTCAACGGCCACGAAAGTGTTAATATACATATCAGAGATAGAACACGGGCGCAGAATTCATACCAGTATTTGTTTAAGAAATTTCTGTACCTATATCGTTTATTTAGGGAGTAGAAATTTTTCTTACATTGATAGTGGTATGAGTTCTGCGCCCGTGTTCCATACCTGGAATATGAATAATGTATAAAATATTTATCTTTATTTATTTCTATTTTGTTTTGCATTGTGCGAATTTCAATGCTTTAACAAATAGCTGAAATATGTGGGGGGGAAAATTAATAAATAAGTAACTACTTAACTTAACTCACACCGTCAAATATTATCTACTTTTTGTTAATAATTTTTCACTACCGCCTGAGATGTATTATAAATAAATAATTTTTGAATCACTTAGTATAAAACGTCGCCTGCTCCTATACCGGAAGCAAGCGACTGATTTTCTTAGAAATCGAAACACAATTTTTCTTCCGATGGCTGTTTCTATGGGTAACATATGTGTGGTTGTTTATTTACTTCCATTTCTCGACTACCGTGGATAATGAAAGTATGCTATTCGGCCCAAAAATTCGACATCGAGTTTGCACCTGATTTACATGTTTTAAGGAGTCCTGTGTCCAAAGAAATTGTTTTTTGGAAATTTGTCAGTGTGTAAGTATGCGTGTGTGAGGGGAATCTCCTGACTACAATATTATTGAAACAAAAATAGATAAAAGGCGCAACTCCAGATAAAAGTATGTTGTGCATATGATTTTTCCAACTTTTGGTGAAATTTGGAAAAGCGGAAGTGGGACTGTATGTCGGTATCTCAAAAACAGCTCTAACGATTTTCTTCAAAGTTGCTATATGAACACTCTGTTAGATGTCCTTTCGTATGAAATAGTTGATCAGTTTAGGAGAATTGGTAGGCGTCCTGTTTAAATAGCTAAATTTCAGGTCTCGCAAGTGCGTCCCTTTAAAAATGGTATTATGGATTTTTTTTTACAACCACACCATATTAACCACCTTATAAATATCCTTTCATGCGCAATTGTTGTTTTCCAGTAAATAATTGAGTATGTTAAGGTTGGTAAAAATAAATATGAAAAAAGGCTTTAACAAAAAGGCTCCTAAAAATTGTTACATAAACCTATTTCCTTTCTCATGTATTATGTAGTTATTACAGGAAAATTAACAATCATCCTGATTAAGTACGTCAGTTTTAGATCTCGAACACTGCTTCTTTGAAAAAAGGCTCTTAAAAATTGTTACATAAACCTATTTCCTTTCTCATGTATTAGGTAGTTATTACAGGAAAATTAACAATCATCCTGATTAAGTACGTCAGTTTTAGATCTCGAACACTGCTTTGAAAAAAGGCTCTTAAAAATTGTTACATAAACCTATTTCCTTTCTCATGTATTAGGTAGTTATTACAGGGAAATTAACAATCATCCTGATTAAGTACGTCAGTTTTAGATCTCGAACACTGCTTTGATAAAGGCTTTTAAAAATTGTTACATAAACCTATTTCCTTTCTCATGTATTTGGTAGTTATTACAGGAAAATTAACAATCATCCTGATTAAGTACGTCAGTTTTAGATCTCGAACACTGCTTTGAAAAAAGGCTCTTAAAAATTGTTACATAAACCTATTTCCTTTCTCGTGTATTAGGTAGTTATTACAGGAAAATTAACAATCATCCTGATTAAGTACGTCAGTTTTAGATCTCGAACACTGCTTTGATAAAGGCTTTTAAAAATTGTTACATAAACCTATTTCCTTTCTCATGTATTAGGTAGTTATTACAGGAAAATTAACAATCATCCTGATTAAGTACGTCAGTTTTAGATCTCAAACACTGCTTCTTTGAAAAAAGGCTCTTAAAAATTGTTACATAAACCTATTTCCTTTCTCATGTATTAGGTAGTTATTACAGGAAAATTAACAATCATCCTGATTAAGTACGTCAGTTTTAGATCCCAAACACTGCTTTGAAAAAAGGCTCTTAAAAATTGTTACATAAACCTATTTCCTTTCTCATGTATTAGGTAGTTATTACAGGAAAATTAACAATCATCCTGATTAAGTACGTCAGTTTTAGATCTCGAACACTGCTTCTTTGAAAAAAGGCTCTTAAAAATTGTTACATAAACCTATTTCCTTTCTCATGTATTAGGTAGTTATTACAGGAAAATTAACAATCATCCTGATTAAGTACGTCTGTTTTAGATCTCGAACACTGCTTTGAAAAAAGGCTCTTAAAAATTGTTACATAAACCTATTTATCTTTCTCATGTAATATGTAGTTATTACAGGAAAATTAACAATCATCCTGATTAAGTACGCCAGTTTTAGATCTCGAACACTGCTTTGAAAAAAGGCTCTTAAAGATTGTTACATAAACCTATTTCCTTTCTCATGTATTAGGTAGTTATTACAGGAAAATTAACAATCATCCTGATTAAGTACGTCAGTTTTAGATCTCGAACACTGCTTTGAAAAAAGGCTCTTAAAAATTGTTACATAAACCTATTTCCTTTCTCATGTATTATGTAGTTATTACAGGAAAATTAACAATCATCCTGATTAAGTACGTCAGTTTTAGATCTCGAACACTGATGTTTAAAAAAAAATGTCTCTACTTATATATATGTGTGTGTATATACATATATTAGGGTGGTCCTTAAAAATTAACATTTAAAAATTTGTATGGGGCAACCACATATTTTGTTCTATGTATAAAATACTTACATAAAGATTTCAAAATTTTAAAACAAGTTTTAAGGGTCGCTACCATGGCTTAAAAAACTTAAAAATTGACACATATTGTAATTTAATTATAAATTTATAATACAAATTCATATTCATCGCCAAATTGAGTCATTATATGATATTAGGATGTAAAAACTGGCTTTTTTTTTTTTTTTTTTAATTTCATGCTGCATTTTTTAAATTTTTTGCATTTTTTAAATATTTTTCGCGTTTTGAGAGATTTTTCAACGGGCCTGCACAATACCGGCAGGATAGCTAATTTAACATAAAATAGTGCGGAAATCAATTTAAAATAAATAATAATAATAATTAAAAGATAAAAAAAAAATTATATACCATGTTTTTAAATTTTCTGTTGAATCATATAAATTTGACAAAGAGAGCAATTATAAACTAGTTGGCATAGGTGGACTCTGCTCAGTTCCCCATCATATATATGTTCTCATAAATTTCTAGTGCGAGACATACTATAACCATGTTAAAAGAAATGAATTTGACCAAAGCTTGGTACAGTGACAGAACGAAATCCCCGCCTAATAGGCTATCCACCGTTCACTTCGATATATTTATCTCATTCTAATCTATTAATTTATTTTATCAGGGTCTATTCCGTTGTTTAGTTTTCATGCTACTGTTTCCAATGCAATAATCCTCAAAATTCATATTTATATGAAAAATTTACAATTTCGATATGTTGATAAAATCGTAAATTACGAATAATTTACGAAATTTTCCTATTAGAATATTTGTTCAAACCATGTTCAAACAAATATCATAAATGTAATTTTGAAGTTGTCTAATGTATTTATGATCCTCAAAATGGAAATTTATGCTCAATTTTGCTTTATTCTGACAGGTTAAGTAAATCGTAAATTCCAAATAACTTACGAATTTTTTAAAATGGAAAAACCATAGTCTATGATATTCATGCCAGTATCCTAAATAATATTTCGAAAGTGGTTTGACATCTTTACGATGAAAATATCCCTCAAAATTGACGTTTATGTGAAATTTTGCCCTTTATTGCTATGTTAAGAAATTCGTAAATTTCCAATAACTCACGAAATTTTTATATTGGAAAATTCATAGTCATTAATATTCATGCCAGTGTCCTAAATAATATTTCAAAAGTAGTCTGACATCTTTACCATGAAAATATCGCTCAAAACTGACGTTTATGTGAAATTTTACCCTATACTCCCATGTTAAGAAATTCGTAAATTTCCAATAACTTGCGAAATTTTCAAAGTAGCATATTTATAGTTACTGATGTTCATTCCGGCATCAAAACTGATATTTTAAAACTGGTCTGACATTTTTACAGTAAAAAGTTTTCATTTAATGCACGTTTAAGTGAATTTTTGTCCTATTCTCCCATGTTAAGAAAATCGTAAATTTCTAATAAGTTTTTTAATTCGAATGTTCCAAATAAATAGGGTTCTTGCCAGTATCGAAAGTAATATTTTAAAACTGATCTGACCTCTCTGCGATCATTTGTTCGGGAGATATCGTGTAAACAGACTAACAAACTAAGAGACTAACACACTAACGGACTGACCCACTAACACACTAACACACTAACAGACACCCTACAGACAGACACCATAGAAATTTTGTCATTTTCGGATTCCTCACACCTGAAAACGTGTAGAAAAGTCAAAAAACCGAAGTCGAAAATTTTCACGATTACCTAAGTTCCCCATACCTATAGTATGATGGGGAACTAAAAAAACTTTCAAACATTTATTAATTGAATTACAAACAAGTCCTTCCGGCTTATTCGGAAGGGTAGGTTGATTTCTTTTTCCTTATCAAGTAGCCGTCATTTTGTTTCAAAATGGCGGCTACAAATTATTAATGCACTTGATAGAAATATTGATGTAGGCTATGCCCATATGGAGTTTTAAGCAAATCGGTTCATAAATACCTTTTTATGTGAATTTAAAATTTTCAAGTGGCCGGCGCTTGGAAACAAAATGGTGAGTTAAGTTGACAAATATATGAAATGTATTTGAGAGATAAGTCTAATCGTCTACTGTACACATATAGTTCGAATTAATTCAAAATCTCAAAAGTCATCGTGTTGAAAAATTAAGTGGCCTGCACTTCGGTCAAAATGGCAGAGAAAGTTGCTCATCTAAGATAACGTTGCAAATTTGAAAATAATTTTTTTTTTTTTTTTTTTTTTTTGTAGAAATTCTTTCAAAGAGGCTTAGTAAGTTGATAAAATGTTAGTTTTCTGCATTTCTAGTTTGTTTTAGCATTAAAATAGCCTAATTTTTCCTTTAAACGCATTAAAAAGCTGCAATAGGCAGGTAATGGATTTGGCGCCAAAATTGACAACTTTTTGCCCTTGGCGACTTTTTTGGCGACTTTTGGCGAGAAAATTCTTATTATCGATATTCCAAAGATGGACGTTCTAATGTGATTGGTTAAAGAGTTACCGGAAATTTGAATTAAAAAAAAAAAAAAAGTTGGTTTTAAAAATAAAATATTAATCCTTTCCGAACAACATATATTTGCATCATGAACTACATTAGCACTTTATCATTGTGTAGAAAATCTTTAAAATGATAACGAAGTCAATTTTTGCCAAATGCATAATTTAACTTTTAACAATTTTTTAACGATCACGTTTAATTAAATGTATTTATTTTTAGGTCGAAAGAAAATGAACTCGTAAATTTTTTTTGGCAACAATTAAATTATAGCTAATATTTTAATGACTATTTTTATTGCTATTAGGTGCTTATGATTTTCACATTTTAATTAATTAAAAGAAAACTACAGAAAATTCGAAAATCTGACTTCGAAGTATTGTGTTGTCACCGGGTTCTGAGCTACTGTGAAAGTTTCAAATGTCTAGCTAGTCGGGAAGTTAGTTAAAAATCGATTGCAAGATTTGTCCCTGACAAACACACAAGAATCGAAGTTAATAAAAACATGGTAATAATGCAATAATACAATTCATTATTTTAATAAATGATTAGATAATAAAATTAATTTTATAAGAATTAAATATATATTTATTATAAAATTTACTAATTTTTGTAAATGCTTTTTTTTTTTTTTTAACAAAATGGTGCTTTTTCTTATGTATTAAAAATCCATTGTTCTACACTCTTACCGCAGATCTTGGTTTCCCCACCGCAACAACTGCGATTCGGCTAATGTGTAGACCATGGACTAGATATTAGAGTCCAATACATTACAGTCGGCAGCAAAAGTATCCGAGCACTAGCAAGCAATAATCCCTGCCTAAAAAAAAGTACACTTAATACTGCTTTATTAAATGAATCTTTGTCATATTCTTAGTCAATCTAAGAACATGATTCGATAAGGATTTTTTTAATAAAACACTATTAAATGTATTAGGGGGACCGGAAAAAATGTCGTTTTGAATTAATAAAATGAATTGAAACCGGAAATTTTTGTTTAACAGTGTTTACATGGTACTTTACAAATTACCATCTTATAAGTTACCTAAGAATATCTTAAATTTTATCCAGGATAAATTTCCGATGTCAGTATTTTAATTCAAAACGATATTATTTTCCGGTCCCCCTAATACTTTTTTGATATTGGAATTATTGGCTAGTGTTCAGATACTTTTACTGCCGAGTGTAGAGTCCACCAATTCATTTGCCAAACCGGTTTTCTAATGGCAAACCGACATTACACTTCCACCAAAGCAGACATTCAACCTCCTTGAAAGCAGATTTCTACCAAACCATTTAAAACATGCAAAATTCTAAGAACCAGTTGCCTAGAAAGTGATTATCGCCCCCCCCCCCCCCCAAAAAAAAAAAAAAAAAAGTGCAAAAACTGCAGTGATATTCGCGGAATTTATCTCTATACCAGCATAGGGAATCCGAACTCTACTTTTATCGCTACTCCATTGTGTAGACAGTAATTTTCAAAGTCACAGCTGCCAATATTTTAATTTATTCCGGAGTAATTTTAGCCCCGCCTCCAATTTGTACCACTTATTTTTTTTTTCAAGTAATTTTTTCTTATTTTATCGAAGTTATGTATTGAAGAAAATTTTTCTATAAATAAAGTGGTACGAAAAAAAGGCGGGTCTAAAAGTACTCCGGAATAAATTAAAATATTGGCAGCTATGCTCAAAGTTTTCCCAGATAGTGAATGGAGTTGCATAGAGTGTTAATGTAGTGTGCAATTTCAGTTTTTTTTTTTTTTTTTTTTTTTTTTTTTAATCAGACATGCTGTTTTATGAACAAAATTCACTTTTATATACAAAATAATAATGACACTCTGATTATCACATTCACGACCGCTGACGTAGATTCACGTCATTTGAAAATCTCTAACTCCACCAGTGGGCGTTTCTTTCTCAATTTGTGTGTTATTTACAGGGGTCGTACTCTCCGCCCTTTTTTCAGGACACTCTCATTAATAAGAAATTTTCAAATTTATTGCTATCACTATTTAAAAAAAAAAAAAATCTCTACCCTATATAATCATGGCACTTTACTATAAATAAACCAGAAGTATTTTTGCATGAAATTTGCGGTGGTAAAAAAATTGGAAATTTCTTACCTCTGAGAGTGTCCTGAAAAAAGGGTGGAGAGTAAGACCCCTGTACTTCTTAAAAATATACACAATATTCATATTTGTATTTTCAGTATACTATGGAAATAAATGCTTTGATCAGAAAGAGTATAATTATAATGTATATCAGTTTTTAATATAATTGTGAATACGCAAAATTTTGTTCTGAAATATCTTAACTGAGGAGAATAACGCCATACTTGCTAAAATACTAATTAATATTCCGTAATCTTGTTAACCCTGCCTTCTTTTTCACACCAGTATCTTTTTAGAGCATTTTTCTTCTTATTTAATCATAATTGCAGGGATGGAACACGGGCGCAGAATTCATACCACTATCAATGTAAGAAAATTTTCTACTTCTTAAATCAACGATATTATAACTAGAGAAATTTCTTAAACGGATTCCGGTATGAATTATGCGCCCGTGTTCCATCCCTGTAATTGCATTAAGAGAATATTACTCAAAAGATTTACTAGTGTAAAAAAAAAGGGCGGACTAACACTAACAGCACTACGGAATATTAATTAGGATGTTGACAAGTATACTTAAGATGTACATCAGTCATTTTTCAAAAAATAAATTTATAGAGAGATCCAAACTTAAGAGTCCATAATTTACTTATTGAAATAAAATACTTAATATAGTTTTTTCAAAAAATTGCTCACTAAGTTAAAAGGCGACTTGTTCAAAGAGTATATTAAAAAAACAGAATTCGAAAAAGTTCATTTTTGAATGAGATATTTTTATGAAACAAAGCAACGAAAATTCCATTGGATAACATGGGAAGGGAGAAAGGGACTGATGTACTGATCTGACTGACGTACAGCCTTAAGGCCCTACGTCAGTGAGCTTCAAGGTCATCCAAATCCCGTATTAACCTATTGTAAAGTATTCCCCATTATTACTCATTACGTAATACATGTTTTTAAATTCTATTTTCACATTCGGAAAATTCAAGACCATTAAAAGTTGCCTCATGTTTCAAAAATTGATTTTTTTAAATTTAAAAATTTGTTTTTAAGCTGCAAAAGACGAATTTTTACTTGATTTTCTTTATCGTTCTCAAATAATAAACAAATTGTAATATCAAAAATCTGAAACATACTGCAATTTTTTAAATGATACAACTTATTACAGTTAAATTTCCTAATATTTAGGTTTAAAAAACATATTAATAATTTTGGGGAATAAAGCAAGTTTTAGCTGAAATAACCGAATTTTCCCCCATTTCACTCTGCTTCTTTTATCAGAGCGATGGGCGGTGAAAAACCCATTAAGATGACAGGTGATTACTTTTCAGTTGAAAGTGTGAAAATGCCCTGAGGTGAATGTTTACCCATGTCGTAGAAAAGGGACTGAAATAGCAATACGGAATCAGAATTCGAGTTTGTTTTACTGCACATAAATTATTAGATAATTTCTTTTTTCAATATCACAAATATGCTCCTTTTTTTTTTTTTTTTTAATTATTTTTTGAATATTTATTTAAAATAAATCTAAAGATCCCCTCCTCCCCATTAATTAATAAATTTTTATCCTATGTATATTTACCTAATCTTTATAAATTTAAATTCTGGCGGAACTGAAGTGGGATAATAATTTTATCTTCAGCATTCTTTTCGCATTGCAAAAAAGTTTCAACAGTCCAGGACACAGTTTTAACTGATAATTATAAAAATCCATATAATGTTCTGAACATTTTCAAAGTGAGCTAATACTAAGTGCATAAAAATGTTTAAAATATTGCTCATTAGGGATATTCGACCGTATTTCTTCTTACTAAACAATTGAATGGGGACATTAAAAAACAAGAAAAAAAGAAAAGAAATAGAAACTTAGCTAAAGCATTTAAATTTATTCGATGCAAAGATCTTTGTCTAGAAACAACATAAAAATCCAAGGAACACAAAATATTGCTTCGGACTTGTCGCTTTCACGCTACATTCGTACCTACTTTTGCTTTTCTTTCTTTCTTTTTTTTTTTTCTTTTTTTAATTTTCTGATGATTGTAACACGAAATAATTATTCCATTCTTATGATTTTTATGATAATAAAAATACAAAGTTCTTAATATCTGAACTGCACCCCCCCCCCCCCCCACACACACACACACACTTTTTTTTTTTTTTTTTTTTTTTTTTTTTTTTTTTTTTAATGCTGTTTGCTGCAAATTCAGATTTGGCCATTTTTAAGGTTTCTTTTTTTTTTCCCCTCTTTTCTTTTTCTTTTCTTTCCTCCCTTTTTGTTAATAACGAAATTTTCAGTTGAAAATAACAGAAAATTTAATTTTAAAAAATCAATTTAACTTATGCCATATTGTTTAATATATTTTTTTTAACTTTACCAAAAAACATACTTCTTACTTTCCGAACACTACAGTGAGGAAAGTATTGCAATCATGTCAAAAATCCGAGTTTGAGATTTTGGTGTTTCCACATAGTTTGAGGTCCTCTGAATACATATTTACTATTTTTACGAAGATATATGTGTGTCTCTATGTGAGTGAACACAATAGCTCCTAAGCGCTTTGTTTGAATGAGCTGAAAGTTGTACACATGTTATAAGTTACCATAGAACGAATCCTATTGATTTTGGTGAATCTAGCACTTTTTTTTTTTTTTTTTTTTTTTTTTACAAGAAGAAAAATTCTTTATTATTATGGTCTATGGGCCTAATTATTTTTAAGTGCAAAAGCGTCTAAATGCCTTATTGGAATGAGCTAAAAATTTATACACATGTTATGAATCCCCATGGCACAAACTGTATATATTTTGGTGAATGTATCGTTTATGGTTTTTTCACAGGAACACAAAGAAAAATTTTTTAACATTATGCTCTATGGGCCTAAATTTTTAAAAGTTCAACAGCGTCTAAATTCCTTATTCGAATGAGCTGAAAATTTATACACATGTCCCCGTCGCACAAACTATATAAAGTTTGGTGAATGTAACATTTATAGTTTTCTTTACAGGAACACAAAGAAAAATTCTTTATCATTATGGTCTATATGTAACCAATTTTTTTTAACTGCAATAATGTCTAAACGCTTTATTCGTTTGAGCCGAAAATTTATATACGTGCTATAAGTCACCAATCTACAAAGTGCATAAATTTTGAAGAATCTGGCACTTATAGTTCTTTTACAAAGACACAACAGTAGATTCTTTATCATTATGTCTTTTATCATTATATCTTTTATCATTATGTAATAATATTCTTTAAACCAGATTTTTTTTTTTCTTTTTGTGTGGACTTCTAAACATTTAAAGAAGGTTTTTTTTATACGATACTCCCCAGGAAACTTAGTTTTGTGCATATAAAATTACATGTGGATCTCATTATGTTTAATGAATCGCAAGTTGAATAATATGAAAATCTATTAAAGTGTATTGTTATTTTAAAACCAAACTCAATGATTGCTAAATTATATTTTTTATGGTAATGTTATTGAGTCATATTTTTTTTATATTAATATAAATCGTATATATATATATAATAATAGTAATAATAATAAAAGCCGGCTTTTTTTAAATTTTAGCCGGCCTTTTTTTTAAGTAACTAGTTTAGACAAAAAATAATCAGCCTGCTTTTTTCAGCCTGGCTAAAATCTGGAAGCCCTAATACATCGTAAGAGACAGTGACATGATACAGGATGTGATAATAGTGAAAAAAAAAAAAAAAAAAAAAAAGAATGGCAGATAATTATTGAGCATATGTTATTTAAAATAATGTGTGTATAAACATATTTCAAGGAAAGTTGACATGCATGATCACAAACATTTTTTACATGCGAAGTATTTTTAACATGCTCGATTTGAAAACAAAACGGTTACAATTTATAAAACTAAAAAAAAAAAAAAAAAAAAAAAGGAAGAAGAAGCATATTTATTAATTTATTTTGTATGAATCTCTGCATGTATGCTAGCCGATGAAAGATCTGTTATATTTTAAATAACATTTATAATATACAGAATTATTTTATTTATGTTCATTTACTTATTTTTATTGTTTAAATTTATTTACTTGTTTATTTTGCTTTATTTCAACAGAAAAAATGGTAATCAAACTAAAAGTTTAAATGCCACGCACAATATTCATACATACACACACACGTGTGTGTGTGTGTGTGTGTGTGTGTGTGTGTGTGTGTGTGTGTGTGTCTCACAAGTTAGGAAACAGACTAACGCTTCTCTTTTAATTATATATATAAAACAAAACGCAAATTCTTTAGAGAAGAGCAGAAATAATTTATGTAAAAATTTAGCTCTTTTGTGCTATTGAAAGAATAACTATTTTTGATATGTCTTCACTATTCTGTGACATTCTAGTGTTACATATTTATAACACACATATACAGTGTGGGAAAAAAACTTGTCGGCTTTTCTATACAACTTCCAAAGTGCGATTTCCTATGTCTAGTGAATATGCTCTGTCAGTCAGGTAAACAATGTTTACGTTCTTACTTATTTCACTTGAAAGCTTCATTGTACACATATTCTTTTCTTTACTGATAATGTTTGAAAAGCTATAACAATGACGAGCTGAATTTATACAGATATAATTTTTTCTATTTCGTTGGTATATATGTGTTGAATTTGAATGCGTCGAAATGTCTATGCTTGTCTTATTGCACCACATTATTATTATTGTTTATCTTTATAAGTAGCATCATCCTGCAATATCACTTTGCAGTAATTTATTATGACTCTGCAGTTTAGTTCTTCTTTTTATATTTATTGGAATATTGCTATTTTCTTATTAAAATGTGCCAGTGTAAATATAATTTTTTTTTAAATTGTTTTTCTTTTATGTATGAAATGTTATAATAGTGAACTGCTCAATTTGTATGTATATGATTTTCTCTATTTCATAAATAAAATTTATTCAGTATATTTGCGGAATTGATATATGTCGAAATGAGTATGCTTGTCTTTTTGGCCCACTTTATTGTATGTATTTATGAGTTACATTATCCTACTTTATTACTTTATATTTTATTATCACTCTGCAGTAGTTTCTTTTCTTTTCTTCTTCTTCTTCTTCTTCTTTTTTTTTTTTTTTAAAGTTAATTGGAATATTTCCATTTTGTTATAAAAACGTGTCACTGTGAATATACATTTATTTTTTCTTTTGTAATCACTTTTCTTTTATGCATGAAAAGCTATGACAATGACCTGCTGAATTTATACATACATAAATTTTTCTATTTCGAAAATATAATTTAATTAGTACATATGTACATATACAAGTTTAGCGCTAAAAGGGGCGTCTCAAATTTATTCTTCGAAACACATCCCCCCCCCCTTCCCCCCGAAACAAATGACAGATCGCAAAAAATCGAAACCGTGTTTTGGAAATATCCTAAAAAGGGACGCATGGCTATTTTTTAACATCTTTGTTCTATATTTGGTAGTGTGCTAATCACAAATCAGGAATTAACGAAATTTCGAAAAAGTTGATAGATATAATTTTAAGTTGGGTAAAAATCTAAATTCCAGCTTAACGCCGTTAAAAGCCGTCCAGCCATTCTCACGTGATACCCGGACAAAAATAGCGTTACAGAAATTATATATGCATTGTATATACACACACACATACATACATGATTCTATACAATTTTCAAGTACCTTTGTAGCATTTTATGACTGAGTGGATGATATTTTAAAATATAACGTATATGTTATATTTAAAATATAATATATAGATTATATTTTTAATTTATTTTAGATATAATCTATATATTATATTTAATATATATATATAGATTTAGTTTATGTAAAACCGATTTATAAGTATTAATAAATCTTGTAAATCGCAATATATATGATAGATTTAGTTTATATAAATTATAAATATTAATAATTATAAAATAATTTGCTTTTCACCTAATAATATAAAATTCTCCATTTTAAATTTTTTCGTTCTTATCATGTGGTTTTTGAGAGGAAATTCGGAAAATTGAACAACAGACAACCCACTCCACCCCACCCGTCTTGCCGTGATGGCCTTTGCTCCTTCTCGTTGTTATTTCAGTTTCATTTCTTTAAATTTTACCTTTATTCCAGAAACTTTTCAGTTCTTAAATATATGTACCCTTTTTTTTTTTTTTTTTAATCACACTTGTACATAAACAGTGAAGCATTCATAATTCGGAATTCTATAATCAGGCACCAATGATTTTTTTTTTTTACCGTCGCCCGGAAATTGCAGTAGTACTCAACTTGTTATTAGCAGCATACTTGCTATTCTTTGTGGATCGTTAAAAAAATTTACGGATTTTCATCTAATTTTATTGATTTGCGGACTAGCGTGAATTTTTTTTTCCATTACCCGACTACTGTATAGATAATTGAAGTATTGTATTCGGTCCAAAAATTCGATATCGATTTTTCACCAGATTTACATATTTTAAGGTCTCCCGAGTCCAAAAGAGTAGATTTTGGTGCGTACATGTGTGTATGTATGTCAGGAATCTTTTCAGCTTTCATATCTTCGGAACTATTAAAGACAAATCTACAAAACTTCAGAATTCAGACAGGTCTCTTGTACAGGTGAATTTTTCAAATTTTGGAGAAAATTGGAAAAACAAAACGGGTCTAACGTTTTTCTTCAAAGTTACTATATAAACACTCTATTAGATGTCCTTTCGAATGATATAGTTGTTTAGGTCAGGAAAATTGATAGGCGTCTCATATAAATAACTCAATTTCAGGTCTCGCAAGTGCGTTTCTTTAAAAGTGGCTGTACCTTCCCCCCCCCCCCAACTGTTGCATTAACTCCCTTTTTTAATAACCTTCTGTATGTAATTATTGTTTTTCGGTCAGTAATTTTGTATGCCAAGTTTTGGTAAAAGTTGGTATCTCAAAAACGGCTCTAACGATTTTTTTGAAAGTGTTACATAAATCCATTTTAGATATCCTTTCTCATATAT